>OV884056.1:199293309-199868028 GCA_930367215.1 Pollenia angustigena
ACCAGTAGTCCACGTATTCTTACCAGTAGTGAATACGAACCAGCACTCAACCCGTTATTAGTCGTGTTCAGCCGACTGCCGGTGCCTCCGAATTTCATTCGGTAGCCGACTGAATACAAATCGTATTTAACCGGAACTGATTTAGTAACCCGTATTTAACCGAACCTGATTAAATAACCCGTATTTAACCGAACCTGGTTAAGTAACTTGTATTTAACCGAACCGTATTTAACCGAACCTGATTAACCAGAACCGTATTTAGCCGAACGCCAAGACCTCCTTAATCTCTTGGTGTCCGAAGTATTTTTAAGTAGTTTCTAGTATTTAAGCCCGTAGTTAGCCGAACGCCAAGGCCTCCGAAATCTCTTGGTGTCCGAAGTATTTTTAAGTAGTTTCTAGTATTTAAGACCGTAGTTAGTCACGCCATGGCCAGACAACCGTCAGCCACCGACCTATGCGAGGCCGCAGTAAGCCGAGCACCCGAGGTTGCGAGATCCTCCTGTGTTCGAAGCGCTCGGCCCAACTAGTCGAAGTAGTTAGTCGTATGTACAGCCAACTACGGGGCGCACCGAATGCTCCGTACTCGGCATAGTTTCGATCGTAGATGTAGATACTAACAACCTATAACCGAAACCTGTTTATTATCTTCTCTGCCAGATCGAATACTCAGTAACTAAACGATGCCCCACGGAACGCCACCGTACGTGCCTACTGGCAGCAACATCTAGCCGTCTCCTAACGTCATCAGCCGTACGTGCACGGAATCACGCTGCCTCAGCACCCGTTCCCGTCTACAGCCACGCCGAATCAGTCGAAGGCCGTCGTAGTTCTAAGTATTTAGAGTAGATTAAGATTTCGTAAATAAAGCTTTGTTAAAATTATTGTAAGCGAACATGCACGAAAACATCCCGTGTTTCATTTCAAAGGAAGCAGACCTTCGAATTGACCCTGGACAGACTGAGTCATACCTCAGCTGGGAAAGTAAACTGCGTTACAATATTAAGTTCATACTTTTTTGCTTTTGCTTAAAATTCCACGTGAAATAAAGGCAGCTTACATTATTTCGCAGTTGTAAAAAAATGTTGCCAGAAACATTTCGGAACTTTTTCACAAAATAAACCGAGTAAAACTCCATCAACATTATTTCATAGATATTCCGCACAAGTTTTTTTCATATGCATTTTGACAGCATTTCACGTGAAATGTTGAACAGAGTACCAGGCTTATAGCAAAAATTGATCAGTAGTAGTGGTGACAAAGTCAATAGTGAATCAGTATGGTTTCACTATTAACATTTCCTACGGGGTGTTATAAACATACCGACAATAAAATAAACATGTTTCACCTTTAAGCCCACTGTGCAAATTTTTAGCTAAAACAAAAAGAAATGTAATAAATTTAAACGGAAATGACTGTAATATGAACAGGAAACGTAAATACAGTATTTACACATAGCACTTACAAACATTGTTATTTCAACTAAAATAAAATATAAAAACAAAGAGAAAAAATGCGAAAAAATTTAAAAGAAAGAGAACAATATACATAAATTCAACTCCAAGCAAGTGAAAGCATATTTTTTCAAACGCAGCAACATTGTTTCATTTAAACCGTATTTAATATGTTTCCCTAGATTTATAATTGTTGCCCAACAAACAACATGTTGCCAATGCTATAAAACTGTAATAAACTTGTTGGATTTAATTTCTTGTTTATTTGTTGTTTGTTGGCTTTGTAAGTAAAAGTTATTTAATCTTTTTCAATTATCATGATGGGGTTTTGTGACTTTAGTAATCGAGTATGGGGGGAAGGGTAGATAATGTTGCTACAATTGTAACCACCGAATGAATATAAGTTGTTGTTATTGTTGTCGTTGCTCCTGTAGCTGTTGTTGCTTTTGCCAAATTACAATTATACGGCTGAGACATGCGTATTAAGACCATTAAAAATTCTTACCCCCCTTCTTTTAAGCTTTCATAGATAAATAATTGTTAGAGTGTGTGTTTATGTAAGTATGTATGATGATGATGGCATTTGATAACAATTTAATCTGAGAAATTGATTTAAATGGCAATTTGGTTGGAATTACTCAATGTCATCGTACTATTAACGATTTAAGCAGTTATTTTTATTTTGTTTTTTTTTCTTCGGATTTTTTGCTTAGTTTTCTTATTTTGTTATTATAACAATCGTTATAATAATAATTATACTATCCACAGTGTGGTGAGGGTATGAAAATGTGAGTACATATTGTGGGAAATATATTTTTTTAGGGGTTTTATATAAAATTTATTAAGGATTTTAAAAACTTAAAACAGCAAGAAAGTTATATCAAAGAAAAATTTACGAGATTTCGTATTCCCTCTTTTATTACAAGTAGGAATGCATCGTTCTAAAAAACATCGATATTTCAAAAAATCGATGTTTCCACGATAAGCATCGATACTAAAAAACATCGGTAAGAAACACGATACATCGATGTTTCAACATCGATACTAAAAACTACTTTGCAGTTATACTTACGGACTTCTCAAATTCTTCTTTGCAACTGAAAATCTTAAGGCTCAAATATAATATGCATAAGCTTGCTTAAGCTTCTATTCAAAGTTAACAAAAAAGTTGTCAAATATTTTTAAGAACATAATAAAAAAAAACATTTGATTCCGTACAGAAAGTGCAATCAGTTTCACCCTTTGCTTAAGAAAATGACAGATTCATAAAACTTAACAAAAAGTTGTCTTAAGTACAATATGATTTGACACTTATGATTTACATGTTTATAATACAGTGGCTTAAGCTAACTTAAGCATTTTATAGTTGGGCCTTCACACTAGCACAGTCTCCAAAATTGTTTTTACATTTCATCAGATTATACAAGGTGTTACCCCTTATAACATATAGTTATGCAATGCATAGTATGCATGTACATATGGACGTACCTTCTTTGTACTGCTATGCTTTGATATACGCTTTTTATATTTTTAAAATAAGGGTTTAGTTGAAAAAATCAAAATTAAAAATGGTAAAACTATTATTAAAAAAATTTAAATAAATGAAAATATTAAATGGACGATGTCGATGTTTTTTACTTTTGACGCCGATGTATCGCCGATATATCGTCCATCAAAACATCGATGTTAATATCGATGTTTAGAAAACATCGATGTATCGTTTGCATCCCTAATTACAAGAGGACGGATTTGTTCTTTTGAAAAGTCGAAATACTTATATTATTTATTTTTCGTATCACAATTTTTGCTGAAAAGTGACATCGATTGTGGCATACTTTAATATATTTTTAGTCTTGAATGCTAAGGTTTACATATTAAAAAAAATCTAAATAAATTTGCGTCTTTTTCAAAAATTTCAATAACAAAACAAAACATATACTGTTAGCGTCAAAATAAAGTGTACAACTGGTTTTCCAATATAAAAGTGTTATTTTAGCAAAAAATAATTAAAATTTTTAGAAGTTTATCATCATTTACAAAACTTTGGACAATGTTATTACAATTTAAAATTAAAAATTTTAAATACTTCAAAAACAACAAAAACAATACAATAAAAAAACTAATATACTCCGTTTTAAACGCGTCAAAAAAAAATGTACAGTTTTAAAATACTAAGAAAAGTAAAGTGGCTAATACTTTGATTGATATCTTTTTGCTTTTAGGACGGTTTCTAGTCTCTTTGGCATCAATTCCACCCATTTTAAAGGTAGCTCAGTAGACAATTTTGGCTACCCTTCCTGCAGAATTTTATTCAGAGAGTGCTTGCTGCTAATGTTTTTTTTTAATTTGTCTGTACAAATGTTTTCAGATGTTTACTTGAGTTGATATCGAGCGACTATTGGGCTGATCCATCTGTTTTAGGACGTTTTACAAAAGCTAACCCTATCACGCTTTACTTTAGATACTATATTTTTTCCGTTGAATTTCTTATTTCTACCTTTTATCGCGTTTTTTTTTTTTTTTTCCAACTTGCTTTTGTCACTTTTTGGAGCGACGTATTTTTCACAAATGACAGCAAGCTTGAAGTCTGATCAAATTTGGCAAAGTAGAAATTTAACTTTTTATAACTAACATAACCCTTTTTATATTGGAAAACAAGCTGTACACTTTATTTTGACGCTCACAGTATGTTTGTATCGAACCGGCGTATCTAACACATAAAATTTTTTTAAGTTTGAGACATAAAACTTGATCAAAACGAATATATAAAAAACCGTATGTATAGTAGGGATATAACTTTTAACTTTTGTTAAAAGTTATTTTAACAATTTGTTAAAATATCAAAATTGGCATAGCACAGTCCGATAGAGCATAAAAAACTATAAGGGAACGTATATTTATTTTTTCGCTAAGTTCAAAAAAGTTCACGCACCAACCGCGATGAAGTTTGAAAAGTTTTAATTTTATTTTTGGTTATATTAATTTAAAACAAAAAATAGTTCAAGTGTGAAATTACATTAATATTTAGAGATAGTAAAAAATTTTTCCGCAAACCAAAACGTATCTTTAACCTTTTTTAATGAAAAAAAAAATTAAAAATGAATAAAATACACTGTATAAAATTATGAATATTCAATATTGCATTGGTTTAGAAAAACTAATTGGTGCGTGAACTTTTTTGAGTAAAATTACAAAAGATTATAATTTTCGTGGTTACTAGGATATGGTTGACCTAATGGTACTATGCCAACAAATTGGTTATACCCCTAATGTATAGTTTTAGAGCTATAAGAAATAAAGGTAAGGTCCTACATTTCGTATAGTCCTAAAAATATTCATAAGCTCTTTTATATAATCTTACAAATCAAGTTTTATGTCTCAATTAAAGCAACGATATATGTATTGTTCTTTATCTTTTCATTTATGTTTGCTTTTATTTGACTTTAAATAAAGTAAATATGCTGACATTTTTGGCGCGTTTATTAATTTTAAATGTATAAAAATAAACACCTTAAGGTGCATGTAGACGACATGTTTTTTACATCTGACTTGTCAACTTTTCAAGTCACATGTAATTGTGCATGTCTGTCAAAATTGCTGTTTTACAGAAGGTTTATAATATTCGGTCACAAACGTACATGTAATTTGCTTCTGACATTGTCTCTGTTTTTTCGCATTGTTATTGCAAAATACAAAATAAAAATGCCGGCACGAAAATTTTTATTTACGCCGTAAAATAGTTTAGCCATCTTAATATATTTTTCTTTTAATTCAAAGATACCAATTTAGGATATTAGAATGAAATATATATATCCCAGCAAAAACTTGGTAATGACTTGCCATTACTGAACAACTTACTTTTCAATGACTACTTCATACCATCTACATTACATAGAAGTAGTTTGGTAATGGCTGACATATAATCTGATACCTAAGTACTTGTGTATGAGTTGATTAACGAAATTTATAATTCATTCGTAATAAAATGCATCTACGGTTGAAGTTTTTTCAAATCCAATACAAATTGATTTAAAATATTTGTTCTTACAATTTGTTTTTTTTTTTATTATAAATAAAAAACAATTTGTAATAAATTTGAATATGAAAAATTATGCTGTACTGAAATTTTATAGTCATGACATGTTAGTTGTAATTGTGGTGACATCGGAGTAATAAGTTATTTAAGTCCCTTTTTGTAAGCGAATGTGGTAATGACTTATTTAACTCCCTATTTGTAAGCGAATGTGGTAATGACTTATTTAACTTCCTATTAGTAAGCGAGGGTGGTAAGTAGTTGCCTCCAATAATTTAATCTCATATCTACGCTCTTAATTGAGTAAAAAACATCTTTTTTTATACAAAAACTACACTGCCCCGGTAGACTAGCTGGTAGTGAGCTAGTCTATCAGCACCGAGGTTGCGCGATCGAATCCCGCCAGAGACAGAAAAAAAATAAAACAAAGTAAAGTCCCAATTCACACGTTGCAAGTCTTATTGATCAGCTTGCTACTTTATAACGAGAGTGACGAGAGGAAAAGAAACGTTTCTCTCTCACTCTCTCTCGCCTATAAGGTAGCAAGCTGATCAATAATATTTGCAACGTGTGAATTGGCACAAAATAAAATAAGAAAAAATAGAAAAAAAACAAAAAGTAAAGTAAAATAAAATAAGAAAAAATAGAAAAAAAATAATTTAAAAAAAATAATAATAAAAAAAAATTTTTTAAAGTCATGACATGTTAGTTGTAATTTTGGTGACATCGGAGTTATAACTTATTTAAGTCCCTATTTGTAAGCGAATTTGGTAATGACTTATTTAACTCCCTATTTGTAAGCGAGGGTGGTAAGTACTTGCCTCCAATGACATCACCGTGTTAAAGTAATGAGTTAAAATGCCAATGTATAAGAAGTGAAGAGTCGTTATATTAGCTTTTTAACTCATTACTTTGCAATGTAAGTTTTTGCTGGGATATTTACATAAATTCTATTTAATGGTGCGATGATCATACATATCTCGGTATTTTAAAATATTACTGCATCCGGCTAATGATTCCGTCAATAGTGGACGCCGCTGCCGGTTTCTTCTCAGCATAGATTTCTGATGTCAGATGGTTTGTCAGAAGAAAATAGAGCACGCTCTAATTGAAATTTTGTCAGATGAATTTGCATCTGACTTTTACAGAAGCAAAGTTAAAAAGGTAACACACGACATGTATGTATTTTGCAGTGGGAAATTTGACATGTCAGATATGTCGTGTACGATCGCCTTTAATCATGACATTAAAGCAAAAATTTTTATTTCATAATTTTTATATTTTATGTTTCACTGTGCCACAATAATAAAGTTTATTATATTTTTATATATTTCTTTTATTTTTTATCAGTAGGTGTCTGTTGTGACATTTTGAATTAATAAGAATGCTTGTCTGTTACACTTTTATTTGACCATAAGTCACAAGTATTTGTATTCAGTTGCTATTAAAATAAAATTACTAATAAATTTCAAAATATTTTTTCTGGAAAAGTTTTGGTTTCAAAAGTATTTAGCAAACTTAAAAGAGATATTCGTAGGTATGCATGTAATTCATATAAATTATAGTTTGTTTATTATTTTTAGCTTGTATTTCAATAAACAATTCGGGAAGTTGGATATTTGAATATAAAATTTGGCTTATTAACACCAGCACATTTCATTTTCATAGCAATTGAAGATTTTTTACATATTTATTTAGTTTTTAGTTATCATCTGCTTTTTGTTTGAAAGGACACAAAATAAAGTTTTTATTCGAAATATTTTAATTTTTATTTAAAAGTAGAAATATATAAAAATATTATCTTAGAAGAAGTAGAAAACTCTTTTCTATGAAAATAAAATATATAAAAAAAAAAAAATTTATTTACGACAAAAAAAAAAACAACACAACAGATGATATCTTATTAAAACACAACAAGAGGCAAACTTACTGTTGATAAACACTATTAAAAACTCAAAACAATAATAAAAATATAAAACTTTCTTTTTTTGTTATTAATACGATCTTCGTATGACGTGCTAAATTCCCAGTTTTTCTTTTTTTGTGTTTGTTATTTATTATAATAATAATTTTTTTTAATATTTTTAATTAGGCTTAAGTTCATGAAATTTAATTTTTCATTAAATTATTTTTATGAAGAAAGGAATTTTACAACATGAAAATTAATTACAATTGTTATTGATAATCTTTCATTCTTGACGTGGCTGGGAATACAACTTGGTTTAAGGATTGATGTTTGACTATTGACGTCAGCAGTCGTCGATGGCTGCGAGTGTTAGACGGCAAATCCATCTGAGGAGATTGAGTGGTTGCAATCGAAACATGTCATGGTAACCTGCCGGCCGGGGTTCGAGCCCCAGCCACGTCAAGAATAAAAGATTATCAATAACAATTGTAATTAATTTTCATGTTGTAAAATTCCTTTCTTCATAAAAATAATTTAATGAAAAATTAAATTTCATGAACTTAAGCCTAATTAAAAATATTAAAAAATTTGGATTAAAAACCATAAATAGTTCAACAAAATAACCACAATACTAATTATTAATAATAATTATTTATCGAAAAGCGCTTGCACTAAAGGCCTTTTACAATTTTATTTATTAAAATGTTAATTTTGATTGTACGAGTATAAAACATGTATTCAAGTCGATTTTGAATATTTTGCAACTAAGGGCTTTTACGCATAGAAAATAAACATTAAAAAAAAACATGCAACAAACATGTAGGCCCCTATTACGGTTTACAACTCAACTCAAAAACATAACAAAAAAAAAAAAAAAAATTACAACTGATCTCAACCAGTTGTCTACATTACAACTCAACTGAGTTGAGTTGTAAACCGTAATAGGGGCCGTTATTAAAATCTGTCTACAACTTTTGATATTATTTACAAAAGATAAAAATATGTAAATTAAACTTAAGATTTTCATAACACGTCATATTTGTATGGTGACCCCAAGGGATGGAGATAAAGGGCAAGTATGTTTTGAGAAAATGTTTAGGGCTAACGACTAATAAAGGTCAGTCATGCATCCCCCCTTAAGCCTGGTACTCTGTTCAACATTTCACGTGAAATGCTGTCAAAACGCATATGAAAAAAAATTGTGCGGAATATCTATGAAATAATGTTGATAGAGTTGCACTCTGTTCATTTTATGAAAAAGTTCCGAAATGTTTCTGGCAACATTTTTTTACAACTGCGAAATAAAGTAAGCTGCACTTATTTCACGTGGAATTTTAAGCAAAAGCAAAAAAGGATGAACTGATTATTTAACAAGAAATAAAAAATTAATATAACATTTTTTTTTATCCATATTTACTTTCTTTTTTATTAAATTTTTTTATTAAAAAAAATTATTTTATAAAATACATGTGGGGTTTGTTTACATACGCAAAACAATGTCGCATACTTTGCATGAATAAAATCGGCAAATTGTACAAACTCGCATGATAGGTAACATCGATACATGTCAAAATGTTCGTGTGAAATAATAAATGTTGCTCAACATTTTTCATAAATTTCAACAGAGTACTAGGCTTTAGGGGAGACTCCTAGGCAGTAATAGGACTTTTTCTTATATATATTTCTAGCCTGTAATAAATTTTTTTAAAGGAGAACCAAAAGATATGAATGAAAGCGGGAGGTACACATTGAAGAATTTCATTAAACCTTCATATTTGTATGGAAGCCCCCAAATGGATGGTGATAATGGGCAAGTATGTTTTGAGAAAATGTTAAGCACAAATAACTAATGGAGGTCGGTCATAACTGGGCAGTAATGGTACTTTTCCTTGGTATATATGAATTATATTATTCTTATATTTATTTTTTTAGTTCATTCAATAAACTTAACCGGTTTTTGAGTTACGCGAATATATGTTGTACGAGCTCATCCATTTTCGAAATACGGTATATCTCGAAAACAAGAGCTAACCCAAAAAAAAAAAAAAAACCGTTAGCACAGGAGAAAGTGTAATGAATTTTATTTTAACTTGCATTACAATCCCATACTATCCTTAAACTTAACACAAACAAAAATACAAATACAGACATTGTAGTACAGTTGTTAATAATAATAAAATGTACTGATGACGTTATTTCTGTATTCGTTTTATTGAAAAAGTCTCATTAAGGGAAATTTATAAGTGTGTTTGTGTAGAGTGAATGAATGTTAGTCTGTATAATAACCCAGCGGTAAATATTGAAAGGACCGCAAGTGGCAGGCCTTTTTGAAGGCCTCTTTACTCCTTTCTAAAAGATTCGCTTCGCATGATATCCTGCCTTCAGAAGCATGCCTTCTAGAAGGTATTAACTTCTTTTTAAAATACCTTCTGTAATATTCAGTACACATTCGCTACTCCCTTCTTTGAGAAGGGAGAAAGGAAGGTGTTCAGTTTTATTTACTTTTTATTTTTAGTGACCTTTCTTACTCCCTTCTTTGGGAAGGGATCGAAGTTGTTTTTAAAGGAAGGGTGGAAGGCCTTGCGCCCAATGACAACCTGTGTAAAAAATAAATAAGTATGGAATGCGGCGAGAAGGGCTTCTGACTGCTAAATAAGGCCTTCTATTAGGCCTCTTTACTCATTCTAGTTACCGCTGGGAAATGTATGTGCATATTAGAGTGGGTCAATTTGTTCGGGCCCAAAAGAAGTGACAAAGCGTACAGCAAAATCGTTATCTACGGAAAATTCTAAGAACTTTTCCTAAAGAAACCATGGTTCGAAAATCAAAATCGAGCTTCCGGTTTTTGACTTGAAAGTTTGGTGCTCAGAAAATCTGTAAAAAATAATACTATTTTAGAAATATTTATTGAAATTGGTGAATAGTTGGCCTGTATTGCTGAAAAAGGCCTTGTTTAAAAGGAAATTTTCTCAGCTTTATATATCTGTGCTCATTTTTAGAAAATTCTGTACATAAATAATTGGTTAGGAGATTTTTGTACAAAAATTTATTTTTTTTTTTAACCCAATTTTCTTTTTTAAATTCACTACCTTTTTAAAAAAGAAACTAAATGAAAAAAATAAAATGTTGCTCATTTTGCGAAGCACTAATGGTAGGTACATTTAAAAAAATAAGCGCAATGTTATGCGCTACGCAATAAGACATACAGAAATGCAGTAAAGTATGTAAGTGAAAGAACTCTCAACAACTTAAAAAAAAAATAACATTTCAAGTGCTACGGCATTTCCTTACTACGAAGCAGGTTTGTAAGGGAGAATACTAAAAAATAACTGTATCAGTGTGTAAAGCTGATCGTTACATCTAACAATTTTTATATGCTTTATGTGTCATAAATGTATTGCTTCAAAGTGGGAACTTGCCATATAAAATTCATGTCTTCCTTACAAACCTGCTTCGTTCGAAGCTCCATTTTTATTACATCCTGGGTCACAAGGCCCAACATAACCTTTTAACCATAACAGCACTTATAAAGTTATGCGCTTAATACGAGTTTTTGTACATTTTTTAAATATTGCTGGCTATTCTTGAAAACGCGTTGAAAAAGTGAAAATTTTATAAAAAGAAAATTATTTTTGTTTACCATACATTTCTAAAATGGAATAAACGTGTGAATTTTAGCGGTAAATTGTGTGAACTATAGAATTACAAACTTTTCATTACCTATTTATTTTTTGTTTTTAAATAATGGCCCTTATTATGTAAAACGCAACGCCAAAAAATTACATTAAAAGCTAAACAAATTCATAAACATTTTGTAATTTTGTTGTTGCTTTCGACAAAAATTCATGTACCGTTTTAATATTTTCAACGCCACAAGTAATGAGGCGTTTGAAATTTTAGAACGCAAAAAGAATTTCTGTAGAAAGCAACAACAAAATTACAAAATATTTATGACTTTGTTTTTGCTTTCAATGTAATTCTTTGGCGTAACGTTGCGAGTTACATAATAAGGGCCTATGATTCTTACTGCACCATTTCCAATTGTATTTCAGAATTTTCTAACTATATTTCAGAAATTTCCAATTTAACTTAAAAAATTTCCAATTGTAACTTCTGAAAGTGTCCAATTGTATTTCAGAAATTTATGTTTTTATAGCTAATACAATTTTTTAAATTGGAAATGGACGATAGCAATTTGTCTTAGCCGCTATTTACTACAAGCATCTACCGTTTACTGATCTAGGGTTACCGGCACATGTTCAGGGAACAATTGCTTACCCACGTGCCATAGAATGTAATCGAGATGATATTGAAGCCGCAACAGAATACCACGAATGGATTGCAAAAAAGATATTGTATGTAAATTGCAGCTATAGGCCGAAACTAAATTTTTTAACCCCGGCTTAGCCAGTATTTTTGTTATAAATTTTTTATTTTTATTTTATTCGGTTCCTTTTTTAAGTTGTGAATTTTTCTTTAATTTTGGTTTATTTTATTTTTTAACAAAAATGCTTTTTTCACCGAGTTTTTTTTAAATCTTTTTTGCTCTCTTATTTCCACTTAAGATTTTAATCATCTTTGAATTAAAATTTAGTTAAATTATTTTATTTTTTAATATTTTTAATTAGGCTTAAGTTCATGAAATTTAATTTTTATTAAATTATTTTTGTGAAGAAAGGAATTTTACAACATGAAAATTAATTAAAATTGTTATTGATAATCTTTCATTCTTGACGTGGCTCGGGCTCGAACCCTGGCCGGCAGGTTACCATGACATGTTTCGATCGCAACCACTCGATCTCCTCAGATGGATTTGCCGTCTTACACTCGCAGCCATCGACGACTGCTGACGTCACTAGTCATACATCAATCCTTAAACCAAATTGTATTTTAACATTTGGTAGATCGAAATTTGCTTTCCTGAATGATTATCCACTTTAATTGATTTTACATGTTTTTTCCTTTACTTCTGTTTTTTCGTACTTTCGTCAAGAATTTTTCTTGAAGTCCAAGTACATTTTTTGTTTTTTCACTTTGTCTTTCTCTTTTCTGTTGACCTTTTTCAGTACAACCTGAAGGACAAATGTACACATAGAGCTCGTGCCTTAGCTTTAACAATAATTAGTATTGTGGTTATTTTGTTGAACTATTTATGGTTTTTAATCCAAATTTTTTAATATTTTTAATTAGGCTTAAGTTCATGAAATTTAATTTTTATTAAATTATTTTTGTGAAGAAAGGAATTTTACAACATGAAAATTAATTAAAATTGTTATTGATAATCTTTCATTCTTGACGTGGCTCTGGCTCGAACCCTGGCCGGCAGGTTACCATGACATGTTTCGATCGCAACCACTCGAGCTCCTCAGATGGATTTGCCGTCTTACACTCGCAGCCATCGACGACTGCTGACGTCACTAGTCAAACATCAATCCTTAAACCAAATTGTATTTTAACATTTGGTAGATCGAAATTTGCTTTCCTGAATGATTATCCACTTTTATTGATTTTACATGTTTTTTCCTTTACTTCTGTTTTTTCGTACTTTCGTCAAGAATTTTTCTTGAAGTCCAAGTACATTTTTTGTTTTTTCACTTTGTCTTTCGCTTTTCTGTACTGAAAAAGGTCAACAGAAAAGAGAAAGACAAAGTGAAAAAACAAAAAATGTACTTGGACTTCAAGAAAAATTCCTTTCTTCACAAAAAAAATTTAATAAAAATTAAATTTCATGAACTTAAGCCTAATTAAAAATATTAAAAAATTTGGATTAAAAACCATAAATAGTTCAACAAAATAACCACAATACTAATTAAATTATTTTATTTAAATGTTGTGTATCAAAATTGTAACAGTTTTAGGTTTCTTATCAGCTTGACTTTGATTATTTTGACAAAAACCTCTTAACCAATTATTGATGTACAGATTTTTCTAAAAATGAGCACAGATATAGAAAGCTGAGAGAATTTTCTTTTAAACAAGCCCTCTTTCAGCGATACAGGCCAACTATTCACCAATTGCAATAAATATTTCCAAAAAAGTATTATTTTTTCAGATTTTCTGAGCATCAAACTTTCAAGTCAAAAACCGGAAGCTCGATTTTGATTTTAGAACTATGGTTTCTTTAGGAAAACTTCTTAGAATTTTGCGCTAAATACGATTTTTCTATACGCTTGGTGGGCAAAAAAATTTACCGACCCTAGTGCATATACAATAAAGATAACAAATACACATAAGTAATTAATTAAATTTCAGACCCTATGAATACCAGTTAAAATACTTAAAAAGCTGTTTAGTAAATAATTTAATTTAAATAAGGAATGCTGAATTACGAAAAAAAATCATAAAATTTTTCCGTTTGGAATTTAATTTAATACCCTTCTCCGAAGTTAAAAGGGTATAAAGGGTATATAAGTTTTTGGAAAATAATGAATCAATTTCGTTAGAAAGACGTTGTTCCCAAGTTATTGTGTTTTATTAACACTTAAACTGTGCCGATTTGTTTTATTAACTCACTATTTATCGATTGTATAAATTGTACAGTCTTTAAAACGCGTTTTTAAGACAATAATTTTGTTAAATTTTGGCAAATTTTTCATAATTAAAATTGACTTTTTTTTATAATTATCATTAAGAAAATCACTCAAATTAAAATATTTTACCAAATAGAAATTGGGAATTATTTCCTTCCGAAGGTAACTTTATATTATATTCAACATTTTTCATTTTTCGAATTTATTCTATGAGCTAAATTTCAGTTATGTATTTTATAAAGTTTTTTTGTAATAGTTCTATTCCTACAATTTTTCAGAAATGACTTTATACACTACCAGACTATTATATTCACCCCTATTATGTAAGGCGTTGTCGACGTCGACATTAATTTTTAATTGTTGTCACATCAAGGCGACGACTACATCACTTCGACGTTAATTTGGTATTTTATAAGAATGTTGTGTCGACGTCGACTAGTTATCGAAAATTTGACAAAAAAAAAATCCCATCTCCAATTGTTTTTATACCCTTCACCGAAGGTAAAAGGGTATATATAACTTTGTCATTCCGTTTGTAATTTCTACAATATTGATCCTACACCCTATAAAGTATATATATTCTGGGTTCTTATGAAAAGCGAAGTTCAAATCCGGTTGTCCGTCTGTCCGTCTGTCCGTCTGTCCGTCTGTCCGTCTGTCCGTCTGTCCGTCTGTCCGTCTGTCTGTTGAAATGGGTTTTCCGAAGCCCCCAGATATGATGGGAGCTTCGTTGGGGTATCTTTCTGTCAGGTATTCTTATTATAATTTTGCTATTGAAATTCAGCCAGATCGGTCCACAAATGGCTGAGATATGAGCAAAAAACCACGACTACCTCTAATTTTTCCCAAAAATCCCTTGTGGTTGTTGTATTTTTATTACTTTTTGCTGTATAACTGGGGAACGGCAAAAGCAAAAGTTTCCAAATTAGGTACACACATTTAGGTTGCCAATACACACCATTCTACAAAATGTGGGCGGGATTGGAGCAGTGGGCGTGGTACCTCCCGTACAAAAAAAATTAAAAATTTTATAAAAACCTAAATTTTAAGGCTGCCATATGTCCTATGGATATGATTTATATACCAAAATATCGGAAATTTTTAGTAGATCATATTTTATAAAAAACTCGGGAAAATCGGTTCAGATACAAAAAAGTTATGACCAAAATTTTTTTTTTTTTTTTAAATACCCACTTTCGGGAACCATAGATCTCCCGGAGTCCAAGCTTTATAACCAAGGTAAATGGTAAATTTCTTCTTTAACACGTTGGTATATAAATCTGTCAAATCGGTTAAAAAATGGCTGAGTTATCAGCAAAAAACCACGACTGCCTCTAATTTTTCCAAAAAAATCCCTTGTGGTTGTTGTTTTTTTGTTTTTTTATTTGAACGAGTTGAATTTTAAGCATAAGAAACATGTACACATGCTTGTACATGATTGTTCGCTTTAATTGAAAAATACATACCTACATATTAAACTAATAATATGACGGAGTATATTATACTATAATTCTTTATTTTTAACAACGTTAATAGCTCAATGGTCTGGGCGGTTGCCCAAGAAGGTTTGTTTTGTTTGTTAAATTGCCGGGGTTCAAATCTCGGCATCTCCACCTCTTCCAAACAGAAAATTTTTTAACTTTTTTTATAAATATTTCTATAAACGATTTTAAAATTATTCAGCGATTTTTGATTTTTTCATTTTATTAACAATATAAATATGAATCGTTCGCCTTACATGTGAAACAAAAACCATATTTTACAATTTGTTTTTGGCTTAAATGTAAATACCTAAGTATGTAGTATGTACGAGTATGCAAAAGTTATTTATGTGTATTGGTAGGCATTGTTTTCATGATTGTTGTTTTTTTCAGTTTTAGAGACGGATTGTTGCTATGTTTTGATAATCTCTTCTTACATTTCAATTCAAAAATCTCACACGTGTTGCCATATTATTTTTAAAAAATCTTATTATTTCTAAAAAAAATCCCATTTGTTATTTGAAAGCAAAACATTCAACAATAAGTATTTGCGTACGTAAATGTTTAATTTAATCAAAAAGCTAGAAACATTTAAGTTTGGATAATTTTATTGACGAAACCAATGACATAGAAACAGATCTTAAAATTTGTTCACAGCTTACTCTGACATTAGGCAAGGCAAAGAAATGCTAAAAATTATTTTGAAAACGCTACAAATAATTCTTTAAGTTGTTCATTATATTGTTTTAAATCCTTATACATTAAGTGACTCATTTTAAACAAAATTAAAATAAATGGTAATATTTAAACAAGTATTTAGGTAGATTTGATATAGCATCAGATATTAATACCACAATTGGTTAACCTTGAAATTGGAAGGCCCTCTAATAAAAACAAAATACAAACGGTTTTATAGCTATTTCGATTTAAAAGAATTTACAAACATATTTAGACAAGATTATTATACCCTTCACCGAAGGTAAAAGGGTATATATAACTTTGTCATTCCGTTTGTAATTTCTACAATATTGATCCTACACCCTATAAAGTATATATATTCTGGGTTCTTATGAAAAGCGAAGTTCAAATCCGGTTGTCCGTCTGTCCGTCTGTCCGTCTGTCCGTCTGTCCGTCTGTCCGTCTGTCCGTCTGTCTGTTGAAATGGGTTTTCCGAAGCCCCCAGATATGATGGGAGCTTCGTTGGGGTATCTTTCTGTCAGGTATTCTTATTATAATTTTGCTATTGAAATTCAGCCAGATCGGTCCACAAATGGCTGAGATATGAGCAAAAAACCACGACTACCTCTAATTTTTCCCAAAAATCCCTTGTGGTTGTTGTATTTTTATTACTTTTTGCTGTATAACTGGGGAACGGCAAAAGCAAAAGTTTCCAAATTAGGTACACACATTTAGGTTGCCAATACACACCATTCTACAAAATGTGGGCGGGATTGGAGCAGTGGGCGTGGTACCTCCCGTACAAAAAAAATTAAAAATTTTATAAAAACCTAAATTTTAAGGCTGCCATATGTCCTATGGATATGATTTATATACCAAAATATCGGAAATTTTTAGTAGAACATATTTTATAAAAAACTCGGGAAAATCGGTTCAGATACAAAAAAGTTATGACCAAAATTTTTTTTTTTTTTTTAAATACCCACTTTCGGGAACCATAGATCTCCCGGAGTCCAAGCTTTATAACCAAGGTAAATGGTAAATTTCTTCTTTAACACGTTGGTATATAAATCTGTCAAATCGGTTAAAAAATGGCTGAGTTATCAGCAAAAAACCACGACTGCCTCTAATTTTTCCAAAAAAATCCCTTGTGGTTGTTGTTTTTTTGTTTTTTTATTTGAACGAGTTGAATTTTAAGCATAAGAAACATGTACACATGCTTGTACATGATTGTTCGCTTTAATTGAAAAATACATACCTACATATTAAACTAATAATATGACGGAGTATATTATACTATAATTCTTTATTTTTAACAACGTTAATAGCTCAATGGTCTGGGCGGTTGCCCAAGAAGGTTTGTTTTGTTTGTTAAATTGCCGGGGTTCAAATCTCGGCATCTCCACCTCTTCCAAACAGAAAATTTTTTAACTTTTTTTATAAATATTTCTATAAACGATTTTAAAATTATTCAGCGATTTTTGATTTTTTCATTTTATTAACAATATAAATATGAATCGTTCGCCTTACATGTGAAACAAAAACCATATTTTACAATTTGTTTTTGGCTTAAATGTAAATACCTAAGTATGTAGTATGTACGAGTATGCAAAAGTTATTTATGTGTATTGGTAGGCATTGTTTTCATGATTGTTGTTTTTTTCAGTTTTAGAGACGGATTGTTGCTATGTTTTGATAATCTCTTCTTACATTTCAATTCAAAAATCTCACACGTGTTGCCATATTATTTTTAAAAAATCTTATTATTTCTAAAAAAAATCCCATTTGTTATTTGAAAGCAAAACATTCAACAATAAGTATTTGCGTACGTAAATGTTTAATTTAATCAAAAAGCTAGAAACATTTAAGTTTGGATAATTTTATTGACGAAACCAATGACATAGAAACAGATCTTAAAATTTGTTCACAGCTTACTCTGACATTAGGCAAGGCAAAGAAATGCTAAAAATTATTTTGAAAACGCTACAAATAATTCTTTAAGTTGTTCATTATATTGTTTTAAATCCTTATACATTAAGTGACTCATTTTAAACAAAATTAAAATAAATGGTAATATTTAAACAAGTATTTAGGTAGATTTGATATAGCATCAGATATTAATACCACAATTGGTTAACCTTGAAATTGGAAGGCCCTCTAATAAAAACAAAATACAAACGGTTTTATAGCTATTTCGATTTAAAAGAATTTACAAACATATTTAGACAAGATTATTTTTTTTATATTTTAAAAAAACAGTCATCATTAATTGCGTAAAAGTTAGTTTATAACAATTTATTTTAGTTTTAATTGCTAAGACTATTCCATCCAACTTTAAAAATTAATCAAAAGAAGCTTAAAACATTTTTCTTTAAAGCTAATAAAATGCCAAATGGAAATTTTACAGCTAAATCTAAGTTTTTGGTGCTGAATTTACTTTCAAAAATAAAAAATTCCCACACTACTTAAAAGTCTTCATTAAAAATCGCCCAAACATGCAGGGTTATCGTCTTGTAAAAATATAAAATGAAATTTTTTTTACTATAATATAAGAATTATCCATTTCCATACGAAATTTCATTTTGACTACAACTATTTTTTTTAGTCAAAATTTATTATAATTTATTATAATACATAAAAAACTTAAGTTATATCAATACCTATTCTTCAATTTTTAAAATAATTCAAAAAAAGCTAGAAACATTTAATTAAAATGCTTAAAAAAAATGCGAAGAGCTTAATGAAAGTATTTTAGCTAAATTAAAATTTTTAATCTAAGTTAAGCTACAAAATTGCCAAAATGGTCACACTGCTTAAAAACCATACAAACAAGCAGGGTCATCCACTTTAAAAAAAACTGTATTTAGGGAATATTAGAAATGCCCTCATCATATAATTTTACGAATACAAAAAACCTCTAACATAACGAACAGTCACCTAGTGTCGTCAAAATATTAAAAGCAATCTTTGCCTTTTTATTGCTGACATTGATAACATATTAGTCACTTTTTTAGACAATTTATACAAAAATATATTCATATATACCTATATACGGGCCTGTTCTGAAATCACACCTGTGACTTTGTGGTGTTTTGAAAGTCATACCGTTGTTGTGTTTCTTGGTGTGCTTTCTGCAATTGAAGATCACACAAAAACGGGACGCTAAAATATCACACGTGTGATTTCAGTAGGCACATGTGATTTCAAATCACGTGATTTGAGTTAAAGTGATTTTCAGAACAGGCCTGATAATATCTTCTGCACAAAAGCGATTTAAAAGCATACACAATTTAAGCAATTTCTTGGTATGTTTATGTTGTATTATTGATAAATAAAAAACATTTAAATTGGTTTGCGACTTTTATTAACCAAAACGAAAGTTTACGTTTCAAAACGGTTAATGGTAACCCTGTAAAATAGTTGTTTTTTTTGTGGTTTTTTTCATTTAAAATACTTGCGGTAAACTTCTTTTTTTTTTTTATTTAATATTACCTTCTGTATTATACACAAACAACAAACACATACATACTTTAATTTACTATTAAAAATTATTGATATCACATACTCAAATCAACATCGACTTTACATGCGGTTCGATGGTTGAACGGTCTAAGCGGTCTGCCTCCTAACAATTTGTTATTGGTTGACTGGTTCGAATCCCATTCATTCCATTTTTTGTTTGTTTTTTATTTTTCGTTTTTTATAAATTCTTTTTATCTAAAAAGAAATTGGTCAGTTTTTAATTTTTAAAATTTTTTAAATATATTTATGAACTTCATAAACGTATATTTTATACATATTTACGCCTTTTAATTTACCCTTTTTATACCCTTATTTTTATTGATTTAATTTTTTTTTTTACTTATTTTATTTTTTTATTTTATAGGTAATTCGTTTACATACATAAGTTTGTCATTCTGTTTGTTAATAATTATTTCTACAATATTGATTTCAGACCATATAAAGTGTATGTATATATATTGGGTGCTTATGAGGAGAAAAGTGGATTTAACGATGTCCGTCTGTCAGTCCGTTTGTCAATATTTATAGAAACCTAATTTTTAGGCCTGCCATATATATGACCTATGGATACGCCTTATTTATTAAAACATCGGAAATCTTTAGTAAAACATATTCTCCGCAAAACTCGGAAAAATTTTAGGGCTGCTATACGTCCTATGGATATGACTTATATACCAAAATATCTGAAATTTCTTGTAGAACATATTTTATAAAAAACTCGGAAAAATCGGTTCAGATACAAAAAAGTTATGACCAAAATTAAATTTTTTTTTTAAATACCCACTTTCGGGAACCATAGATCTCCCCGAGTCCAAGCTTTATAACTAAAGTAAATGGTAAATTTCTTCTTCAACACGTCGGTACATAAATCTGCCAAATCGGTTAAAAAATGGCAGAGTTATAACCGAAATACTGAATCCACAAAAATTACTCTTTTTATACCCTTCACCACAGGTGTAAAAGGGTATATATAAGTTTGTCATAACGTTTGTAATTTCCACAATATTGATTTTAGACCCCATAAAGTATATATATTCTGGGTCCATATGAGAAGAGAAGTTGATTTAACGATGTCCGTCTGTCCGTCTGTCCGTCTGTCCGTCTTACGTTTGATATGTGTTTTCCGGATAATCCAGACATGATAGCGGCTAGGTTGTTTTACATTTATGTCACATATAGTCCACCATTTCTTGCTATTGAAATTCAGCAAGATCGGTCCACAAATGGCTGAGATATGATCAAAAAACCACGACTGCCTCTAATTTTTTCCAAAAATCCCTTGTTGTTGTTGTATTTTTATTGCTTTTTTCTGTATATCTGGAGAACGGTAAGAGCCAAAGTTTCCAAATTGGGTACACACATTTTGGTTGTCAATACACACCACCCTACAAAATGTGGGCGGGATGGGAGAAGTGGGCGTGGTACCTCCCGTACAAAAAAAAGTAAAAATTGTATAAAAACCTTAATTTTAGGGCTGTCATATGTCCTATGGATATGACTTATATACCAAAATATCGGAAATTTTTAGTAGAACATATTTTATAAAGAACTCGGGAAAATCGGTTCAGATACAAAAAAGTTATGACCAAAATTATTTTTTTTTTTTTTAAATACCAATTTTCGGTAACCATGGATCTTCCCGAGTCCAAGTTTTATAACACAAATAAATGGTAAATTTCTTGCTCAACACGTCGGTATATAAATCTGTCAAATCGGTTAAAAAATGGCTGAGTTATAATCAAAATACTGAAATCCCAAAAGTTACTCTTTTTATAATTAAGTTTGTTTTTTTTATAATTAAGTTTGCTTAAATATATGTACACATATGTAGGTATATATATATATATATATATATATATATATATATATGCCTAAAAGCCAATTTAATGGAAATGTTATTTTTAAGCACGTTGGTATATAAATCTGCCAAATCGGTTAAAAATGGTTAAGTTATGTGCAAAATACTCCAAAAAAGGACTAAAAACATTAACATTTTTATAAAAACTAAAATTTTACAGCTGTATTATGACCTATTCATACGTTTTAAAAATTGTATAAAAACCTAAATTTTAGGGCTGTCATATGTCCTATGGAAATGACTTATATACCAAAATATCGGAAATTTTAAGTAGAACATATTTTATAAAGAACTCGGGAAAACCGGTTTTTTTTTTAAATACCCATTTTCGGTAGCCATGGATCTTCCCGAGTCCAAGTTTTATAACACAAATAAATGGTAAATTTCTTGCTAAACACGTCGGTATATAAATCTGTCAAATCGGTTAAAAAATGGCTGAGTTATAATCAAAATACTGAAATCCCAAAAGTTACTCTTTTTTTTTATAATTAAGTTTGTTTTTTATTTTATAATTAAGTTTGTTTTTTTTATAATTAAGTTTGCTTAAATATATGTACAAATATGTAGGTATATATATATATGCCTATAAGCCAATTTAATGGAAATATTATTTTTAAGCACATTGGTATATAAATCTGCCAAATCGGTTAAAAATGGTTAAGTTATGTGCAAAATACTCCAAAAAAGGACTAAAAACATTAACATTTTTATAAAAACTAAAATTTTAGAGCTGTATTATGACCTATTCATACGTTTTAGATATCAAAATATCGGAAATCTTTAGAAAAACTCGGAATATCGGTAAAAAAAAAGTAATGTCAAAAATATAGTTTTTTTTTAATACCTATTTTCGTGAACCATAGAACTTCCCGACTACAAGTTTTATCACCAAAGTAAATGGTAATTTTATACTTTAAGATGTCGGCATGAGCAAATACTGAAATTCGATCAAAACTTAACGTGCTATATATTAATTAAACTTTTAATATATTTAATAGCACGCAATCATGTGCAAATAATTAAATAAAACTAAACGATATATATTTTATAAATATACATGTATATATACATGTATTTAAATATATATATAAACTTCTGTTCTTTCCAAACCATGGTGAAGGGTATATAAGATTCGGCATAGCCGAATATAGCACTCTTACTTGTTTTTTTTAATTTTATGTTCTTCACTCACTTTTAAACGCTATTTATGCTATTTTCCGACACATTTTTTTAACCGATTTAGCTTTTTAAAATAAAGTGTAGAGTTTGTTTCCAATTTTGAATTTTGTTCGCGAATTTTTGGCATGTTTTTGATAAAAGATATTTTTACTGTAAGTTTTCTGATTCTTTATAGCTTTACCCCACGTCTCCACGCGCTTTCGATTAGAACATGACATGACCATAACGCCGGCAGAGTAGCGGTATTAATTTGTTCATGTTCTTGTATGTGGGGAATACGTGTTGATGTTCATGTTCTGATTGACCACAATTTTTGTTGTTGTGCGTTTGGTTGTATACAGAAAATACATTGTATGGCCAACATCATGGCGCACATGGATGCTAAGACGAATGTTTAGGCAACGATGGCAGCACATGGACGAAAGATGAACATGAACAGTCTACACGAGTAGAATTCATGTGCGACATGATGTTCTTACCAAGTTGATGGATGGTGGAGACGGGTAGTTAATGTTTATTCATAAATATAAGACTTTTCTTTCATGCCGCTGTTAGCAAATTTTTGCAAATTTCCGTTAATTTAGCAATTTTCACTGAATTTTTGTCATTCCTTTCAGTTTAAGGGACTTTTAATCAATTTTATGACTTGTTTGATATATTAAAAATTTCGCGAATTTTCGCTGTTTTTGCATAATTTTTTTGTAACTTCCCGACATTTTGTTTTTTATCCGATTTAGCGATTTCAAACCAATTTAAGGGTTTGTTTCAAAGTTTTAAATTTTTGCTTATTTTAGCCATGCTCGCGATAGCAGCGATTTGTTCCTAAAAGTTTTTTGATTCTTTACAGCTTTAACGATTTTTAATAAATATTAGACTTTGCTATCATGTAGCTGTTAGCAATTTTTTGCGAATTTCCGCTAATTTTGAAATTTTAGCAACATTTTTGCCATTTCTTATAGTTTTAGGGCTTTCGTTATATATTAAAAATGTTCCCGAATTTTCGCTATTTTTGAAAATTGTTCCGAATTTTCGCGTTAAATTTACTAATAAAATTTGTGCCCATAACTTCTTTTAAATTTGCATTTTTTATTTCAAACGTATTCAATAAATATGTTAACATTTCATTTAAAATTTCTTTAACTTTCATTTGAGTCGTCGCAAAATTTCCTGTCGACTAAAACGGGGACAATACTACTCGACGTCGACTTAAAAGCGCCTTAGAAAATATCACCTGACTGTCAAAAGTAATCGATTATTGTCAACAACGACTCAGAAAATACCATTAATGTTCAGGCGCCGTCGACTTGTGTCGATGTCGACTTTCATAATAGGGGTGATTGTATTTTCTTTTTTACATTTTACCTTAGCTTTCCGTTGGAAAGCAATGAGGTATATTGAATGTACAGAAAAATTTACAATTATTAGACACCAGCAGAATGTAATGCATTTTCTGGCCCGCTACGGCCGTCGTCAGCATTCTTTGTGTCTCACTGGATAGTGTTACTTTATAAATTGAATGTATTTAACTCAACTATTTTAACAAATAGAAATTGGGAATTATTTCCTTCCGAAGGTAACTTTATATTATATTCAACATTTTTCATTTTTCGAATTTATTCTATGAGCTAAATTTCAGTTATGTATTTTATAAAGCTTTTTTGTAATAGTTCTATTCCTACAATTTTTCAGAAATGACTTTATACACTACCAGACTATTATATTGTATTTTCTTTTTTACATTTTACCTTCGCTTTCCGTTGGAAAGCAATGAGGTATATTGAATGTACAGAAAAATTTACAATTATTAGACACCAGCAGAATGTAATGCATTTTCTGGCCCGCTACGGCCGTCGTCAGCATTCTTTGTGTCTCACTGGATAGTGTTACTTTATAAATTGAATGTATTTAACTCAACTATTTTAACAAATAGAAATTGGGAATTATTTCCTTCCGAAGGTAACTTTATATTATATTCAACATTTTTCATTTTTCGAATTTATTCTATGAGCTAAATTTCAGTTATGTATTTTATAAAGCTTTTTTGTAATAGTTCTATTCCTACAATTTTTCAGAAATGACTTTATACACTACCAGACTATTATATTGTATTTTCTTTTTTACATTTTACCTTAGCTTTCCGTTGGAAAGCAATGAGGTATATTGAATGTACAGAAAAATTTACAATTATTAGACACCAGCAGAATGTAATGCATTTTCTGGCCCGCTACGGCCGTCGTCAGCATTCTTTGTGTCTCACTGGATAGTGTTACTTTATAAATTGAATGTATTTAACTCAACTATTTTAACAAATAGAAATTGGGAATTATTTCCTTCCGAAGGTAACTTTATATTATATTCAACATTTTTCATTTTTCGAATTTATTCTATGAGCTAAATTTCAGTTATGTATTTTATAAAGCTTTTTTGTAATAGTTCTATTCCTACAATTTTTCAGAAATGACTTTATACACTACCAGACTATTATATTGTATTTTCTTTTTTACATTTTACCTTAGCTTTCCGTTGGAAAGAAATGAGGTATATTGAATGTACAGAAAAATTTACAATTATTAGACACCAGCAGAATGTAATGCATTTTCTGGCCCGCTACGGCCGTCGTCAGCATTCTTTGTGTCTCACTGGATAGTGTTACTTTATAAATTGAATGTATTTAACTCAACTATTTTAACAAATATAAATTGGGAATTATTTCCTTCCGAAGGTAACTTTATATTATATTCAACATTTTTCATTTTTCGAATTTATTCTATGAGCTAAATTTCAGTTATGTATTTTATAAAGCTTTTTTGTAATAGTTCTATTCCTACAATTTTTCAGAAATGACTTTATACACTACCAGACTATTATATTGTATTTTCTTTTTTTCATTTTACCTTAGCTTTCCGTTGGAAAGCAATGAGGTATATTGAATGTACAGAAAAATTTACAATTATTAGACACCAGCAGAATGTAATGCATTCAATTTATAAAGTAACACTATACAGTGAGACACAAAGAATGCTGACGACGGCCGTAGCGGGCCAGAAAATGCATTACATTCTGCTGGTGTCTAATAATTGTAAATTTTTCTGTACATTCAATATACCTCATTGCTTTCCAACGGAAAGCTAAGGTAAAATGTAAAAAAGAAAATACAATATAATAGTCTGGTAGTGTATAAAGTAATTTCTGAAAAATTGTAGGAATAGAACTATTACAAAAAAGCTTTATAAAATACATAACTGAAATTTAGCTCATAGAATAAATTCGAAAAATGAAAAATGTTGAATATAATATAAAGTTACCTTCGGAAGGAAATAATTCCCAATTTCTATTTGTTAAAATAGTTGAGTTAAATACATTCAATTTATAAAGTAACACTATCCAGTGAGACACAAAGAATGCTGACGACGGCCGTAGCGGGCCAGAAAATGCATTACATTCTGCTGGTGTCTAATAATTGTAAATTTTTCTGTACATTCAATATACCTCATTGCTTTCCAACGGAAAGCTAAGGTAAAATGTAAAAAAGAAAATACAATATAATAGTCTGGTAGTGTATAAAGTCATTTCTGAAAAATTGTAGGAATAGAACTATTACAAAAAAGCTTTATAAAATACATAACTGAAATTTAGCTCATAGAATAAATTCGAAAAATGAAAAATGTTGAATTAAAATATTTTACGATATAAACTAATAAACATCTGTTTTATATCTGTCAACTTCTAAGTAATAGCATTGCCGCTCATTGAACAACAGTGCTGTATTTTATTTGTTACTGCTTTATCGACATACACTTAAAAAAAAAAACTTTTTTTCTTTTTTGTGTATACTTTATTATCAAAATGGCATGTTTGAAGAAAGGCTGTTCTTTGGAAGGTTATGATGATAGAATGATTATTTGTTGGCTTTGTCATGGTTTATGTCACTTTAAATGCAGTGGTCTATCTGGCTTAGTGGCTGAATCTATATCGAAGCATAAGAACTTGCATTGGCGCTGTAATGAGTGCCAAAAAATTGGAGCTGATTTCTACCGATTTTTTCAAAGCACTAAAAATAACTTTTTGCAAATTCAAAATAATTTAATTAATTTATCCGCACAAATTAATGCTTATGGAAAGCTTTTTGAAGATTTTAAATCATTGGAAGGACTACATTCACCTCAATTACCATCTCCACAACGCCGGAAGTCTCCTAGATTCTTGAATAAGGAAAATTCTGATGATAATACTACCTTTAATTTGGCTAATCCGAACCAAAATATTTCCGGTAAAGATCAAGTAAATCCTAGTTGTCAATTGAACAATGTTGAAATATTAATTAATAAAGCTGCACCTAATTTAAACTTAAATGGGAATACTGCTTTTCCGACACATACAACAGCTAATAATAGTGCTCTTAATATGCAAACAGCAAATCCTATTTCTTCGTTGCCTATAACTGCTAATACTCAGAACTTGCGTACTGATACTGTTAACTCCGGTCGATTAATTAATTTTGAAGCGTCATCCCCAATACTGCCTGCTTTACCGTCTGTTACTGATACTATGCCATCATATACCCCTAGGGGTCTCAGGACTATTCCTCCAAAAAAAACAATATTTGCTACTCGCTTTGCACTGGATACTAAAGCTGAAGAGATGAAATTTCATATAGTGTCAAAGATTGGAAATTGTATTCCAGAAGATATTAATGTTTATAAAATTAATTCTAGAAATAGGGCATCATTTAAAATAATTGTCCCTGAAAATCTATTCCAACAAATTATCAGTCCTGATTTTTGGCCTAAAAATGCATTAGTACGTGAATTCAAATATCGTGAAGAGGATAACGCTCGCCTTCCCAATTCAAATTTAAATTCAAAAAACTAATTTCTATTGTCTATCAAAACGTAAGGGGTATAAATTCAAAACTTTCATCAATTTACTGTAATAGTTTTGGCTTCAATAATCACATAATTATATTCACTGAAACCTGGCTCAGTAAAAAAATTAATAATTCAGAGATTTTTTGTCCTAAATATCAAATATTCCGTAAAGACAGAGAAAGTTGCATAGCAGGGTCTGATTCGAATCAATTGGAAAATAAGGAAAAAAGATCTGGTGGTGGTGTTTTAATTGCCATATCAAATGAGTTTTCCTCCGAAGAAATTATCTTAAAAGATTTTTTACATATTGAGATGATATCTGTGTTAGTAAAAATAAATAAAAAATCCCTCTACATTATTTGTTCATACATTCCACCTAATTCGCCTATTACTGTTTATGAAGATCATCTGAAGGCAATTGATTTAATCGTTAATAACTTAAAATCATCTGACTTAGTAATCTTAATTGGTGATTTTAACATGCCGTCTGTATTATGGCAAGGTAATCCTGACTCTAATGACTTGGTTCCATCCCGCTCTTCTAACTCATCAGCTGAATTTATATACGGTTTACTTGATAATTGTTTTTTCCAAATCAACTTCATTAAAAATGCCCTTAGTAGAATACTGGATCTTGTTTTTGTTAATGAACCAACTGAATTTTTTGTACAGCGTCATACTCCAATCTCTAATCCTGAAGATATGTATCATCCAACGCTTGAAATATCCTGTTTTTTCTCCTGTACTTATGATCAAATTAAAACTCAACATCATAAAATCTTTTGTTTTAGCCGTACAAATTACGATAACTTGCAACGTACTATCTCGTTGTAATGATGATATGGACCTGTGTGTAAAGACATTTTACCATATTCTTAATGAATGCTTTCTGACATCTGTACCTAGAATTTTACCTGCAAGATCTAATGGTCCTCCCTGGAATACAAATTATCTTTCAACAAACAAAATGTTCAAAAATTATAAAAAATATGAAACGTCGAGTGCTTATTCCTTATCAAGATCAGAATATACTATCGCTAATCAACTAGCTTATGATAAATACTTAGTAAAAGTAAAAAATAACTTGAAAAATGATCCGAAATCATTTTATAAGTTTGTTAATTCTAAAAGACGTGCAGTAGACTTTCCCTCGGTTATGAAGTTTGGAGATTCAGAATCATCAGATGATAAAATCATAAGCAATATGTTTGCTGAATTTTTTGCATCGACATACTCTTCGTCAGTATTTAACCAAAACCATTATCCATACACAATTCCGGAATCAACAACTATTAATGTACCATCTATTAATCAGCAAACAGTTCGGACATATCTGAAAAAGTTAAAATTATCGTGTTCTGCAGGTCCAGATGGAGTTCCCAGTTGTATCTTAAACCGATGTTCGCATTTATTGTATATTCCTTTGACTTACATGTTTAACAAATCCCTGAAGTTGGGTTATTTTCCTTCTATTTGGAAAGAATCTTTTATTATTCCGCTGTTCAAGTCTGGTGCTAAATCTGATATTTCGAATTATAGAGGTATTGCTAAGCTTAGTGCTATACCAAAACTATTTGGTACAACACGCTGTCACATCATGTATCCTCTATTTTATCTCCAATGCAACATGGATTCCGCAAATCATGTTCTACACTTACAAATCAGCTTGAATTAACAACTCGGGTAAATGAAGGGTTTGTCAATAGGAAACAAACAGATGTTATTTATAATGACTTTAGCAAGGCATTTGATAAAGTAAATCATGATCTATTACTTTTTAAACTCGATCGTATGGGCTTTAGTACATCGATCATAAAGTGGCTGAGTTCGTATTTAAAGGATAGAAAGCAGTCTGTTAAGTTTCGAAACTCTTTCTCCAATAATAATAACGTAATATCAGGTGTACCTCAAGGTAGTCACCTAGGACCGCTTTTATTCACATTATTTATAAATGATCTTCCATCTGTATTTAAACACTCAAATATGTTAATGTATGCCGATGATGTAAAAATCTTTATTTCCTTCAACAATGCTGATAAACAATCACTTTTACAGTATGACATTAACCAATTAACTACTTGGTGTAAAATTAATTTAATGGAACTAAATGTTAAAAAATGCAAATATATGATTTTTACAAGATCATTTCCAATTAATGGGCGCTATGTTATGAATAATACAGCTCTCGAATTGGTTGATAGTTTCAACGATCTAGGCGTACTATTAGATGGAAAATTGGAATTTAAGAGTCACATTTCGTTAACAATTAATAAAGCTACTGGTGTATTTGGGTTCATTAAACGATGGGCTAAAGAGTTTTCAGATCCGTACACAACAAAACAATTGTTTATTACAATGGTTAGACCAATTCTTGAATATGGATCTGTAGTATGGGATCCACAATATCATGTACACTCTAACAAAATTGAATCAGTTCAAGTTCAATTTTTGCTATTTTGTCTTCGTGGTTTGGGTTGGGATCCAAATAAAAAGTTACCATCATACGAGAATCGTCTTGCTCTCATTAAGCTTCCTACATTGAAAAGCCGCAGACACATGTTAAATGTTTCTTTCCTCTTGAAACTGATGAATGGTAGCATCAATTCGGAATTTCTTCTCAGTAAAATTGACATTAATATACCATATCGGTCACTAAGAAATTATGATTTATTGAGTATCAAATATTATTGCAGTAATTATGCCAACTTTGATCCATTTCGTAGAATTTGTAATGAATTTAATAAACTATATCCGTTCCTTGATTTTAATAAAAGTTTGGACATCGTAAGAAGAGATATCATATTACATTTAAATAAATAAATAATTAGATAGTCTTAAATTATATGTTTGTACTGTTCAATTTCTTTTGTAATATGTATATTTAAATAAGTCTGCAAGGATTATTCCATAGACTTTAAATAAATAAATAAATAAATAAAATATATGCGTAAATTTTGAGTTGACCACTAAAGAAAGTGTCATTTAGAGGAACCGCTGCGAGAAGTATGTACAAACATATATAAAATATTTTTGTATGAAGCACAATAATTTGCAAAAGACGAAGAGTTAACAACACATTTTCTCTTCTTCCTTTTTATTTAACAACAAACTCTTTTCCACAAAAAAACTCTTCGATAATCTAGCTAAAAAAAACGTGCAAATTTAAATTAATTACTTATGATAAGTACTTTCAACAACTAAATTTAATTATATACGGGGTAAAGAACGGTAAAAAATTCTATGTAGGTATATTTAATTGTTTCCAAATTACTAGAATTGTAACGCATTTTTTATTAATGACATGTTGAACATGCACACGTACTTCAAAAGACAAACAATTGAACTCTTTTTCTTGTGCTGTTAACACGATTATCAACGCACAAACAATCTTTTTCAAAAAGTTCAAGTAGAAACAATCAAAACGTTTTAATTCGTTCAATTTTCTCCCCCATTTGAAAATAAAAAATTAACAAAAAAAAAAAAAAAAAAAAAATCACAGAGATATCTTCGTCATGTTTTTATGGCATAATAAAAGACGTAATTTAGTCATTTACAGTTCATAATACGTAATAGTACAAAAAAAAATCATTAGAATTTTTTCTACGTACTGTAAAACAGTGGGAACATTTTTGAAAATATATGAAATATAGATAGACAGTGGCAAAATGTAAGATTAGAACAAAATTCTGGAATAGGAATTGAAAATCAAGTACATATAAATACTTATATACTTACTTTTTTGGTACTTTTTAACATAAAAATAATACTGTACTAACCCCACAAAGTAAAAATAACTATTTCCTAATCCTTAATTTTTCAAGAAGTATAAAATATAAAATAAATTGAATTAAAAATTTTTAAACTATTTAAAGCTTTTAACTGACACTTAAAAGCAATGACTTGAAGAGCGGCTACTAAACGGTAATAAGAAGAAAATTTAGGATTGAAAGATTTACATGAGCACCCATATGGCCTTTTTTAATGTGTTTGTTATCCACTGGGATACAAGCAAAGCGTTTACCAACCGGGCCCTAGTGTGAGAGGAAGCAGCACACCCAGGTAGCATTTTGAATGTATAATTCGGCATAATTTGCTATTTTTTTTTAAGGAACTAGAACTACATATCTACAACCTCTCTCCCAGATAGACTAGCTTACTAATAACTAGCCTACCCGGGTATCCTAGGGATGATCCTTTCTTAGACCGACCTCTTACGAAAGTGGTAAAAAATTATCTCCCTTCCCACGCTTTGGAATTAACACCCACGTGGTGATCTCCGAAATTATCTTTAAAATCATATAGCGAAATTTTCCGCAAGAAGCATACTTTTGGAGGCGTCAACCAATATTTAGTTGGGTGCCGTGTAACCAGGGGCTACTGACTCCCGTGGATCCTGATAGGATCTCTGGTCAGCCGCGATCGCTAGAGATCGTACAGCTCCCTTCAGATCTGTCAAGTTCGTATTTTTTTGCCGAATCCCAGATAGAGACTGCCCCTGATTTCCCTGGAAGGTGTAACACCAAAGGGCTAAATATCCTTAAGAGCTAACTCCAGGGGTATTACAAGGGAACATATAAAGTTTAAACTCCTAGTAAAAATAGATGCCCCTTTGCCGGAAAGTGTAATTCATTAGTTGTTAATGTGAAAATCGACCAACGACGAAATAAGAAAACCCCAAGAATAGTATAAGAGCCTTCCTAGCAAAACTTAAATAGGAGGCTGGGAGAAACTCTTTGCTAAATAATTTTCGGTAGAGGTAATAGGTAAGCACTGCTTTATTAAAAAGCATATAGCTCTACAAGGAGTAAATATCAGTTCCAGCTCTAATTCGTAAATTTCTAGCAATATAAAATAGACAGTGCCAGTGACAATGTCAGTGATAGTGTAAAACTCCTCTATACGAGAAAGAACTTGAAACACGTGTAAATATTAAAATATTTGTAAGTATTTTCTAAAAACAGACTTAATAAAATCATATAAGCCAAGTTTACACGATGTCTTTTTGGGCATGTCTAACAAACACGTCTGTTTAGATTGTTGGCGATGGGGGTTAGAGAAGAAAGAGGGGTTGCCAAGCAGAAACGAAACGAATATTCATGTTTAATAATTAAGTTAAATACATAAAATTTTTAAGGTTGAATGCCGACGGAACCCTTATCGGGCCATTCAGCTGGTGTCTTATAATTGAGAGTTCTTCTGTAAACAAAGGGTAATACAGCAAAAGTGAAACATGTATAACAGGAAATTTATTATAATTATATCTCTCTCTAATGGGGGTACGTGCTGGGTAACCGAATTTTTGAAAAGTCGCACAAAAGGTCGTTTTATAAAAATAAAGTCGCAGAAATAGTCGTTTAAGAAAATAAAAGTCGCACATCTTTTTTTTCAATTTTTATAAATAAAAATCATAGCAAAACAAAAAACAACTGAAAGAAAAGAGTCAGTTGCATTTTCAAAACCTTTTTTTTATTTATGTGTTTCTCAATGTCGCTGAAAGCTGATTATAAACACTGCAAAAGGCTGCTTTGACTCCATGTCTTACACTGAAAGAATTTTCTTCGTAATACCAATGAATTTTGACATTAATCCCATGAAAAATTGCATTAAAAAGGAACCTATGCAGCACTTCGTTGGATCAATGAAACCTGTTTCATTAAAATGTATTTAATGAAACATAACATTAGATCTATGAATATTATTTATTGGATGAATACTTTTAATAAAGTAAAAAAATTTTTAAATTTTTTTTTATTTTTATTTTTTTCTTATTTTATTTTATTTTTTACTTTTTTTTTTGTCTATGGCGGGTATCGATCGCGCAACCTCGGTGCTGATAGACTAGCTCTCTACCAGCTAGCCTACAGGGGCAGTGTAGTTTTTGGATAAAAAAAACTATGTTTTTGAGCACCATAATTTTTTATTTTAAAAAGCTATTTTGCTAAAACTTTTATTTTAAACTTTGTCAAAAATTTCTTAAATATATTGTATAGATGACAGGATTGCAAAAAAATTACAAAATTGTTGCCAAAGGAACAATAATCTCTGAATTGCTTTTAAATTTTGACGATTTTTTTTTTGTTTTTTGTTTTTTTTTTTTTTTTTTTTGATAAAAATAATAAGAAAACTTATAATTTCTGCAAATTAAATGTTTTTGTGAGAAACTTTACAAAAAAATGGCAAAAATTAAAAAAAGTCGGTAATAAAAAAGTCTCACAAAAAGTGGCAGGCTGCTAAAAAAGGGTCAAATTGCGACTTTAGTGGGGCTAACGGAAACCCTGGGTACGTGTTTATAATTATCAGGGCAACCAGAAATATGCTCTAAAAAACACGTTTTATGCGCATTAAATATGCAGTAAAAACTTAAAAATATGCTCTGAAAAATGTTAAAAATTGCTCATTTGAAGACACAATATTCAACAATGTTTGCGCCGAATATTATCTAGATATTAACATCCATATGGGTTTTTGTCTTAAAGGGATTTTAGGTGCGGTCGCTAAATTGTTAACAAATGTTAACATTTACAAGGAATTTGAAACGAGTTAAGGATGGAAGCTTTGAGCAAATGTGAACCGATTCGAAAATAATTTAATTTGAAGTAAAATATTTTTGACACGAATTTAATTTAAATGCCATCGTAATTAAATAGCTTGCAAACACAAAGAGTCTAATTTGGATGTGAAACTTCGTCCATATTTGATCAAATTATCTACAAAATTGGAACTTTTACTCTGCGCAAAAGGCTAACATGGACAGACAACCAGCCAGGCGGATGGTTGGACATCGTTAGATCACTTTAAAAGTCGATCGGAATACTAAAAGATTGGTCTAGATACAAATCGCATAACATTTATCCTTAATGACAACCTGCTTTGTCTTACAATTTAAGAGTAAAAATTAAAGGTAGATGTCGAAATTTAAGTAACAGATTTTCGAAAAACAAATTTTGTTTGCTGCGAAAGCTGTTGTAGGCATCTAAAAAATTTAATATATATCAAAATATGCATTAAAACGGCAAAATATGCGCTATAAACCTAAAAAATGCTGCAAAAAGGCTCTTTTAACTAAAAAATGCCAAAAAATGCTGCAAACGGTAAAAAATGCAAAAATATGCACTAACAAATCGATGCCAAAGTTCATAAAAAGCTCTAAAACGGATAAATATATTGATTCTGCCTTCATTAGACGCACAAGGAAAAACATGCAATTGCATATTTCTGGTTTCCCTGATAATTATTCTTAAATAAAAACATAATATGAAGATTATTCTCACTGCTGCTCAGCTTTGGTTTATAAAGTTTTAGCTTTATAAAAAATAAATATTAAGGGGAAAAGTAAAATTTCATTTTGCTTTAAATAGTACATAGTACCAATACTGTAAATAAGGCAACTAGTTTTAAACTATTATAAAAATGCATTTAAATTAACTAGTTGAGCTTCTATGACAAACTAACCAGTATAGATATTTCTAGCTAGATACTAGTTTCTTTTTCTGCAGGGATATTATTTACATTATATTTCACTGATTTTCAAGTATTCATACTTCTTTATTTTTCAGTATATCCCATTGTGCATACCCAATCGCAGTATTTTTTTGCGTTTAAACTTATTTACTCATCTCAGTTTGTTGTAATTTTGTGTAAATTTGTTTGTATTGTTGTGTTGTTTGAATGTGTGTAAATTTGCTAGAACGTTTTCACCATCAGCAACGTCATTATCATCATTATTTTTGATGATGTTGTTCATCTTCTGCTGCTATTGTTGCTGTTGTGCGTGCAAGTATGAGTAATTTTGATGCTATAAAAACAAATAAAAAATAATTTTACACTCTAACAATAGGAAATAAACAAAGTTCAATTGGTTGTAATGCCAAAATGTTACGAGAATGTGGGTAAAGAAACTTTTTTTTTGATAGATTTACAAAATAGTCAAGTTCGTATACAGAAAGTGAGGTAGTGGCGTGCTACTACAATTATCTATGTAAATAAAAAACAAACAATTAGAGAACTTTGTCTGTAGATAGTTGGAATTGTTGAAGCGAAAAGCAATTAACATAAATATTAGTTATGTATAAAAAGTTTAGATGTAGAACAATTTATGCTACCTAATTGAAATACATAACTAAAACTTTGTTACGTGACTGGGTTAAAACTGATGTTTATGTGTATTACATATTTAGACTTAAAAGGCAATTAAAATTAACTCAAGGAAATTTGTAAATGTTTTTAACTTTAAAATAACTAAAAAAAACAAGATAATGATCGAGTAAATTTTCAATTGTCGAAGCAAAACCAGAGATTTCTGCTATGCAAAATGAATATCAAATTTTTACCAAAAGCGGTAAAAAAAAAAATCTTTTAAAAAATTCCTACAAATTTACAGCCTGTCCCACGATGTCGATCGGTATCCTTAGCTTGCATTTTAAACGACAATCAGCTGATCTACAATGCGAGCGAACAATAACGTTACAGTTTTCATATAAATTTGCGGCCCACTACGTAATGTTATGCGATCACAAATGTCAAAATCAGTCAATTGTGTTGTGGTATCGTCAGAGGAATTTTGTAAAAGTATTAACGAAATTATTTTTATATTATTATATTTTTTTAAAACACCACCATTTTATTTGTGGAATTGCTGGTAAATAAATAAATAACGTTAGAAACGTAAAACCAGTCGAGCGACAAGTCGATAGCAAGTGGGCCGATAATGTATGACTTGTTTTCGCTAGCTTAAGTTGTCGATCGACATCGTGGGCTAGACTGTTAAATAAAAATACAACTTTTAATCAAGAAAATTCATTATTTTCCGAATTTTTAATCAAATAAATGTATAAAGTCACATTTGCGAGATCCAGAGTGAATGATGAGTATCTTGTCTGAAAGGCTACTAAATTACGCGTCGAACAGTAATTGGATTTGATTGAAAAAAGTGGTACAAATTTTCTTCCAAAATGTCAACAAAAATTATAAAAAATATTTTATTAATGACAAAAGTAACAGTAAACGAAAAAAAATCAGTAGAAATAACTATAATAAATTTTTAATTATGAGATAAAAATTATAAATATCGGACCCTTTCCGCAAAAATGCTTAACCGACAAAATTAAAATTTTATAGAAACAAAATTGTTTTTATTAAGCTAAAATTAAGCAAGTGCTCTCTATAAATTAATCTAATAAAACAAAATCGCAAATATTGTCGCTTAAGCGATTTTTTTTTCTTTTAGGCACATACTATCAAATTAATTTTTGATCTAAGTTCATTTATTAAAACACATCTATAAAGTGATTCTCATAATTAATAAAAATGACAAATCATTTGGTGAATACGATTGGGAGATATATACACACATACATGCATGTGGTGGTATTCAAATATAAATACATGCGGCTATACATATGCAAAGTATGTACATACATATACATACTATTTGAATATCTGACTTATGCCATTCAATAAATGAATGAACGAACGAGCCAACCAACCAACAAGCAAATTCAATTCAATTTCATATTGAATTCAAATCGATTCCACTCCCACTCAAACTCTCAGACGCACGTACGTTTTAGACAACGCCGACACTCAGACACATGAAACTGAAATGTTTTGCTTACTTTATCAATGGCACAGACTGACTATTAAAAGAGATATAAACGCATTTTCCTATTAATCACTTGTGGTAAACAATGTTAAGTTAATCGATGTTATTCATACAATAGTTATACATACAATCAAACCAACACAATCGCATACAAACAGACATGCACACATACCCTGCAAATAATAGGACCAGTCCAAACACGCGTCTAAAGAGTAGTCCACAAGGGACCAGGACTAGTCCAAAACTAACCCAAACGTATGGAAAAAATCTGGTCTATTTAACATTACGATGTCCTAGGATAGCACCATATAACCCACCTTTGGACCACTAAGGAGTAGTTTTAAAACTACTCCATGGTATACTCAAGAGGATTAGTTTTGAAGTCGTTTAAAAACGAAAGCATGTCGTTAAAAAACGAAGACATGTCGTCTCACTACAAACACTTTTTAACAATGACATGGTCCATGCTTGCATTACATCGGACCAGTCCATGGAGTAGTCCATTTTATCAAAATGGATTAGGTGGTCCAATTTTATTTGCAGGGTATGTACATGCAAACACTTGCATAAATACTACATGCAACAATATGAAATAAAATGTCTATCATTATTTTGCTCACCCCATCCATCTTTTTAGCATTCGTTAACTGTTTGGTAGTTGTACAACGCTCGTACAACAATTTCAATTTTAAAAAATTTACAGTTGAAACAAAAATTGCACAAAAAAAAAATGTGCGAATTGTAAAAACAAAATATGAAATACAACGTGGAAGTTAATTGCCCGCAAGCGCATGCTGCATGTAGTAGCAGTTTGTATGGCAGGAAAACAATTTAGTTGTAAATATAATTGGGGACTCAGACTATAAAGGTCGAATGTATAAAAATGTTAAAGGACATAAAAATCAAGTCTGAAAATTAAGAACGTAGTTCGTGTGAGATCTTAGAGTGCAACAGTACGCGGGGTTTCATAGTTATTTGCCTATAAGCTAATAAAAGATTTACAGTTAGTTACTACTAACACAGATTTAGGTTATATAATTAGACCCAAATCGATATATTTTAGTCAAGAATAGTAAAATATCCATTGCATTGGTATTTGGTATCTTAATCGAAAATATATAATATTTAAATAAAGTGAAAAAAGGAAATCTGTTTGTTTTGTTAATTATTTAAAAAACTTATTTACTCCAAACAGATCTTACGATATTGCGGTCGAGTTACCACCTGTTGCTGCTAGAGCAGCTGTTCCCCTAAGATCTTAAATAAGAGAAATCGAAAAGACTATGAAAGAAAGCCCCTGGTTCTGATAAAAACAGCAACAGAATGCTTTTGAAGCTACCATGCACAGCAAAGCATATTATTCTTTTAATTTGTAATGCTTTCTTACGCCTTGTATTCTATCCTCAAAAGTGGAAGGTTTCCTTAGTCACCATGATACCTAAACCAAGAAAGGATCACACAAAAATTGAGTCATATAGGCCTTCAAGCTTACTTTCTAATATATTAAAGCTTCGCAACTGTTAGTGTGAAATATAACTCCAATTTTAAATAAAAATAGATGTATTCCCAACCACCAATTCGACTTAAGAAGAGAACACAGCACAATTGAACATCGAAGCGCCATAGGATAAGCCTTTGAATAAAGAAAATATTGTTCCGCTCTCTTCATCGATGTTTCTCAAGCTTTTGATAAAATCTGGCATGAAGGCTTATTACATAAATTGAAGCAAAATTTACCAGCAAACACCCAAGCTGCTAGAAAGCTATCCAGTCGGTCGTCAATTTATTATTAAAGAAAACATTTCTTAAGTTCACCTCAGCCACAAGGTAGCATCCTGGGCCCTCTGTTATACCTAATTTATACTTCGGATATGCCAACAAACAACTACACCGAAACTTCAACATTTACGGACGATACAGCGTTCCTAAGCGTGCACGAAACCCGTCATGAAGCATCTCGTAACTAACAGCACCATATATTTCAACTAGAAATATGGTTAAAACAATGAAGGATAATAGTCAATGAGCAAAAATGCGTACAAATAACATTTACCCAGCGCCGGGAATTATGCCCCCTTATTAAAATCAATAATCAAATAATACCTCAACATTCGCATGTAAAATACCTCGGTATACATCTAGATCGGCGGTTAACATGGAAATGCATTATAGAGGCAAAATTAACTCAAATGAAACTAAAAGCCATTCAAATTCAATGGCTTATTGGAAGAAGGACAGATCCTAAGTCTCGACTGAAGGTTTCTACTTTACAACTCTGTCTTAAAGCCAATCTGGTGCTATGGTTTAACTATGTTTCAACTATGGGGCACTGCCTCGCCCTCTAATATCGAAAAACTTCAAAGGCGCCAAAATAAACTTCTTCGAATTATCACAGCTGCCCTTTGGTATGTTAAAAACACAAATACTCACAAGGATCTCAATGGTCCATTAGCTAAAACTATGATTATGATGCAGTAAAATACTTAAAAAGGCTCGAATTGCATCCGCTAGCTCGCTTAAGGAGAAGAGATACTGCAGCACTTATCCATTTAGATAAGCAATAAACACCTACATATAAATATATGTGAACCGAACCCGCGATGAAGAAAATTTTTGTCTGGCACTGGCAGGACATAAAATAAAGTATTAGGATAAGATCTGATTAAATGTTGCTAGTTGATATTTAATATATGAAGATTCAATAAATAAGTAATGAAAAAATGGGCAATTAATAACAATGACTTATAGTCGTATATTACACATAAAAACTAAAATTTACATCACTACTCTACCTAATTTTATTCAAATAAATTCATCTTAATAAAAGTTTTCTATAATTTAGCGCACTAGAAACAAAATGATACAGCCGTTAGTAAATTCTCCAATCAAAATTGCTATAAACTTATTCATAGTGAGATGAGTATTACGGAATTTCCTGAGTACTGGACATTTTGCCATTAAATGCAGGAGCATTTCGTGCTCGGCAGTATTACCTACCCAATAAAAAATTTTATCATATTGCGAAGCACTAATGGTACATTTAAAAAAATAAGCGCAGAATTATGCGCTACGCAATAAGACATACAGAAATGCAGTAAAGTAAGTGATAAAACTCTCAACAACTTTTATAAAAAAAAAATAACATTTCAAGTGCTACGGCATTCCCTTACTAAGAAGCAGGTTTGTAAGGGAAAATACTAAAAAATAACTGTATCAAAACATTCAGTGTGTAAAGCTGATCGTTACATCCAACATTTTTTTATGCGCTGAATAATGCGCTTCATGTGTCAAAAATGTATTGCTTCAAAGTGGGAACTCGCCATATAAAATTCATGTCTTCCGTATGCGCAATGGTAAGCGCAACTCTTATGTTTCTCCCTTACAAACCTGCTTCGTTGGAAGCTCCATTTTTTATTGGGTAGTGTCTATGTTTTAGTTTCGTTAGTGTCAAAAGTATTGGCTCTTAAAGGCATTATATCGCATCTTGTTCTAAAAACTGTTGCGATTAGTTGTTTTTTCTATATAATGTAAACCTCTACTATAATCCAAATATTTATAGATACGAGTTCTGCTGTTCCGTTACTTGCATTTGTGCATTTGTGTAATATTTATTAGTTATTTTTAAACGCTGTCACGACAAGCTTCCTTAGCGTTAACATTCTTGAAATGAGCATGATACGAGCTCATATCAAAGTCACTTCCTACATCATTTATTCTCCTTGGCCAAAATATATCATAACTAATAACTTGTGTGGCAGTCTATTGGAAAAATTCTCTTAAAAATTTAATTAATGTCCAAATAATTTTTTTTTTTTTTTTGTCTCATTATTTATTTATTGAATCTTCATATATTTAATATGAACTAACAATAATTAATCAAATCTTAACCTAATACGTTATTTTATGTCCTGCCAGTGCCAGACAAAAATTTTCTTCATCACGGGTTTTGTTCACATATATAGGTGTTTGTCGCTCATCTAATTGGGTAAGTGCTGCAGTGTCTCTTCTTCTTAAGCGAGTGTGGCCGCCATGATTTAAAATATTTCGAGCTAATGGATTTGGGTGTTGTTCAAGCCTTTTTAAATATTTTACTGCATATTTTGTTATAATAGTTTTTATACCCACACCACAATTGTGCTGATGTGTGTAACGCCTTTAAATATTGGTCCTAGACCCACCTTAAAGTATACCGATCGTCTTAGAATCACTTTCTGAGTCGAACTAACGATGTCCGACTAGCAGGCTGGCTGGCTGGCTGGCTGGCTGGCTGGCTGTCCATGTAACCTTGTGCGCAAAGTACAGGTCGCAATTTGGAGAGTATTTGAGTATTTGAAATTTGGGTCATAGGTTCTTATTGGCACAAGGACCAAGCCTATTGAAAATGGGCCGAATCGTAGTACCACGAGGGAAGACAGGAGGAAATTTCTTCCTCTCAGAAACTATCAAACCGATTTCAATGAAATTTAAAACGTAGATAGAACCATATCTATATGGACACAAAATGTATGCATTTTTTAAAAAATAGGACCACGAGGGGAGATAGGGGCAATTTCTGCCTCTCAACCCGATTTTAATGAAATTTAAAACATAGATAGATCCATATCTATATGGACACATTAGCTATACAGTTTTTTAAAAATAGGACCACAAGGGGAGGTAGGGGGCAATTTCTGCCTCTCACAAACTTTCAAACCGATTTTCATGAAGTTTTTAAGCATAGATAAATCTATATTTATATGGACACATAAGCATGATGTGTTTTTAAATACTATGGTGTAGGGTATCATATAGTCGGGCTTGACCGACTATACTTTCTTACTTGTTACTAATGGCACATTGAGATCCTTATGAATGTTTGAGTTTTTAACATACCAGGGAGCGAAGAAGCTTATTTTGGCGCCTTTGAATTAGAGGCCGAGGCAGTGCCCCATAGCTGAATACCGTAGCACCAGATAGGCTTTAAGATAAAGTTGTAAAGTAGAAGCTTGCATCGAGACTAAGGACAGGTGAATGTAATATGTACGCATTTTTGCTCATTGACCATTATCCTCCATTGTCTTAACCATATTTCCAGTTGAAATATATGATGCTGTAAGTGGACGTGGACGCTTAGAAAAGCTGTATCGTCTGCAAATGTTGAAGTTTGGGTGTAGTTGTTTGTTGGCATGTCCGAAGTATAAATCAAGTATAATAGAGGGCCCAGGATGCTGCCTTGTGGGACTCTAGCGCCAATTGGCTGAAGTGAACTTAAGAAATTTCCTTCTTTAATAATAAATTGACGACCGACTAAATAGCTTTCTAACAGCTTGTGTGTGTTTGCTGGAAAATTTTGCTTCAATTTATGTAAGAAGCCATCATGCCAGACTTTATCAAAAGCTTGCGAAACATCGATGAAGAGTGCTGAGCAATATTTTTTTTCTTCAAATGCTTTTCTTATGACATTTACTATTCGATGAGTCTGTTCAATTGTGCTGTTTTCTTCTAAATCCGAATTGATGGTTTGGAATACATCTATTTTCACTTAAAATCGGAGTTAATTTTGAAACTAACAATTTTTCAAACAGCTTTGACATATTTGATAATAAGCTAATAGGCCTATATGACTCAACTTTTGTATGATCTTTGCCTGGCTTTGGTAACATGGAAACCTTCCATTTTTGAGGATAGTATTCAAGGCGTAAAATAGCATTAAAAATAAAAACAATAATTTTCTTTGCTATGCCAGGTAGCTCTAAAAGCATTTTATTACTGATCTTATCAAAACCAGGTGCCTTCTTAGTGTTTAAGTCACAAATAGCTTTTTCGATTTCTCTTATCTCAAATCTGAGGGGAATAGCTGCTCTAGCAGCAACAGGTGGTAGCTCGACCGCAATATCGTGAGATATATTTGGGGTAAATACGTTTTTTTAAATTATTAACAAACAGATTATCTTGTTCAACATCCATTCTTGCCCAACTACCATTCAAGTTTCTTAATGGTGGTTTAGAGACAACTGGCCTTTTGAGATTTCTAGCTGCACGCCATAATGAGTAGTTCGATTGTGGAGTTGCTTCAAGTTCCTTAAGATATTTTTCCAGAGAAACCATTTTCTGAGTCTGCAGTAACGTTCTTAGCCTTTTTGTACACTCTTTTAGTAAGTTCTTAAGTTGAGGGGATCTGTGCACTTGCCACTCTCTTCGAGTTCTCCTTTTTTCAGACAAGAGACACTCGACATCTGTGGAATATATTTAAATATTTTTGGTTTTTTTGGGGGCAATACTGGAATGTTGAACAGCTAGTTTCAGAAAACTGTCAAAATTAACAATGGAGCGATCTGCATTCTCCGGTGTACTAAGCGGAATATTTTCTGAGCAATGGGTACTGAGATATTTTTTATATTTTAACCAATTTATTTGTATGGCTGACGTCGCTAAGTAACCAGGCGGAGATACAATTATATTGGGTTTCACTTTAGTAACAATTGTAGGTGTGTGGTCGGAAGATAATCCTAAGGAAGTTTCAACATGAATAGTTTCTGTGGGGATGTTTTTAACCACGCCGAAATCGATGACATCTGGAATTTTTTGCTGATCAGTAGGCCAATATGTCGGTTGCCCGCTCCGACCACATTTAAATCCATTTTAGAGATTGCATTAAACAGAACACGGCCCTTTGGTGTTATAAGTCGTGACCCCCAGAAGGTATGTTTAGCGTTATAATCGCCAGCGGCCAGGAAACAGGGTCATAGTGATTTATAATATTCACAATATTGGCTTTCTGATATTGAAAATCTAGGTGGAGAGTATACAGATGAAATTACTCTGTTTCGATTTAGCTTTTCAACACAAATGTTCGTTGCTTGCAGATAATCCTCACGATCGTCACACATTAGGTAGTGTTTGACTCGATTTTTTATCAAAATGGTACAACCTCCACATGCTCTATCTCGCGGGTCCTTGGTATCATATAGCATATAACCATTGATTTTAAACGTATTTCTTGATGTCAAATGAGTTTCAGAAACCATCATGACATCAATTTGATTATTTTTAAGAAAGTATTCTAATGGGTTTTCATGTTGGCGGATGCCGTTTGCGTTCCAAAAACAAATTTTTAAACAGTTCATGGCTTGTTAAGTACAGTTTGCAATAACATCGATTGCATTCTAAGAATTTCCTGCATCATATTACCCATTGTATTCGTAAAATTAGTCACTGTTTGCACTAATATTTCCATGGGTTTTTCTAGACGACTTAAATTTGAAACTGGAGTTGCATCATTACTTGGCGCAGCACCTTGCATAGGCACATGGTTTGATTTTAGGACGTTAGCGTAAGAGGTTCTGTTATTATTAGGCTGCGGAACCTGACTGCCATTAGTGTTTACTTGATTTGTTACCTGCATTTGACTGCTTGACTATAGCGTATACAGGGCATCCTCTTTAATTGGCAGTGTGATTACCGCCACAGTTTTTTTACATTGGGGTCGTTTTAAGACTTATCGCAAAGAACTATACCATGTAATTCACCACATACTACGCAAACAGGGGGTAAGTAGCAGTATGCCTTAGTATGTCCAAATACATTTTGGGTTGAGAATCAAATCCAATTTACAACATTATCTAAAGTTCCAATAAAATATCTTATAGTCCCTGTTACTTTGGTTCCTTCAGAAGGGCGCTTATCGGCATCACAATTTTTAAAAACTGTCATCTAAAATAACGTGCTTACATACATACGTCTCATACGTTCAATAAAGTGATAAAAACAACAAACTTAAGCCAGATAAAAACAAGTTAAAGTTTTTATACTTGGGTAAAAACATTCAGTCAATAGTCATATCGATATATCGATAGTGAAATCTAATCTGTCGGTAAATATCGATAGAATCCCAGCACTACACCGAATAAAATCTATGCGTCTACACTCACACCGGTGTGCGGTGGTTAATTTTAGTTTTAAAGCCTTTTTTTTTTTTGGTGGAATAGCAACAGTTTACAAAGAGCCTTGTGCGCCGCCCGAACTGTGCCGTAGATTATGGGCAAAAGTCAGCATTGAATCTGACATCTCAAAGATCTGCTTACGAATTGGGTAAAAACCACAACCTCCACACTGAAAGAATTTTCTTCGCAATACCAACGAATTTTGAAATTAATCCCATGAAAAATTGCATTATAAAGGAACCTATGCAGCGCTTCGTTGGATCAATGAAGCCTGTTTCATTAAAAGGACTTAATGAAACATTACATTAAATCCATGAATATTATTCATTGGATGAATACTTTCAATAAAGTAAAATTTTTTTATTTTTTTTTTTTATTTATTTTTTTTTCTTTTTTCTTATTTTATTTTACTTTATTTTATTTTTTATTTTTTTTTCTGTCTCTGGTGGGATTCGAACATGTAACCTCGGTGCTGATAGACTAGCTCACTACCAGCTAGTCTACCGGGGCAGTGTAGTTTTTGTATAAAAAAACTATGTTTTTTTCTCAATTAAGACCGTATATATGAGATTAAATTGTCCATAATAACAATAACAACGTTGATTGAAAGTGGATTGAAAGTTTTTGTTTCATTACTATAATGACATTTTTATTGTCATAATGAAAATTTAAATTTATGAAGGCAATTATTGAAATATGTTGCTTTTATAAAAAAATTTTTTGATTTCATAAATTTAATGGCATACATGTAACATTAGATGTATGAAGTTATTAAATCTTACATTTTTTAAATAACAATTAAACATTTTTTAAGGAAACTATAATTTTGTATTAATTTATGAATATAGTTATGTTTGTATATTGTTTTTTTAAGTTCCCAATTAAAATTTTTTGTTTAACTTGGACAACCTTAAGTTTTCATATATCCAATGAAAATTTTTAACGTAATTACGAAATCTAATGAAGCGATTTTAACGAAAATACTTCATCAAACCTATGAAATTCCATTTAGACAATGAAAATTTTCATTTACCCAAGGAAAACTTTTTTATGAAAATGATTCATTAAATATATGAAGCATTTTTCTTTCAGTGCACTTAACTACAGATATGTAAACACTCATAAAATGATTACATTAGCTGATTGTGGGTTATTATATTCGTTTTCCATACTGTTAAATAATAATTTTACGAATAACTTTATTTTTTAACATTTATGTTTGTTATTAAAAAAAAAAAAAACAAACTACCAAAATATAATGTTTATTTTGTGATGTAGTTTGATTTTTTGCCGGTTAAAATATATTTTTTAAAAGAAAAAAACTATTAAATTTTATGGAATATGCTGTTTAATAAATACAAAATATTAAAATTAATGTAAAATTCATTTATTTTAAATGAAATGTAAATGATCCGTTTTTTAAATCAATTAAAAGTGGCTTAAAATGAAATTTCGTTTGAATTTAACTACATAAAATTTGGAGTGTAGCCCTGGAGGAATCTATTTCGGGTGGTAGCAGCTAAGACTTAGGCCAGCCGCGCTCTACTGTAGATTTATTAATTTTAAGTTGCACGGAGTTTGCAACACTAACAGATAAATTATTTTTTCAAAACTCGTATTACCCCCTGTAACAACTACGCCTCTGTGTTTCCTTTTTGCTTATAACAACGTCAACAATGAAATAAAGTTGTTACATTTTAGCAGTTTGTTCGACCCATAAATGCAATAATCATCACGTGTATTACAAACCTAACTGTATTAAGGTAGTTCATCTTTTTGTTGAAAACTTGAATATTCTTTTGTGTTAGCTTATCTATTTTAAATTTGATGCTTACATTATTTTTAGAGTGTGGCACTTAAGGTCAGTTTACACGGTAATACAATGTATTACGACATTGCAAAAAATGATGTGGAATGAGAAAAATCTTATCATGTAAAAGCAAAATGTATTGAGTAAGAGAGAATACGAATACAAAATCTGACAAGCGGTAGGTAAATGCTTTTTTTCTAAACTAAATAAAAAAGCACAGCTAAGCAATCAATTCATTGCTTTAATTCAGCGCGAATTAATAATACAGTAGTTTTGACTTAACTGCCTTTTGTTTACGTGCACTTTTGATTTAACCGCACAAAATTGATTATTTTTGGAATTATTTTTTATAATTCCATACAAATTACTTTTTTAAGTGCACTTTCTATACCTGCACATTTAAGATAAATGCAGAAAATTTATGGCATTTTAAAATTATTTTCATACAAAAAATCAAAGTAAGCTGCACTTTGATTAACTGCCCAAAATACATATTTTCTGGAATTATTCTTCAAACTCCTTTTTAACGCGCATTTTGTATACCTGCACATTTTTCATATTTTTGCGCAGCTTTAAAATATTTTCAAACAAAACATCAAAGATAGCTGCACACATAAAAATATATGGTTACCACTTGTTCACATAATTATCCAATTTAAGCTGTTTATAAAAGTATAAATCGCAATTATTTTGTTTTTTTTTCATAAATTTGTATGTTCTTTGTGAATTCTCATTTTTTTTGTTAATGTTTTTTTTATATTAAATAAACATACATACATATATGTATAAAATGATCTGTTATTTCCCAGCTAGCATAGGTTGTTTGTTAGACGATTTTGTTTAATATACAACTCCTAAAAGAATCTTCTGATGATTATCTGACGAGTCAAAAAAAGCAAAAACATCTAAATCTTTTGGTAATATATTATTTTTTTTATTTTTTTTTTGAGACGCTCGTCTTTAAATCTTGGATTGAACTTTTTGAGACTCACTGTAAGAGTCGTATAACAATTACTGAGCTACCTAAATAAGACCGTTTTTGAAGTATGAAAATGCTATTGCCAATACAATTTTAATAAAACAAACCGGCCTTACGATCTGTAAAAAAGGATTTTCCGACAGGATGGTGTTGATTTCGCGACCGTAAGGTACGTTTTATAGAAATTGTATGAAAATTAGAAGTTTTGGCATGAAAAATACGCTTAATGCCCTTATTTAGTTAGCTCAATCATATGGCTGAGCATTTCACGAGTTCTAAAATAATACCTACATGAGTCTCATACGACTCTTGGCATGCTTTTTGAAAGACTCGTTAGACAATCTCTACATACATCATAAACGATTCCCTTTACGATTAATATAAGCGTTTTTCGCTGCGTTATGGAAGAAATGCTCATAGGAATCAGCAGTTTCTCCCGTGCAAGGAATTGTCTTCAATTAAAAAATGAGCTCGTCGACTATCAAAACCACTCTTTGTGAGATTCCCAGTAGACTCCTTGACGATTGAAAATGCTAGCTGGGTTGAAATAATATTATAATAACAAATAAAAAATATAAATTTATGTATTAATAAAATAATTTTTTTATTCTACTTTTAAATCAAACACTTTACTTTAGCTGCACTTTTGTGCAGGTAACCACAATTGTGTACCTGCACATTAAGGCAAAACTACTGTAGCAAGTAAAAACTTGCGACAAAAAACTGTGTGTGCATAGCTGCTGTATTTTAAATAATAATAATATCGATATTGATATTTTTCCTATCCATATTTTCGATAGTTTACGACTATCGATAGTACTATCCCAGCACTAATTCGAACACAAAAATAATACTGTACTTATCCAACTCAACAAAAAGATGAAATCTTTAATTACGTTCTGTTTTTTTAAAGCCACAACCTTCGTTGTGTTCGGTTCATTACATTAATGTTCGTTCGTTTCAGTTGTACTTAGCACCCTTTTGGCTGGTAAAGAAAACCCAATATTTTTTACAAAAACAAAACAAAAAAAAAAAAAACAAAAAGCCAGCAGAAAAATTTTACACAAAAAACATGATCTGTTTTATAATTAAGAACAGAACTATATAGTGTTCTGTTCTTAAGAAAACATGTTTGCTTGTGTATCTTTTGTTTGTGTAAAATTGTTCTTGTTTGTAACTATCTTTAAAATATTATTATTATACACAAACAATAAAAAAGAAGATATCGTTTCCGGGTGTATGTCGTACGCTAATAACAACAATTTATTATGAAAATTCAAGAAATACGCAAAAAAATTTTGTAGTCGTATGGCTCTCACCAATTGTTGATTTTTTTTTTTAACTATACGATTTTCCAATGATCGGATTTCTATTTTTATAGAGGAGCTAGGATTTGTTTTAATTTTGTTTAAAAAATGTTACTTTTATTTATTTTTTTGAATAAAAAAAATGCAAAACGATAAAAATAAATGTAAAATTTCAAGTGCTTTCTTTTAAATTTTAAATAAATAAATTATATTTGTTGTAATTAAATACGGTAAACAGTAAAAAAACGTAAGTTCGTATAAACTTGAAGAAAATTGCAAAAAAAAAATATTTTTTTTATATCTGTTCAAATTACGATAAAAATTAAATTAACCTTAAACAAAAATATAAATGTTTTTTATACTCAACAGCAAAAATCGTAAGAATTGTACAATAGTGTGAAAGGGATTCAGATAATATTGTCTATATAAAGACCAGCTAGGCCTTTGGATGATATTTGATACTAAACTGTTAATTTAAGTGGTTTCAAGTTGCCGGCCTAACTTTTTTTAGTTAACTAAAGATGTTGTCAATGTTGTTCTTAAAACTGCAGTAAAACGGTAAATATTTCCAAAAAAATTAACAATAAAATTTGTAAAACACCCGATTTCATATAGAATCGAAAGCGCTGAATGAGAGTTTGAACATTTTTCAAATTCGAGTATGTATTGGTGATGACTCGAAACTGATATTTTCCCTTATAATTTAAAAAGACATTTATCGAACGCCCCTAATAAATTGGTCTCCGTATGTTCGTGTAACAATTTATACTATATTCCAACCATTCCAAGGCAAATGGAGATATAAAAACCGACTATTATTGTTCTAAGGGGTGCTTTTTGACAGCAGACAAATAAAAAAATTATTAAAAAAAGAGAGAAAGGGTGAATTGTGATTTGTCTGCATAGAGAGACTGTCATGTGAAACTTGAGAGTATTTCACCTACTGTCCGACGATTTGTCTGTTCGTTTGGCAGACTATCATACTTCAGACTGTATTCATATTTTAATGTGGGCGAATGGGCTTTAGAGTACTAGGAGATATAAAATTTTACTTAACTTTGCTTTAATAAAACTACCAACAGCATGTATAAAGCAAAAATTGTTGCAATTGGCATTTTATTCTTGCTGCAAGCGTTGAATGTTTGATGCAACTGTTTCAATGCTTGTTCTGTTTCGTTGCTACCTTTTTTCCAAACAAAATGAGTAAATGTCATATATTTTTTATTTAAATACTTTATATAAAAGAACAAATAAAAAATATGTCTGACAAATGTGAGGAGCATTGCAGTCAGTCATATTCAGCCATGCAACCAACCAACCCAAACTGTATTCAACATCATTAATTTATTTTTTACGTAATTAAAAACTTTTAGCTTTTTTTGGGTTTATTGTGCCATTGCGAACACTTTTTTAAATGGCAAAGTTGTTAAAATGGTTTTATAAATGTCCATGCCAAATGATTTTGATGTTTTTTTTTCTTTTGACTTGCAAGTATCATAATCATAATCCATTTATAATTAATTTGGTTGGTAAAATGTTTATTTAATTTTTTTATTTGGCGAATTTACGCATGTGACAATTTTACTTAATTCAAAAAGTTTAAAACTATTAAGTTATAAAAAGGAATTTACTTTAAGAGTTCATGCAGTATTGCCAAACATATATAAATAGTTTATAGAATAGGCTCGCCAGATTAAAATTGACAAAAAGCTTGACATAAAAAACAAAAAGCTTGATTTTTCTTGACAGCTAAAAATTCTGTTGACTGAACAAAGAAATTTATATTATTGTTCAGTTTGTTATTTTTACAATACTGATGTTATACGTAGCGGAGCTGATTTCAAGATGTCTGTCTATCCGTCTGTTGGATTGTCTGGCCGTGTGTATGTTGAAATGGGCTTTCTAAAGAAGATATTTATATCGCACATAGTACGGAATTGAAATTCGACCACAAATAGCTATCAACAATAAATTATGAATGCTCTTTCTTTTTTTGGCTGGCGGGAATCGAACCCACAACCCCGGCAATGATAGACTAGCTCACAACCAATTAGTCTACCGGGGCACTCATTTCTACACATAAATCTTTATATTTTCTGGTTATAATTTCAGAATTTTATTTTTCAACATTCGCATAAAATAAACTTGGTAGAATACTGGTAGTGAAAATAACAAAATCGTGCTATGAATGAACTAGTCATAGACAAATAACTGCCCATTCCATGTGAGATAGAAGAACTTAATTTTACTCAGATATTTCGTATTATATACCAAAATCCAAATTGCTTTCTAAGGCTGATATGGATACATGAAATTAATGGATTATGTTACAAATGAAATTCAAATAAGACTCTGATAGTCTTTCTGCTATAAATTCTATACTATTCTTTGGGATACAAATTCCCATAGTTTTTTTCGACAATATATTTTAACTGCAGTTCAAACATAAATAGCACGATCTATAATGGTTAGTTTTTCTTGACTTTTCTGGACAATTTAATGAAAACTTTTTTAAAATTCCGATTTAGCTTGGCAAATTAAATTTTTTCTTGATTCTTGACACATATTGAAAAAGCTGAACAATCAAGACAAATCAAGCCCGTCTGGCAACCCTATTATAGAGCCTGTTAATCCTAAAATTTGTACAACAATTTCAAAAAGGACTTAAAGCTTTTATCTCAGTTTTCATTGTGCAGAGAAATTCCCCTACCTGTGGTGCGATTCACTAACTTTTAACGATCCGACAATCGTAATATTTGTCGACATTTATATTCGCTTGCAGTAACGATAGTGTGATTCTGTAATTTTTTTTAACGATAGTACACAGCTGTTTTTTTTGTAACATCTCTGTCTACAAAATGTTAAAAAAAAACGAAAAGCACAAAAGAGAATAAAATAAAAACATATGAAAATGTTCTTAACCCCCCTTGTTACACATATTTTTTCATTTAAAATGCACTGAAAAAGGTCTGGCCAGACTCATAAGTAAGACGAAGGGTTAATTTGTGGTTTTATATTTTTTTTTTTTGTGAATTTTACATTTAGAATTTTATTTTTGTTCTTAATTTGCTTTCTTTTTGCAAATTTTAAATTTATTATTTTGTTTTTGTTCATACATATACATACATATGAATATATCTTTGTATGTATGTATGTAAGCTATTTTAAACATAAAAAAACATTTTATCGATAAAATAAACACAAACTAAATTATTGTCGCTAAGATAACGACAAAAAATTGCTTAAAGTAACAGCTGACTTTAAACGACAGCGAATATCGTTAAAAATTTTACAGAATAGCATATTCGATAAATTTTCGTTATACTTATTTTAACGATTCGATTATCGTTATAAAAGTTAGTGAATCGCACTACTGGCTACTCTAAACACGTGTCTATCTATTTGTGGCTTTTTGCAGCAATTATCGTATTCATTTCAAATTTGTTGATTTTTGTTGAATTGCGACAGTGTGTCGTCTAGTTTGAGGTAAATTGAAAATTATATAAAAATGTAAAGCTTAATAATGAAGTTGCTTTAATTACGGAACGCTATTACAGGGGTTTAAAATAGGAAACTTCTTGTTTGAAAAATCTTTTGGGGCTTGTGATTTTTTAAGAACACGGTTTAAACATATATATTATGGGTTATTTAACCATATTATTGTTACTGGCAAGCATATTATGGTTACATAAGTCATCCTTCAAAAAGCCATAGCAATATAATGGTTGCTTCTAAGCCATAATATGATTGTGACTTTTCTATAGAGGTCTAATTTAAACATAATATTAACGCCGGGGACAATAATATGGTTAAAATAGCCAACCGTTCCCATGCAAAAAAAAAAAGTTGTGTCCAGTCACCCCTTATTTTTAATAATTAATGAATAGTTAAAAATAATTCCAGAAATATTTTTCTTAATTTTTTGCCACGCCTATGGATACCGCCCATTCAGTTTTTAGTACACTGCAACGCCATTTGTAATCCGATCATAACATGTTACATATTGCTTTTAATGGCTTGTCTATGACTTCATTTTTGCTTTGGGTGACTTTTTCATCCGACATCAACTTCTGGCCGCCTCTTAAGTCATGACGGATCATTCACCTTTCACCTGTTAAATTTTTGGAACGTGTTAAATTAGTCATTCTAAGACTTAGTATGCCAATATACTCACTATAATGCCAAGCCCCAAAAGTACCCCATTTTTCTTTAACACATCTAACATTAAACCTCTAAAACTCTCTAAAACTGTAAAAAAGGAATTCGAAAGTACTTAACCTCAAGTGAAAGTACTATTTAAACCAAAAGTACGTAACTACATTTTTGTAGCTTAAAAAAAGTATGTACAGTAACTGGCTTTTGTTTAAGTGCACTTTTGACTTAACTGCATAAAATAATTATTTTGTTTTGTAATTTTTCTATAAAATTCCTTACAAATTCCTTTTTTAGTACATTTTTCATACCTGCACATTAAAGAAAAATTCCCAAAATTTTTGGCATTTTATAATACTTTTCATACAAAAAATCAAAGTATGCTGCACTTTGACTTAACTGCACAAAATACTTATTTTCTGTAATTATTCTTCAAAATCCTTGTTTACAGGCATTTTGTATACCTGTATATTTATCATATTTTTGGGCAGCTTTAAAATATTTTCATATAAAACATCAAAATTAGCTGCACACATAAAAAAAATTGGTGGCTACTTTTTCACATAAATATCTAGGCTGTAGGAAATATCGCCCAAAGAAAAATGGCCAAAAAAAAAAATGAAAAATCGCCCAAATGAAGAATCGCCCAAGCGAACATGAAAAATGACCCAAAAAGGTAAATATGAAATTTTGCCAAAAAAAAAAACGAAAAAGGGCCCAAAAAGAAAATGAAAAATGACCCAAAAAGCAAAAACGAATTTTTTCCCAAAAAAAAAAAAAAAAATTACTAAATTTGCAAAAAAGTGTTTATTATTCATATACATTTAGGTGAAATGTCATAACGTCCAGTGTCGTAGTGTCCTTGGACACTTTTAAAGTGTCATAATGTCCATCGAAGACGAGGACGAGGACGTTATGACACTTTGCAACGTCCGCAACTTAACTTATAATCAAAAATGTGTAAATTTTTTTTTAAAATACCGTTAAAATTTCAAGTGATTTTTTTAAAGATACTTATTTAACCATAATATGGTTGTCAATGACAATGATTTGGTTAAATTAAACATAATATGGATAAAATATTTTTAAAGCTTTTACTCCGGGTGTATATATTAAATATATATATCCAAAATAAGGATTTCATCTTCTATGGTATAACAAATACTGGCTTCGCTAACTAAAGCTTCTCTGTATAGCCGGCCTTCGGCCGGGCGCAAGGATTTTCTCATCTATGGTATAACAAAGACCGGCTTCGCTAACTAAAGCTTCTCTGTATACCATAGAGGAGAAAATCCTTTAGTTAGCGAAGCCAGTATTTGTTATACCATAGAAGAGAAAATCCTTATTTTCGATATATATGTATATATTTAATATATACACCCAGAGAAAAAGCTACAAAACCATTTTTAAAAAAATTCTACCGATGTTCTAATGGTTAAATTAGTTTCTTGAAAAATAGTTTTGTTGTTTGCAACCATAATAAAACATGGTTTTCTCTGCTATGTAAGATTATGGTAGAATTTTAAAAATAGCCCATTTTTTTGGGCCATTTTTCATACATCATTATGAAAAATCACCCAAATTTAAAAAACGAAAAATCACCCAACAATAACGATAAATAGCTCAAAAATTTTGGGCCATTTTTCATATGAAATCAGGCCCAATTTTACATGCAATTTTTTTGGGCGATTTTTCATTTTTTTTTTTTTGCGATTTTTCTTTGGGCGATATTTCCTACAGCCAAATATCTAATATATTATTTGAAATAAAATTTTAATAAAATATCAATTTATTAATAAAAAAGTTTTTTATTCTTCTTTTAACACTTTACTTTAGCTGCACTCTTATTTGGGATACCACAATTGTGTACCTACACTTTATTTTGGATTTATCTGCACAAAAAATCGTGCAAAGTCAATCAATGATATATATTTTTTTATACTTAAGCCCTGTACACAATATTTTTTTTTTTTTTTCATTTATTTATCGCCATTCCCTTTCTGAACTTGTGCACCAGCTTAACATTGGTTTTCTATGGGTAAAAAGGTTGAAAATCCCATTGTCAATATAATTCGTGGAATAATTTGTTTTAAAATGTAACAGATTAGTATAATGATCTGTCGCAAAGAAAAGGAAATAACTGCCTGTTTTTAGAAAACGTAGACAAGTGAGTGAGTGAGAAATTATATTGAAAACAAAAACAAATTTTCGTTTTTTATTGTTGTTTTAAATATAATTTCTCACTCACTCACTTGTCTACGTTTTCTAAAAACAGGCAGTAAATGCCCTAAAACCTTTATAGTTCCATTCACTAAGAATTAAACTTTCAAGCAAGAAATGCACCTATTAAACCAATTTTCATGATTATTATTCCTTTGACAATTAAACTCTATTTGAAATGTAAAAATCATGCATAAATATATATATATATATATATTATATATATATATATATATATATATATATATATATATATATATATATATATATATATATATATGTGTAGGAAATGTTTCTTTGTTTGTAGGAGGTAATCTCCGAAACCGCTTAAAGTGGGCGTGGCATCTCCCATACAATCCCTTTATAGATTTGTGTATACTTATTTGTACAACGAAAAGAGCTAAAGGTTTTAATTATGGTGAAATCTGGGCGGAATTAGAAAAGTGGGCGTGGTACCTCCCAAACAAAGACATAGGTAATTTCTGCAACCTTTGAACCGATATTTATAAATCTTTTACAGTATATTACTGATGTTCAAAGGGGTGTTATAACTGATCATTTCTTTTTTTCTTTCTTTAGTCATATTTTCATCCATACATGATCTAGAAACAAAATCCGCTATCATATTACAGTTACTAAAAAAATGCATTTATATATATTCCAGAGCACCGTGTAAAATGCATATAATTTGCACAAATCTAAATTATTTACATACAAAGATGATATACTTGGCAAAAGAGAAAATTTGATACCCATATTGCCCTATTTAAAACGAAGGGTTACCACCCCATTGCATTTTTGTCAAAACGCGAACTAGCACGAATTTCAAAAAAAGCTGAGACACGTATTTTATTAAATCGACTAAAGATTAAAATATGTTAATTTGGCACTTTTATTACAAACAACCCCGAACAAAAACTTCAAAACCCGGTTTTTTTTACAGAAAATCCTTAAAAAAAAAGAACATGGGTGATCGTCCTTGGACAAATTTTATATACAGTTGGACGCACCTTAAAAAAACCTTTCTAAAGATACCCAACTTGTATATGTTGGTAAGGAAACAGATTCTTAAATTAACAAAACATGCAAAAATATACCCTTTTTCAAACTGGTCCAGCTCACGAGTGGTCAACCCTGGAGCCGAAATATTTAAAATGTCATCTTAAAAAAGGCCAAAGTTCATTTTTAGGAGGGTACATCGAGCACGAATTTTGCTTCCATACAACTTGAGTCGCTCTAATGTATGTAGTTTAATTTTGTTATTTTCAAGAACGAAAATCGAACCTAAGCCGATCGGTTTAAATCACTTTAAAACCGAATCCGCGGTTAAACATTTTTACGGGTTTTAGCAAATTCTATCTGAAACCATCCAAAAGATGAGCTCGAAACCAATTTTATGAGAAAGGCAATTTTGTGAATATGGTTTTAGGCTTTTTATATAGTTATAAAACTGGGACCAAGAGGGGACGTAGGAGGCAATTTCTGCCTTTCCAAAACTATCTAACAGATTTCCATGAAATTTAAAAAAGGACTACGCCGGGTATCCGCTAGTATTTAATAAAAACAGAAAACCTTACATTGTGTCATATAAAATTATTATACCCTTCACTGAAGGTAAAACGAAATATGAAAGTTTGTCATTTCGTTTGTAATTTCTGCAATATTGAACTCAAAAATTAAAAATGTTCAGTAGAGGCAAAACAATTTTAAATTTTACATTTAAAGACAAATGAGAAATAATTTTTAAAGCAACCTTTTCACTACCAAAAAGTATTCAAAATATCTTGATATTTTTACAGCGGGTGTATATAAATATTATGTACGTGTCGATTTCATGCAAAAAGTGAAAAAATAAAAATTATGAGTTAATACCCTCTTGTTGATCAAATGCGATATATTATGGGTGCTTATGAGGAGCGTTGTTGATGTCACGATGTCCGTTGAAATTCAATTTTCATTTTAGTTACTTATTAAGGTATCCTTCTTTATCAAATTGAATGTTTGTTTTTATATTTTCTTCAGGGTTGTCAAATGTAGAAATTCCTTGCTTCGATTCTACCTAAACAAGGTTTTCAAAATTTATGTAAATATTTTATGAGCGGTGTAAATTATTAATATTGACCCTTTGTTATTAGTCCTTTTGGATTAATGCATTATTCTTCGACGAAAAATCGAGTAAACTTATTAACAAAGACATTACAATTTATGAGCTTTGATTCACTTTTACAATATGGAAAACTTATTTGCTATTAAATTAATTTCGATTCCTTTTTTTTTATTACATATCTAGTTATTACCGAGTATTTCGAGAATCTGATAACCCTGATTGTTGTTACAAATTTCAATTTAATAATCTATTGTATGTCTCTTTCGGTTGCATACATCAGAGTGTGTGTGCTTGTGAATATATGTGCTCATCTATCCAATTGTTCGTTTCAATTTTGTGATTTATTGTCGTATTATGCACTTTCACATACAACATAAATATGTACATATGTTGTTTATCTGTACCTACATACGTATTACAAAAGCATATTGTAGTTGATCATCAAAACTCTTGTACAACTCATGCTCCATAGTTTGGTTATTTGTCTGTCTATCAATATTTAAATGGTAAAAACTGAACCCGTGAGTGGTGGTGATTTTGAGAAACCAGTACAAATGTTATGTAACTTTAGTGAGAATTTCTCGCATCGAAAAGATGTGAAACAAAATATTCCATTGTTTCTCGAAAAGTGAGAAAAAAGTGTGTCTATAACTCATGTCGAAAACTATCAAAAGAGATTACGTCGTTACGTATGCCATAAAATTGCACTCCAAGCCGATGTGATATTGCAACCAAATTTTACTAAAATTTAAAATTTTTCAACGACGCGTCGTCGGTGAAAATACCACCGTCGGCTATAGCAAATAGTGCAAATTGCGACTTTGATGTTTGTTGTTTGCACACGAGCTTTGAAAACATTCGTATATTTAATTGTTGAAAGAAAAATCATTAAAAAATAAAAAAATGTGCATAAACAAAATATTATTATTATTATTCTTTGTATTTTGCATTTTAATTGTTTTTTTTTTTAATGTTAAAATTTTTTCTCGCCCCATTTTTATTCGTAGGTTTATTTGACAGTTCAAAGCGGGAACTTTTCTTACAAAAATGTTACAGACAAACTTTTACTCTAAATTGGCGAGTAATTTCCTTACGTGCAGCTAGTACTCGCCATAAAAGTTACAGCCACAGTTTAGTGAGACAAAGAGCTGTTTGTTTCATTTCACACATTTCAATCGAAAAATTTCTAGATGCGAGAGTTACAGAACGTGGGCCAGGTTAAAATCAGTGTTCGAAAATAAACACTAAATATCGTTTTTTAATGTTCGGTTCGGTAGATTTGTGGAAAACACAAACGCTAATAGTGTTTGTGTAGAAAATCATTAAAAAAAATAACGTTTCCCTGCTAGTCATCTTTCGAACACAAAAATATTACTGTTTTTATTAAACTTAACAAAAGATGTGAACATTTAATTCCGTTAGTTTTTTTTTTTTTTTTTTTGAAAATCCACAAACTTCAATGTGTTCGGTTCGGCGAACAAAAAAAAAAAAAACAAAAATTTTTTACAAAAAAAAAATACACACACGAAAAAAACATTATAGAACATTAAAATATAATGTTTGTCTACAGTATCACTACAATTGTTCTGTTTTTTAACGAAGAACCGAACATTATATAATAGTTACGAACGGTATTAAGGGTGGTGTGTGTCTACACAATCACTAAAAAATAGATATCGTTCCTGGGTGTGTGAGCCGAACGTTAAATAATGTACCGTTTATTTTCGAACACTGGTTTAAATACTGGTAAATAAAAACAATACATGAAAAATTCTTGCAATATCAATGATAAAAATTTAAAAAAATGTTCATGAGATTAATAAAAAGCTTTTGCTAATTCTAAAAGATTTATGACAATAACTACTTCCTTGCTTAAGACCTGATTTTAGTTGTAGTTAAGTAAATCCTAACAAGTAAGAAGGTATATTCGGGCGTTCTTCGGGTCTTCCGAAATTTCAACGGATTAACGGACAGACGGTCATATGGACAATGTCAAATCAACTTCTTTACCTAAGATAAATATTGTAGGAATAAAAAACGAAATGACAAACATATATACCCTTTTCACTTTTGGTGAAGGATAAAAAAACTTGTTGCTTAATTTTTTCATTCATTTCTTACAGCCGTACCTACAAAAGAGCGGGAGGCGCAACGTTTTCTTCCGCTCAACTTTAACGTTAATATACCATGCCTAAATAAGAGCGTCAATGTTGTGTCACGAACAGTAGTGTTAACTTTCTTGTTTAATAAAACCCAAATACAGAAATATTGAAATTGAAATAAGACCGCTAGATTGACCAATAAAGCTAAATTGCCATTATTTATTAACAATAGCGATCAACTTCGCTATTTAACGCGTTATCAAAATCGGATTTTCCAATTGCAAAGCGTGGACGCCGCGATATTTAGGGATGCTTCAAATACAAATATTGTATGGGCATTCCAAATTTTTACAGCTAGAAAACGTGTGCCGCTTTTTTTTAGGTACGGCTGTGAACCGTACACTATTGGTAGCATTAGTTTCTACTTTCGTGTCACCATTTTGAATTTAACCACTTGTCCATCTCTCATAGTAAATTTTGTCAGTTGATTGTCTGGCAAATGTGTAAATTCGTACATTTATGCTTAGATAGCAGACTATTAATTGTCAATTCTATTTGAAATTGGACTTGCAACAATTTGTGTCCATATCTATTTATATACTATACATATTGAAAACATGAGTGACTATATTTGTATAAATTTAATAACTATCTGTATATTGATTATGATATTTTAAACTGATAAATATTTTATGGCCATTTGATTATTGCCAGTAAATAAATGCAAAAGCTTTAAAATAAAATTTTATAAAGTTAATTCATCAATATTATAACTTTATTTGTGTATTTAATTTGCTATAAAGTTATTTAAGTATTAAATTTTAAAATAGAATTTAATATGGAAAAACATTTAAATTATCTAACGAGCATTTGAGATTTTTTTCAAGAGACATGACAATGACTTTGTAACGGAAAGTGATTCGATAACGAATATTTATTAATTAAGACTTTTTGTTTGTTTCACAATATTGTTTTGTATTGATTTAAATAAAATTTCTATAAAAATAATTGCAAACCTAATTCAAAAACAATCAGACAAAAATTCATTTTACAAATGGCAAGAAATTGAAGGAGTGTTAACAAGAATTATACGACTTCATAAAAAAAAAAACAAAAAAAAACCAAACCCGCAAAATGTAAAAATAAAATAAAGAAACCGACAAATAAGAACAATAAATCCAGCAGACACCGCAGCAGGTAAAAGCTAATTTTATGGCTAAAAAAAAACTTACAAAGTGTGTGTGCGAATGTTGGCAAATTTAGTAATTTTTCTAAAGTTAGTTAGTTTTAAGTACTTTGTATTAGTGCTGGGAAACTATCGATAGACTATCTATATTATCAATAGTCTGAAAATATCGATAGGAAATATATAAATATCGATATATTTAGCATTTAAAATACAGATATGAAGACATCTAACAGCAGCTATACACACACAGTTTTTTGCCGCAAATTTTTACTTGCTATTATTAATTCGCGCTGAATTACAGCAATGAATACAAACAACAAGAATGGCAAGTGGTATGGATTGCTTAAGGGTAGATTACACTATTATACTTTGTATTAATACATGTCAAAAACTCAAGTAATATGACAAAGTGTGATAGTGTGAATGCAATGTGTCACGAAAATGACAAGTATTATGAAAAAAGTTTGACATCCCATACGACTTTATCGTTTTTTGAAAAATTTCTAAACTACAATACTTTTCATTGGATCAGGTTTGCATTTTCTTCATGTGTGAGTTGAGTGTTTATACTTTTTGTGAAGGTGTGAATACAAACTGTCATGCTACATTAGATTTTTTGACAATCGCAACAAAACTCAGTAGATTTCTATCTCACAGAGTATTATGGAATACGTAAGACTTGTGAGATAGTGTAATCTAGGCTTTAGCAGTGCTTTTTACTGCTAATTAAAGGCCTTTAAGTCGGAATTTGTACATGTTTATGTAGGGACTGAAATGTCAAATATTTTTGTAATGTTGTAAAAAAAAATGCAAATCCAAATGCGATTGCAAGCATACGACAAAACAATGAACGACCATTAGAGGATAAGGCCGCTAGATTGATTACCTTTTTGGGTTTAGAATTAAGAAAATTTTATAATGTTGCAATGGAAATCTTATATTCCCTGTTACTTCGGGTCCTTCAGAAAGGTACTTATCAATTTTTAAAAAACTGCCATCTAAAATAACGTGCATATCGAGTCATAACCGCAAAAAAAGCTTAAGTAACACCATTTTCCATTTTCGTTTTTTTTAATAAACGACTTTATTGGCAACACTTGCATCATCTCCTAAAATGTCATGGTCACATTAGGAACCGTTACGATTTTAAAGCAAAAACAATTTTATCTCAAGCGACAATATTCATACAAAATTTTTATGAAATAAAATAAAAAAAAACCTTCTCCTGTAAATTTTTTTTTTTTGTCACTTAAGCTTTTTTGCGGTTATGACTCGATATACATACTTCTCATACATTCAATACTGTGATGAAAACAACGAACTGTAGCCTTAAAATAAAATAATTAAAGTTTTCCTGCACAAGTACAAACATTCAGTCGATAGTAATATCGATATATCGATAGTGAAATCTGAACTATCGATAAATATCGATACTGGAAAATATCGATAGTATCCCAGCACTACTTTGTATACTGGTATTAAAGTTACAAAATAATAAATACGAATTTTAAAAATAAAAGAATTAAAACAAAACAAACACAAGAAAGTTGAAAAGAAACAAAATATAAGTAATTCCTAAGAAATTGCTTAACTTGACAAGAATTAATTTCAGGCAAAATTGACGAAAAATAAACAAAAAAAAAAAAATCGAAATAGACAGTAAAACGGACAGACAGACCAACATAGACAAATGTATATACAATTAAGTACACTGAAAGAATTTTCTTCTTGAAATGTGTTGCTTTTATAAAAAATTTTTTGGATTTCATAAATTTAATGGCATACATGTAACATTCGATGTATGAAATTATTAAATCTTACATTTTTTAATTAACAATTAAACATTTTTTTAAGGAAACTATAATTTTGTATTAATTTATGAATATAGTTATGTTTGTTTATTGTTTTTTTATGTTCCCAATTAAAATTTTTTTTTTAACTTGGACAAACTTAAGTTTTCATATATCTAATGAAAATTTTTAACGTAATTACGAAATTTAATGAAGCGATTTTAACGAAAATACTTCATTATAACTATGAAATTCCATTTAGACAATGAACATTTTCATTTACCTAAGGAAAGTTTTTTTATGAAAATGATTCATTAAATATATGAAGCATTTTTCTTTCAGTGTACAAATATACACAAAGAAAATACAAAAAAAAAAAAAAAAACATTTTGACTTCCTATAGAAAAAGTAGTTGTAACAAGTAAAAGTGCTAAATTCGGCTCTGCTGAATCTTGTATACCCTTCACCAGGGTTGGAGAAGATTAAAAGTTAGATATATACACTCAAAATATTATGTAGTTAAATTCAAACGAAAATTCATTTGAAACAAATTAAAATTCTTTTAAAAAACGGATCATTTACATTTCATTTAAAACAAATGATTTTTTCAGTAATTTCTAAGTTTTTTATTTATTGAACATCATATTCGTTAAAATTGAATAGTTTTTACTTTTAAAAAATATATTTTAACCGATAAAAATCGAACAAATTAACAAAAAAAAATACGGAAAACATTATTTTTTGGTAGTTTGTTTTTTTAATAACAAACATAAATGTTGAAAAATAAATTTATTCGTAAAATAACTATATTTTTATTCAATTTTAACAGTACCGAAAACGAATTTAATAACCTACAATCAGTTACTGTAATAATTTTATGAGTGTAGATATAAAGATATATAGCTATATAGATATATATAATTGGGTGATTTTTTAACTATTATCTTTTTGGCAACAATGGCTTAAACAGCTGACGCACGTTTCGTGTTTTGTTTCACTGTCAAACATCTTCAGTTTGGTCTAAAATTTAACCATGAATCGTCTTACAAACGAACAACGCTTGCAAATTACTGAATTTTATTATCAAAATGCGTGCTCTGTTAAGAAAGTTCATCGCGCGCTTCTTCTGTTCAGCGACGAAGCTCATTTTTTGCTCAATGGGTACGTTAATAAGCTGAATTGTCGATTTTGGAGTGAAGATCAGCCAGAACCAATGCATCCAGACAAAGTCACAGTTTGGTGCGGTTTATGGGCTGGTGGCATCATTGGACCGTACTTCTTCAAAGACGATGCGAATCGTAACGTAACTGTGAATGGTGAGCGCTACCGTGAGATGATATCCAACTTTTTTTTGCCCAAAATGCAAGAGCTTGACTTGCATGACATGTGGTTTCAACAAGTCGGTGCCACATGCCACACAGCACGCTTAACAATGGACTTATTGAGAGGCGAGTTCGGTGAACATTTTATTTCACATTCGGGACCGGTCAATTGGCCGCCTAGATCGTGCCATTTAACGCCTTTAGATTTTTTTTTGAGGGGCTATGTTAAAGCTCATGTCTATACACACATGCCCGCTTCAATTGACGCATTGGAAGACAACATTGAAGCATTTATTCATGACATACCGGCCGAAATGTTGGAAAGAGTATGCCAAAATTGGACTAAGCGGATGGACCATTTGAGGCGCAGTCACTGTCAACATTTGCATGGAATAATCTTCAAACATTAAATTATATGGACCGCACTATCGATTCAAATAAAGATTTCATGCATTTTTCTGAATTTTATGTGTTTTTTTTTTAACTTTCTTAAAGCTCTTAAAAAATCACCCGATAGATATGATTATATAGATATATGGATACATATAAGTTCATACGGCTACACCCACTATTAATGAGACTCCTCTTAAACATTCTTAGTTTACATCTTTATGTTAATTATTTTGTGTTAGTATGAATTAAATTTGGATAACTTAATTTATATAATTAATTTAAAGTGTATTAAATGAATAGTTTTTATTTAATAAACCGAGCAACATACACAAGTATGTTCGTATGTGTCCCACTTGAAGTCTGAGTAGCTGTGTATTTAAACAAAGTTATTTATAAAAAATAATTTTTAGAATTGGAGTATTTTGGCCATAACTCGGCCCATTTTTCACCGATTTACATGTTATAAAACTTGGACTCGGGAAGATCTATGGTTCCCGAAAATGGGTATTTTTAAGACAAATATTTTATGTTCTTCTATTCTTTCCTTTCTTCTATTTCTTTTTGACTTTTTCGATATAAATGTTCTGCTAAAAATTACCGATAAACTTCGGAATTTCAGTCAGTCAAAACAAAAACTTCCGAACATGTCGTCTGCCGAAGTTCTTTGTTGTGTACAACTTTTCGTTTTTATACCCTCCACCACAATTAGTTGTGAAGAGGGTATATTAAGTTTGTCATTCCGTGTGAAACTTTTTTATTATTCATCTCAGACCCCATAAAGTATATATATTCTGGGCCCTTGAGCAATTCTAACTCGATTTAGCCATGTCCGTCTGTCCGTCTGTCCGTCTGTCCGTCTGTTGAAAACACGCTCACTTTCGAACAACTCAAAAGAAATGAACAAACTTGGTGCCAAATTGCTTGTAGTAATCCTAAGCAGTTTGGGATTGTAATCCAGCAAAATCGGTTCAGTAGGACCAGAGCTATGACTTAAAATGTGGAACCACCACCTAAAAAAAAAAATGATAATTTTGTTAAAAAAAATAACATAAATGCTGGAACAAGGCACGGAATAAGATAAGATTTTGCAAAAATTTGTTTTATTTGACTTAGGCCCCATATAAACCCTACTACCGGAAAACAGTTTAGTACGCCTAAAACCGTAAAAAAATAATGGAATCATAACAAATTTTGGCTCGTCACAGTTTTATAGTACTATAAATGATACTCTGAAATTTCGTGAAGATCGGTACATAATTTACCCAAGCCCCATAGAAACCATACTCCCGGAAAACAGCTTAGTACACCTAAAACCATAATTAATAACAAATCGTCCCAGTTTAAGATAATAATAACATCATACAAATATTACTCCTTAAACATTCGAACTCTCAGTGGAGGGTATCAAAGATTCGGCACAGCCGAATATAGCACTCTAACTTGTTTGCATTCACTTTGTCTTTGACTGTTAACGTTGAGTAAATGAGAAGCAACAGTTAATTTTTGTCCAATTAAAAGTCAAAAAGTCAAAGAAAAGGCAATTTTTTTAATTGTGAGATTTTTAGGAAAGTTTTGATATTTTTTTAGCTAACATTTTTTAAATTTTTGCTCATTTTTTAAACATTTATAAACCGATTTGGCTGATTTTTAAAAGCAAAGGGATTACGGATCAATAGATATATCATACATATGTTGAGGTGGTGTAGGGGGCGGATAGCCGGTCATCGTGATTTAAGCTTCTCTTCTCATAAGGATCGAGAATATATTACTTTATAGGGTCAATATTGTAGAAATTACAAGCGGTATGACAAAGTTATGTATATATACCCTTTTACCTTCCGTGAAGTGTATACAAATAAAGACAAATTTCAATTCACAACAAAACTGAAACAAAAAATGACTTTAGCATTTGTAGGGAATAACATATATAAAGTATGCACAGAGAGAATTGAAAGTTTACAGAAAATTAATATTTCTTATTAAGATATTTGGAATTACTATCCCTACTGCAAACTCATTTCATACGATCGCATTGCACTTAACACGCCTAATTTTTAAGGTTCTAATATAAACGCTGTGGCTTAATTCACAATTGTAAAATAAAACATTTAAGACCAATTAAACAAGAATTTTCGAAAAAAAAAATTAGGTACGTATGTGAAAAGTGAGGTGGATTATGACAAAAAACTAACTTTTTATCCACTTCCAGTTGACCGAAATATAATTTCAGTAGCAATCGTCTGTTAAATATGATGCATGATACATTTTGACTTACAAGAGATATTAAATATTTGTTGAATTACCAACTTCTGTATTCTTCAAAAAAGAAAGTAAAACTCAACGACGCTATTGATCCAGAATCAATTGGTAAAGCAATAATTTCTAGACAATTACGAAAGAGGTTTAGGCTGTGGACCTAGAAAAATTAGACTTGCATAGGTAAGTTACCCAGTCGGTAGGTAAGTTATCGGAATTCTCAGTAATTAACTTATTACCAGGGCAAGTATAAGTATAAGCTTAAACATTTTAAAAATATTATTATTATTAACAAAAAGCACACAATATGCATATTTAAAACTGAAAAGATAAAAAATGTATTTTTATAAGGTGTTTATTTGAACATAATTGATTAAAATTAAATTCTAATTGACAATTTGTCAGCTCATTATTAGTTTGACCTACCGACCATTTTTAAAACAATTGAGTTAGGTATGTGGTATACATATTTTAAATAACCCCTTTCTGAATCCAAACCCGGTTTAACCAAATTTTTAACGGTTTCTGAGATAATAAGCATTAGTTTTTTCCATATCAACTATTTTAAAGTTTTTTAAGTATTGTTTTGCTCTACACGCCACTGTGTGGCTAATGCAGAAAATTCCTCATACAAAAACGTACAAAATAAATTTTACTCTTACTTTGCTTCAATGCCGTAGAAAAAAGGAGTGAAAGCGAAATCAATGCAAAATTTCAACAAGAAAACAAATATCACTCATGCTTCGGTTAATGCCGTAAGAAAGAAAGTAGTTAAAGCAAAAGCATTAAGTACGCGTATGCCGCACAAAAAGCTACTTTTTTAAAATTGATTTAGAAAAGTGGCGTATGCGGCACAAAAAAATAAATTTACACTTTACGTAAAATGCTATTAGCTTCAACGTTTGTTAGTGAACGTGCAAAAAATATTTATGTTTCTTTAAAACATATCGATGGTTTTCTTCCGCAACCACGTAACTCTATTTTTCCGATTTTTTGTTTTAGCCAGAAAAGTAATCAGTTAATACCGCCTTACAATTTTGCAATTTTTTTTTTTTTGTTTGGCGGAATATCGTAATTTTTCCTAATTCTTGGATTTTTAAAGAATATATAGCAAAAAGTTTCAAATATTTGGTAAAAAAAAAGTATTTTTTCTCTCCTGAAAAGTAGTTGTTTTTGAGTTACGAGGTTGCAGAAGAAAACCATCGATATGCCAGAAGCAATAGTGAAAATACAAAAAAATTCTATCGGGTATATTTTCAGAAAACTTCGTGTAAACCTTCATTGTTGTTTTTCTACACAACAACTTTTTGGCATATACGCCAAGCCAATAATGAGCCGACAAATTGTTGCATAGATGAATTGATGAATATCTGGGTTATTAAATTTGTTAAAAAAATCGTTATTTTGTTCAGAAATTAACTACAAAATACGCAGCTAATCTATTTTTCTCAAAATACTGCGAGATTTGCAAAAAATACATTTCTCGTTTGTATCCTAGATTGACTTAAGTGCCTGGCTAATACGAGAATATATGGGATTTACGTTTTTGGCAACATTAAATTTGGTGTTAGCAACCAATAAAAATATATCTTGGAACCTTGTTAAACACTTCACAATCTAGAAGAAAGGTTTGTCTGTATATTGTTCGCACTGAAGGAACTCGTCAAAAACCTAGCCGCAAGTATATTTTACACAACAAATAAGTTAGGTCCTGAAAATTTTTTACAGATATCTATTATTTCACCAAGCCACCACACAAATGTCTGGCCGAAATAAAGACATCCACAGGAACTGAACACATGGAATTAGTTATTGATATAAAATAAGTTATTATCGATTTTAAAAATGATCCAGTACGTTTGGTATTTAACATAGAACAATTTTGTCACTATGTATACAAATACATGTGGAAAAATTGTAATTTTCTCCATTTCACCCTCTACCCAGCAAAAACTTTATTATCAGTTACCAACCTATGCCTAATCACACTATCTCTGGGTTCACACTATGAAAGTCTGTGTTTATTGATGATAGGGGAAGAGAAAATGCTATTATTTTCGACCCTCTCCCCTTTCACATATAAACTCTGACTTTCTGAAAGCAAACTTTCTAGTGAGACCCCACCCCAGTGTTGCCAAAACTTGGTGACCAAAAATGGCTAAATTTATGAAACACAATGGCTAAAAAATTTTTTAAATAAGAACACTTTAAAATTCAATAACAAAACAAAAATAATTTATTAAAATTTTTTTACAATAAAATTGTATATGGGCATTTCCTGGGGTCACGAACGTACGTTCGTACGCTTTTGATGTACAAATAATATAGAAAAACAAAACTTTTTCTAGCATTTTTTTTGTGATTCGATAGCATTTGGGTAGCTCTATGTTAAGTACAAAAGTTGGATTTCATCGTGTTTAAGTTTTCATAATAAGAGTTATAAACGTGTGAACGTACTCAAAATGGAAGTCAACTTCGGCTGACAGTAGTGAAATGTAAAAATCTGCGTAATGAAACGGAATTTTCAAAAGTGATTAATTTATTTTAAAAGTGTATTATTGTAGGTCTCCATCCAGTATTTACAAAATAATATATCTCTCTTGGTTTTTGTTTAATTGGCTTATGTGCCGGTCGCGAACGTACGGATCGCGAACGTACGATTTTTCCATGTGTTTTTTTTTTTTTTTTTTTTATCACCATGCATTTTACCATAAATGTCTTCAAATTTCCTTAACAAAAAAAACTTAATACTCCTTTTTCAATTGATTGTAATGGAGAGATTATGCAGAAAGAGTGTAAACATAACATATTTTTTGCATGTAAAATAAGTATATAAAACTGTCTTTAGAAGTAAAAAATACAGGAAATTATAAAATTGTCCAGTTTCCAGACCAATTTCCTCAAGTAAAACAGCTCAGATATGCTAGGAAACCATTATTTTATAAGAACATAGCCTTTTTTCTAATAAGAAACAATAAAAGACGATGATAATCAACATTTTATTTTTTCGTCCTGGTAGACCATTCTGGGGAAATGCCCATATTGAGATCAACTTGTTACATTGCAATTGATCAACAAGAGGGTATGGGTATTCCCTCAAAATTTAATTTTTTCCCTTTTTGTTACAATCGACGCGTAATATTAAATCTACACCCACAATATTCTTTACGTAAAATTAACTGAAATTGTAATATAAAATAAATGAAAATTCAATTAAAAACCGGTCTACTTATTTTTCATTTATTTTTAACAAAAAGTTTATTTAATTTTTACTGTCAAAAATTCAACACCATATTCCGTAAAATAAAATAAATATTCAGTTATTTTGTAAAATTTTACTGTCAAAAATTCAACACCATATTCAGTAAAAACAATTAAATATTCAGTTATTTTATACAATTTTACTGTCAAAAAATTGACCCCATATTCCATAAAAACAATTAAATATTCAGTTATTTTATTAAATTCAGTAATTTTCATTTACTCCACAAAAGAGCCGAATTTCTAAAAAATAACAGACAGACATCTGTCCGCTTGTTTTTCTAATGCGCGATAGAGGGAGAATATTATTATTAACTTACGCTGTTACACACGTTTGTTTAACTTTTGTTGTACTGACCACGTTGTTTACAGAAAAACTCTCAATTATAAGACACCAGCAGCATGACCGATATGGCTTCGCAATTATTTTACTTTTAAAATTTTATGTATTTAACTAAATTATATTAACAAAAAGAAAATGGGTATTGCTTACACAAAACAAGCAATTCATTTTTTATAAATAAGTAAAAATTAATTTTTGGTAGTACAATTATATAAAATAACTGAATATTTAATTGTTTTTACTGAATATGGTGTTGAATTTTTGACAGTAAAATTTTATAAAATAACTGCATATTTATTTGTATTTACGGAATATGTAGTTAATTTTTTGACAATTAATTTATAAAAGATAACTCAAAATTCATTTGGTTTTACGGAATTCGTGGTTGAATTTTTGACAGTAAAAATTAAATGAACTTTTCGTTGCTTTAAATTACATTTTTATTTAATTTAACATTAAGAAGAATTTAACTCAATCAACGGACAATATTAACTGCAACTGAAAATCCGTTTTAATATGCACTTAGTTTTTTGAATAACTGTTAGAATCAGTTAAAAATAAATTTGCTTGGAATTTTAAATGTTTATTTATTTAAAAATGACTGAACGGAATATTTCTTAAATAAACTACAGTCCGTTACTGTAATAATATTGTGCGTGTACCCGGTGTAAAACTATCGTGCTTTATTTTTACTTTTTTGTAAAGAAACGGTTGGTTTAAAAATCCTTTTTCGTATGACTTTAATGTTAAATTAAAAATTGTTTTGCGACATAAAAAAAGGACACACTCAATACACTGCTGCATTTTTTGCTGCTAAGAATGTTGCTTTGCTGCTTTATTTTGTAAAAAATTTATATATGTTGAAGATCGCCTTCAATCAGTGTTCGAAAATAAACACTAAATATCGTTTCTTAATGTTCGGTTGATTTGTGGAAAACACAAACGCTAATAGTGATTGCGTAGAAAATCATTAAAACAAAATAACGTTTCTCTGTTAGTCATCTTTCGAACACAAAAATATTACTGTTTTTATCAAACTCAACAAAAGATGTGAACATTTAATTCCGTTCGATTTTTTTTTTTTTTTTTTGAAAATCCACAAACTTCAATGTGTTCGGTTCGGCTCATTAATGTTCGTCCCTTTTGGCTGGTAAAAAAAACCAAACATTTTTTACAAAACAAAATACACACACGACAAAAATATTATAGAACATTAGAGTATAATGTTTGTCTACAGTATCACTACAATTGTTCTGTTTTTTTAACGAAGAACCGAACATAATATAATATTCGGTTCTTTCTTGAAAATAGTTACGAACGGTATTAAGGGTTGTGTATGTCTACACAATCACTAAACAAATAGATATCGTTCGTGGGTGTGTGAGCCGAACGTTAAATAATGTACTGTTTTTTTTCGAACACTGCCTTCAATATTTATAAAAGTTGTGATTTAAAATAAATTTAAAATTATTATGGCTAAATAAGGTGAAAAATTGCTAAATCTTGCCACTAAAAAATGGTTAAATTGGACTATTTTTCATGACCAATCGCAACTCGCAGCATTACATTACATCAGTTTATCAAATACTTCCTCGTAATTTACAGAGCAATTTGCATATGCAGGAAGCTCGCCGGGCTTGAGGCAAAGCTTAGAAACCATCAGAAAAGAAAATATTAAAGTTCAATTCTCAACTTAGGCAATGCCCTTAAATGGCGACGTCCCTTGTAAAAAAATATCATTGTAACGAAATTTCTCATTGCAATACACGCTATTTGGTAAGAGAAGTTTTTCCTGCACTGAAAAAATTATATTTCCAATTCAAACAAAAAATTTGTAGAATCAAACAATTTTTTGTCTGACATCGGTCCTATAAACAAATTCGCATATTCAAACAATTTATTTGCATATTGTTTATTGAAAAAAACACTGATTTTTTCAAACAAATAATTTAACTGAATCAAACAAAAAGTTTACTGAAATTCATATACTAAATTTCAAAATAAAAAAAAAAGTTTTGCACAAGCAGTGACACGCACACAAGTAAGCACTGTATGAGAAGATGAAGGCAGAGCAGAGCCGCCGGCTGGCTTTGGGACACATTTTTTTTTGTTGGAATAATTTTTGAACGAAGTCTTATTTATACATGCAACACAATGATTATCCTATCCTTTGCTAAAGAAGAAATGTAACCAAAAACGGCAGCAGACCGACTCGATATGTTTTTCGTCATCATTCTATTTTTGAATTTGATGTATTTAAGTAAACTTTTTGAAAAAATTGAATACGGGATTTTGTTTCTTATAATGTTGTTTAAAAAGAGTGAAACGTTTTTTTTTTACCTGTTATTACTTCTCTTATAGTTTTTTAAAGCGTCCAAAAATAGACTTATATTTCACATAAAGAAGTTTTGCTTACGATCAAATAAAATAATGCAAAGACACGACAACATTAAGAAGCGTTAAATATTTCATACAAAATTATGAAAACTTGACACCAATAACGCGTATCCCAGCAAAAACTTTACTTACAATCCTACTGTTAATGACTTCAAGAATTCATTACTTTGTAGCTTTATTCGCCACTTTTTGGATTATTAGTTACATATTAAATAATAACTTTATTATTATGTCTTAAATATACAGAAAAATTTATATTTTCATTATGACAATAAAAATGTCATTATAGTCATTATAGTCAAAAAACATAGTTTTTTAATACAAACACTACACAGCCCCGGTAGACTAGCTGGTAGAGAGCTAGTCTATCAGCACCGAGGTTGCGGGATCAAATCCCGCCAGAGACAGAAAAAAAAATAAAAAATAAAATAAAGTAAATAGAATAAGAAAAAATAAAAATAAAATAATTAAAAAAAAAAAAAAAAAAAAAAAAAATTAAAAAAAAAATAAAAAAATTTTTACTTTATTGACTTTGTGTAACTATGTATTTTTATAAAAATTTTAAGTATAAAAAAACATATTATTTTTTAGATTATAATAGGCTAAATTATAAAGGATTACTTTTGGGACATCTCGAACAAAAATAAGTACTTTTTCTAGTAGAAAAGTAAGTAGACGGCTCGTCAAATTCTCATTATTTTTCTGCTGGGATATTATATTTTTGAAGAGTTGTCCACATTTTTGTTGGTTAAATAAAAATCAAACAAAAATATTGATTGAATCAGTAAAAAAATTTATAGAAATTAAAAAAATTTTCAAACAAGCGTTTGTTTGAAAATAATTCGGCAATAATTTTTTCTGTGTGGGTAAATCATAAAAGAAGAAAAAAAAACTAATAATAATATCTTAACATGACCATGAATTTTTCTAGATGCAAATTAAATCTAGTTATATTGCAGATTTTTTTGTTTTCAAAAACATAGTGCTACTAAGATTCTATCAAAAAATTACAATGAACAAAATTGGTACAACCTTTTCATTATAATTTTTACTTCAAAGCCATACGAATGTCGCGTTCTTTAACATGGAAATGCCCATATGCAAATCCATACACAGTTACCGTAGATTTGAAAAGTACAAAGAAGGGTTTGCTTTATACGGTCCAGTTTCGAACTAGTTCAAACTCCTAAGTAACAGAGTCTTTGCTAAAAATATACTTTTTAATAATTAGTATTGTGGTTATTTTTGTTGAACTGTTTATGGTTTTTAATTCAAATTTTGATATTTTTTTAATGAATACGATTTCCGTATGACGTGCTAAATTCCCAATTTTGCACATTTGATAAATACACTGAAATTTATTGTTAAGGGAAAGCTAGCTTCTTTGCGCATTTCACTGGTTGCTTAGGTCAGCTCATCAGGAAACCTTTTCCAAAGATTTTAGAAAAGCCAAAAATATTAAACAAATAAAACCCTAAAGTGAATAAGAATTATAAACACTCTAAGTTTTACTTGTAACAATATCAAAGCTTAAACAAAACACCAACAATAAACAGTGACTTTATCTTTTCTTACATCCCCCTACAATATTTTTAATTACGCTAAAGTTCATAAAATTTAATTTTCATAAAATTATTTTTATGAAGAAAGGAATTTTGCAACATCAAATTCATAAAAATTGTTATTGATAATTTTTTATTCTTGACTGCCGCGAGACTCGAACCCAGGCTTTCACGGACAGGTTACCCTTACATGTTTCAATTGACCACTGACTACCAGCAGTCGTCGATAGTTGTGAGTGTTAAACGGCAAAACCCTCTGAAAAGGTTGATTGGTTACAATTGAAACATGTAAGGGTAACCTGTCTGTGAATGCCTGGGTTCGAGCCCCGCAGCAGTCAAGAATGAAAAATTATCAATTAAATTTAATTAATTTCTTGTTGTAGAATTCCTTTATTAATAAAAATAATTTTATGAAAATTAAATTTTATGAACTTTAGCCTAATTAAAAATATCAAAATTTGGATTAAAAACCATAAACAGTTCAACAAAAATAACCACAATACTAATTACATATTAAATTTGATGAATTTTAGATTAATTTTTTTTTTTTTTTTAATTATTTTAATAACTCAATTTTTCATTTCATTCATTAACTGAGACACATTGGTCTGCAATCACAATTGTTGAATTTTAGATTAATTAAAAATATCAAAATATGCTTTTTTTAATTATTTTACAAATGTGCTATCGGATTGCCCAAATTATACAAAAATAATGTGCTTGCAATTTATAAGTGTATTTTGAAAAATTTTTAAAAACAACATCATTTTAATTTTTAAAGTTGGGGGATTCACAAGGTGTCATAAAGTCATATGTCTTAAAATAATAACATGAAAAAATACGACTGTTGTGAACAACCCCTCATAATTTAGTATGCTATTTTGAATTTAAATCAGCTGATTTAAAACAAATATAAAAAATAAATAATTAACTAACATCAAATTATTTTTTAATTCTTTTCCATGAATTAATAAATTAAATTAGATCTTAGCTGACTATTTTCCATTTTGCAGACGCAAATAAGAAATAAATTTTATTTTGTTTGTTTACCAAACAGCAGAGTCGTAAGCCGATCTTATTTGACGCCGCAAGTGATTTCTTGCAAAAATTGCTAGCCGCAGGTCAAATTTTGATGTTAACCGGATAAAATTATACCATTAACGGCGACGGCTACGGCTACAAGAACTAACGCGATACGGCTCAGTTCTGGTCTCTTCTGATTAATTACGACAGCACAATAAACATAGCAAGCAACGTTCTATTAATTTAAGACACTATTTGTTTACAAAGCAACAACAATATTTTTAAACCATTGTAAAATGTTAGAACATTATGACAATATAACATGATAGCACACCTTGTGAATACTCCAAGTGTATTTATTATACAATTACTCAAACAATAACCATTATAACAAGGTAAATTGTACTACTTCATGGCAAAAACAAAAAAAAAAGAGATACAATAATATAAAATACATACATGTACAAATATACAACAACGTGGAATTGCAAGACAACTGTGTGTTTATCTTTTTTTTTTACAACAATAAAATGTGGGTGGGCATCCATTCAAACAACTTTGTTAAACAAAATACGAGTATGTTATAAAAAAAAGAAAACCTGATGCCTACGACTACTTACAATTGAATATGAATAAAAGCACAAGAATGTAATAACTTCATAAATACATCTACCTCGATAGATTGTCACAAAGGCAAGCAGGCAGGCAGCCAGACATTCTGGGAGTTCGCCATGACAGACGGATGAAGCAATCCTAAACAAGTGAATGAGGGCAGAGGGGTGTTTATTGCATGTGGGTACATGTGCGTACTTACAGATGCACATGCTTGCAGCAGTCGTTATACTCTGTTATACTCATCGCATATAAAAGATATAAATTGAAATAAATACAAGAAGTACTTGTTGGAGTTATTAATGTTTCCTGATATTTTAGTCAGTATTATTAGTCGTTTATATTTTATGTTTTTTTTTATACTTCTACTTTAGATTTGCATTATTATTTGAAGGAATACATTGTGATATCAAAATTTTATATAAGACTCAATCATGTGTGTACTTGCAAATTTAAATGTACTTTGGTTGGTAGTAATAAGGTGGTTCAAGGGCATAAATACACAGTTTTAAGCAGAGTTCGAAAATAAATATGACATAATGTTCTATAGTGTTCTGTCCGGTAGAAATGTGGAAAACACAAACGCTTATACTGTTTTTGTAGAAAATATCTTAAATAAAACGTTTCTCCGTTTGTCATCTTCGTACACAAAAATAATACTGTACTTATCTAACTCAACATAAAGATAAGAACATTTCATCTCGTTCTGTTTTTTTCGTAAAGAACCACAAACTTCGTTGTGTACGGTTCAGCTCATTAATGTTTTATCATTTCAGTTCCCTGCAAATAATAGGACCATTCCAAACACGCGTGTAAAGATTAGCCCACAAGGGACCAGGACTACTCCAAAAGTAACCCAAACGTATGGAAAAACATGGTATATTTAACATTGCGATATCCTAGGGCAGGACCATATAACCCACCTTTGGACCACTAAGGAGTAGTTTTAAAACTACTCCATGGTATACACAAGAGGATTAGTTTTGAAGTCGTTTAAAAAAGAAAGGGCGGCGCTAAAAAACGAAGACTGTCGTCTCACTACAAACACTTTTTAACAATGACATGGTCCATGCTTGCGTTACATCGGACCAGTCCATAGAGTAGTCCATTTTTATCAAAATGGATCAGGTGGTCCAGTTTTATTTGCAGGGTTGTGCTCAGCAACAAAAAAACCAACAAAACATTTTTACAAAAACAAGACATGTACACACAATACACACACAGGCTATTCGTGCTGTGATTGTGCAAATTGCAAAGCAACAACAATAATACTAGTGAGAAGCTTTGCCAAAATTTGTTGTTAGCTCGTTTCTTCATTAATGCAAATGCAATGTTTATAACTAAAAACATAACACTACATAATGTTTGTTACTTTCTTGAAAATATTTAGAATGGTATTAAAGCTGGAGGTCCACACCACGCGTTACTCGCTTTTTCGCAGCATACGCAGCTGTCAAAAAAGTAGAATCTGTGTAGTTATACGTAGTAAGTTACATGCACAAAAGCGTAGATGCCTTGAGGCGAAAAGTAGGTTTACTTTCTACTTTAGTAAGCGTCACAAGCAGCGTTCGAACAAATTAGCTGATTTTGCCAAATTAAATTTTATTTTTACTTGCGCTGCTGCTGCATAAAAAGCGTTGCATGTAACTTGAAACGTATAATGCAAGTAAGGTTATTAAAGCATGCGCTGCGTGGAGGCGAAAACGCGTGGTATGGACCTCTAGCTTAAGGGTTGTGTTTGTCTACACAAACACTAAAAAAATAGATATCGTTTATGGGTATGTGAACCGTACGCTTAATAATGTTCGGTTTATTTTCGAACACTGTTTTAAGCCTATAATTTGCAGAATTTAAAACGGGAAAATTTAAGGAATTCAAAAGTAGTTCTGGTTAAGATAAGTGCTTCTCAAAGTATGAGGAGTAAAAAAGGGAATATTTTTATGAATTCTAAGCACACGATAATTTTAAAGATTTCTTTGGTTTCAATCGAAATCGATTTTCAGAACATGGCTGAATATCAACAATATTGAAGCAAAAGCGTAATTATTGACAACTCTTCAGATTACAATAAGTATCTGAAATAAATCAGCTTAAAATAAATTATTTTCTGAAATATTTCGTAAGGCGATGTAGAGATTTGAAGACCAAGCCAATAATTTTAAAACAAAAGCAGGCCGAGCGACTTTAGTTGCACTCTAAAACGTCCAACAATGGACAATACAATCGATTTAGTTTTTTTAACTAAGGCTGATGTCAGATTGGCCTCTAAAAGCGAAGGGATGCGAGATAGTTTTCGTGATACAAGATGTTAGCGTGAGAGCTAAAATGTAAATGCTCAAACTTTGTTTTATTGCAATACACACATTACCTGCTTTATAGCATGAACTCGCTGCCTCTTTCTATGACATTTTATGTGCGATAACACACGTTGTGGTTTGTAGCGAATTGTAGCGGTTCATTATCGTTTCGCCTTAAGAGGACAATCTGACATAAGTCTATGCATATTTTTATAAATAACATGAGTATATTTTTCTTTACGATGGCAAAAGAAACATATTTGGCGCTTTCAAGCTCAAAAGATAAAGTTAAAGATAAATCAATAAATCTGTTGCAATTAGAAGAGTTTCTTTTAGTTTTATGGAAAGCAATTTTAAACTTAAAGGGTTGTTTTTGAAAAAAATTTATTCTAATTAAATCATCAATTCTCTTCAAAATTAAGTTTTTTTCCAAAAATATTATTGCACATTAAAAAAAATAAGCCAAACTTGATTTTGATATAACTGTCTTTGTCCGTGGGTACCTTTAAACATAAAGACAACTTACAAAGGTGAAATAAACTCAAATTTTGCTTAAGTCAACTTAGGCACTTTTTCCTTGTTGCCACTAAAATAACAAGACACCCCTAATGAACCTGCCATTTCTTTAATTCCATCTACGAGAACTAAATGAATGTCTTGTTTGTTTTCGTTTTCATGTTTTGCATGTTTATTTTACTGTCTTTTTATGAATTAAACTAAAGTTGATACAATTTCAAATTAAGTTATTGTGTGGTATAACATGTTTAACAAAGTCATAGAATCCATAGAATATGCTTTTAGAGAAGTTCCCTGTTAAGTGGGTTAGAGATAATGAAATCAGTTAATGAACAATTATTCGAATATTATTTTAAAACATATGTATATGTATTAAGCAAATTAATAATGCTTGATTCTTATCAGATACATATTCCGAAGGAAACTAAAATAATGGCTTCAGATGAGCTTATTTAATGTTTATTCCTGTTTATAAGAATTAAGCACAAAATCCGGAACTACAAGAGGCGTTGCTAATATTCATGGAAAAATACCTTGCGTTAGCTAAGCGATGGGTCGGCGGGTCATCTATGGACGCAATGAACCTAGCTAGAGAACTCAATTCCATAGATCTTCCAGAAAAATATCCATCTGGTTGGGAAAAGATTTGGGCTGTTTGAAAAGTCTGCATTCGAAAAAAATGATCCGCGAACAGAGCGGAAACATCAACAACTAATGCTGAGCCTTACATCTAAAGGCTCAGTTAGCCGGGAGTAACAGTAACCTTACCGTTAAAATGGCCTTACATTTTTCTTACAGATTGAGACGTAACATCTTATTGCTAACTATATTCATTCTAATTGTTTTACATACAACAAAATGAAGCAGCTGATTTGCAACGTTACTGTTACTCCCGGCTAACTGAGCCTTAAAGATGATGCAGTTGCAAAGCTTTGCGGGTTTTTTACATTTTGCGATAGCTTAAAAGGTGTACGTTCATTCGGCGTTCCTAGAAGGTGACAAATCAGCCCATTGAACTGGAAAACTTAGACGCCGATTGTTTCGAAGATGGATTTTTAAAATAATCGTCAGCTGAACTTGCAGAGTCCAAACAAAAAGAAAAAAGAGTGGAAGCAACACAACTACTTTTTTGAAGAACCGAATTACAACAAATGAAAAAAATTGTACAATTTTGCGAGACACATTTAAAAAAGGTTAAAGAGCCAAAATAAATTTCCATTTCTTAAAATTGTTGTTTAAAACAAAACAAAAATTAAATCGCGCTAAAAATAAGTTTTCATTACTTTTCTAGATGACAGTGAAATTGTATATCGTCATATTAAATGCAAACGGACGTAACTACACTTTTTATTTTTTTTACAGGAGAAGCAAACAACTTTACAAAATCAATAAAAACAAGGTGTAATTGACGTTTGAATTTCGTTAATAAAATCGCCATTTTTGATCGTAGGAATCTAAAATTTTGCACGAACATGTATTTCGATAAAACGAGCCATAATCGATTAAAAACTCAATTTGGAAATTTTGTGTAGTTACGTCCGTTTGCATTTAATATGACGATATGTAGAATTGAAAAGTTTTTCACTCTCATTTTACAGTGGAATAAAGAACCCAAGCGTATAAATATGTGATTATAGACCAAGTTAAAATATTTGGATACCAAATTATGAAAAATGATAAATGCCACTCAAATGTCGTCAATATGATGGTCTGTAATAGAGGCGCTCCCAATAGTTGTATTCTTATATCAATAGAACTTCACAACCAGATAAAGCTCTTCGTGTGATTTCAATCTTCTGACTGCCGTGGTACGAGTATTAAGACTCAAGTCAAACTTCGTAGTCGGAATCTGTTGAACTTCTATAGATTGGAACTTGGGACTCTCAACTGCCACACAAATTTTGGTAACATGGTGCGACAACAATCAACACGATTTCCCTTACGGGTGAATCCCAGGTCAACAATAGAAAGGAAAGCTTTAGACTACCCTACAATATTTCCTACCCGCCACAGTATAACTCACATATTTAAGCCACATAAGAGAGCTTAAGCCAAATAGCTCTGGTTGAGAGTAGAGAAGGCAATAGTTGCTATCTATGCATGTGCAGGAGTGCAGTCGGCTGGATTTGGGGCTTAGGTCCGCGGTATGTTACAATGATCTTTGAGGCTGTTGTAAAGTAGACTCAGGGGCGAAATTACGGCATTCGACATCGATCGAAATTACAATACAATTCAAATGGAAATTTCGATCGATATCAAATGCAGTAATTTTGCCTCCGTTTTATGCGGCTGTGGTGGTTTGGTGGAGTGCGATGGATAAAGGCAGATATCGTACGATTATTGAGAAAGTATGCAGACTGGTCGCGTTGATTATTACAGGTTCAAAGCGTTCAACTCGCACGAGGGCGCTGTTTACATTGTTTAATTGGGTCTCGGTGGAAATTACGGCTAGAGATGGCTCTCTGCTCGACGGCATAGTTAGACGCGCCTCACAGCCGTTTTTGTCGTATCTATGACCACGCCAGAATACTCGATTGCCCTGGTGGGGTGCACTACTGCACCCCGGAACCTTTTTTGGTGCGAGGTACGTACCGCTGAAATGACAGTACAGTACAGTACAGTACGGGGATACTCCCTTTCCCATAGAGTAAAGGTTCCCTTTCGATTGTCAGATGCCTGTAGTGTCATGCAAGCTGAAATCGAGTGGATATCTGGCTAAGGTATATATCATATTGATGGATATGTGTATGTATATTTACTGATAGCAAGGCTGCCATTGCATCCCTAGCCGGTGTCTATACGATATCTTGGTTAAATGCAGAATGTTTTAAGTCTTTAACTGAGATTGCGAAGCATTCGAGGGTAACGCTAACGTGGATACCTGGGTATGGATACTAATGGGATAGCCAGATAGCAGATAAGCCAAACAAAGTGATTGCGTGGATAACACATTCATTGATCAATTCATTGGCTTTCAAATGGTTTACTGTTTACGGCCCCTTGGTCCGTATTAAGGACATTGTGGCCTGGATATTATGAACAGAAAACCAACTCTCTACTTTAATGTGGACCAGATAAGAACAGTTGACGCAGTTACAACTGGACACTGGTCGGTGACGAATTGTGGAAAGAGAATGGGTCTAAAATCCAATGACTACTGCAGAAGTTGTTATGACGAGGAGGAAGTGGAAACTATGCTTCATTTGCTGTGTCAATGTCTTGGAATTCATGATATTATGGAAAGACAACTGGGTAACCCTGTGTCTGCCTGTTCGGATGATCTATTTAAGATAGAAATTTGGTAGGTTCTACTCTTTATAAAGAAGATGAATTAGTGGAATTTTTCAGTGATGCCTATTGAGTAAGTACTCTGTAGGGTTTCCATTGGCTCTTATTATCACAAAGGGACCACTGAAGGACCCAAGTGTGCTGCATTCTTGATGGTTTCCGAGGGAACCAAAACTAGCCATGAGTTCCACAGATTGATTGCAAGACTGACCTTTTGTACTGTTTACTTCGAAAAATTGTAGTAGGATGAATACAACTGATAGGATTTGGTTCGATGGCTAAGAAGCTAGAACTGACAACTCAGTAATAAAAGTTAAGTTTAATCTTACTATTAGAATCAACATTATACTGTTCAACTCTACGACAACTAATTAAGTTACTTTAAGTTAATTTCAACACAAACTCGAATTTTTAAGACAGTTCATCACTAGTAAAACATTAACATACGAAATGTCATGCATTTAATTTAAAGCGCCCGCCTTTAATAAAAATTGTGTGCTTAAGTACTTTTGCTTATTTTACATTTAAATTTTTTATTTATTTTTTTTTTTTTTTTGTCAATATCTTTTACTCAGGCTTTAAACTTTTTTATTACGATGTTACTCTACCTTTATCCATCTTTTTTCCTCAACGTTTACAAAATGTCTCCGGTATGTGTGTGTCTTTTTTCGCAAAGAAGAAAAAACTTTGTCCTCTTTATTTTTATTTCGAAAATTTATGGAATTCTCTCGTTTAAACCATCTATCAGTTGCTGTTCTTAAACTTCACATTTAAACCTATGATTCCCCCCATTCACGGGTTGTAAACTTCTCAGTAGATGTCTGGGGTATGGATTTAAATTTGTTAGATTGGCGTTGGTGTGTTGGTTGGATTTGAGCGTGAGTTTGTTAATATGTGTGTGCGTGTGTGCAAGTGTGGTATAAAATTAAGTCAATTTACATATTAACATGACAAAATATGACAACATTCCCTTGAAATTCATAAAGTTAAGTGATTTTTCTGTCATTCTTCCACTACAAACAATTTTTCCTTTAAGTTTACGAAAGTATGTATTTAAAAGATTTATATACATATTTGAACCAAAGATGGATGGATACTTGTTAATTTATGATGTAGTAGCATTTTATTAAGCAAATGTGTGTTTTATAGACAGGAATATAGTATTTCTATGGGATTAAGTTGGTTATTTGATAGACATTTAAAGTTATTTTATGTTTGACAATTAAATGAAAATCCTCAGTTTCTTCAAAAGTAAAATAAGAAATTCTTAAAACGGAATATGAATCATAAGTTAATTGTGAATTCGATTAAATGAATGCTAACCATGCTGTTAGTTGAATATTTTTATTGATTCAGTAATATTTCCTGCCTAAAAGCTATTAAAAGGGAAACGCTAAAATATTTATTGGTTCCTTTTAAAAGGTATCTTAAAATTAACGCACGATTTAAATCATATAGCAAACGCAGTTTTTAATCCATTTGTTATTGTTATATTATTTAACGAATTATAAAGTACTTAGGTTAACGTAACTAATGACACATCGGGCAAAAAGGTTGGACGCTGTGCCGGCACATTTGGACTATTTTATCGAACATTTTTAATAACCAAATGAAGCTACATTCTAAGTAGGGTTTAATTTTTTCCTGGTTTCTGGTTATGGGCTTGTTTTGTCAGCGTTCATTGATTTGTACCATTGAGATGGTGAGCTAAAGGTGTTGTTAAGGCTCGTGTAATGTTAATTTGTAAAGTTATTTATGTCCGCTACATTGTAGTTCGGTGTTAACAAGAGCAGCGATCTATAGACTTTGTTTGCAAGTATGTCAGCCAGTTTATTTCCCACGATGCCAAACTGGCCGGGGGTCCAAGTTAAAATTACCTTTGGGAATTTATTGATAAAGAAATTTCTAATCAAAAGTGCATAATAATTATTATTAGATTTGTTAGTTATAGTCTTAAGGGACGGCAAGGAATCAGAACAAATAGCAAAATACCCGATTCTATTTTTTATTATTTTAAGGGATTCAACAATTGAAATAATTTCCGAACTAAATATAGATGTATAATTCGGAAGTATTAGCTGTTTTTTAATTCTATTGTTTGTAGTTACACCATAGCTTACTATTTTCTGAGTTTTAGAGGCAACTGTAAAGATAATGAGATATTTCTTTTTGTTTTCCTTTATTTCCAGAAACAGTATCTACACAGAAAGAACAACCCTCGGGATAAATCAAGTTTTTTATGATTATTTTAAGTATGAGTCGTACTCAAAAGTTCAAGTACGAATAACACTAAAACGTATTCAAAACAATTATTAATGGGATTACTTTCGAAAATCAATCAATCCAGGAATTTCTTTAAATAAGTATAAAATTCTTAACTCAAGTAAAAAACTTTTCGTTGTGTTTAACTCTCTGGCTTACTCATGTTTTGATGTTCTATACACATTGAAAAAAGGTCTGGCCAGAATCATGTGTTCCACGAAGGGTAAAAGAGTAAATTTGAACTCTTGCTTCTCGTTTAGATTATATTTTTGGTTAAATTTGTACACAAGATTTCTAAAGTATAAGCCATATCGGGCATGATGTTGGTGTTTTATCATTCCGTAAGGTGTAATACGAGTAACTAAATCAATCATAATAATTTTTTCTTTCTAATTCGGGATAAAACAACTTTACAATACTTGAATCAAGCGCATTTTGAGATTGTTTCAATATTAGTTTTACTTAAATCAATCTCATTTTCGGATTATTTCAAGTATGAATTTGGGACTGAATATGGGTAATTAAAGCGATTGAAAATCCGTACTTTAATCAATCTTTCTGTACTTGATTCAAAAAAATCCGATTTCGCCTTACTATTAATACCGCTTCGGATTGATTAGAGTATCTACGATGGATTTTTGGAAATTTTGAAGGGATGTAATAACCGAATTTCGGTTAAAAAGCCATTGTAGTTTTAATGTTTGTTTTCTGAAGATCTTAGAGTTGGTTTTTAGTTTTTTAGCATTTTGTATAATTTTAAACATACCGGGTGGGACCTTTGGGACTTTTTTTGCTTTTTGTACATATTTTTTTTTTTTTTAAAGCTCTTCTGAATAAAACACGAGGCTTAAATTCAATGACATTTTTTTTTTTAATATTTTGTGGGAGCATTGTGAAGTGTGTAAATATATATTGAAGGCCATAAAAGAAATCATTCTGCATAAAGCCATTCCCGGCAAAAAAGAGGATTTATTACGACTTAAATATACGGTGACCATCCGTTCTGTATTATACAGAACAGTTCTGTATTTCAGAGCCGTGTTCTGTATAAATTATTGATCTGCGAAAAACGCTAAAATGTTCTGTATTTCATTTACTGTTATGTATTTGTTCTGTATTTTCATGGCTGAAAGTGATATTCAAAATATTAAAAATTTTTTAACTATCAAAGCGAATTGAGGCGTGACTATGAATTTTGATTTGCACTTTCACGTGTAAATGCTGTTTTAATAAATATGTATGTGTATCAAGGCGAATAATAAATTTGCCATGATGTGTATTGTATACTTGCCGCCGCCAACAATACATAGTAGGCCTGGCGTTTAGATATGAAGTGTCATTACAAAAAGAACATTCATCGAGTAATTTTTCAGAAAAAAGTAATCATGACTCGCAGACGAAAGTGCGTTTTTAATGATGAACTACAACAGCAATATAGTTTTATTAAAAAAATTGATATTGATAGCAAGGTACGATGTTATAAGTGCATGGCAACTTTCAGCATTGCTAATGGAGGCAAACTTGATATCCAACAGCACTTACGAACAAATAAACACAAGGATTCCGACATCGCTGCCGCTTCTAGCAAAACTCTATCCTGCTATTTTGGGTCTAAGGATTTTAACGACAGCAAAAGGAAAATTTGCATATCAGAAGGAACATGGGCATATCATGCTGTTAATCATAACCACTCATTTCGCTTCAACGATTGTACTTCAAAACTTATAAGAAGCTGTTTTGATGAGAGATATTCTTCTGGACGTACCAAGTGTGAATCGATAGTATGTAAAGTCCTAGCTCCGAATTCCATTAAAGAAATTGAGAATGATTTGCATATTGTTAGTTTGATAACAATTTTTTGTGATTGTTCAAATCATGGTAACATAAAAATATGTCCAATACTTATTCGTTATTTTGTACCATTGCATGGTATTCAAGTCAAAATATTGGAAGTTGATAATTTGCCCGGAGAATCCTCCGATATTTTAACAAAATATATTTGTGATCTGCTTCTTAAATTTAATGTAAACAAAAAATTACTTGCTTTATGTGCAGATAACACAAACTGTAACTTTGGTGGAGCAGCCAGGCGAGGCAAAAACAATGTTTTCAAAAAACTTCATTCGTCTACGGAAAATTTTAAATAACTGCATTCAAACATCAACAGAATGTCTCCCCATAGATATTGAAACGATTATTGTAAAAAAATTTTCCTACTTTTATATTTATACAGTACGTGTTGAAGAGCTTAAAGTAATTTGTGACACAATAGAAGTAGAATATAAAAAACTACTTGGATTTAGCAAGACAAGATGGCTAACTCTTAAGCCATCCATTGAAAGAATATTAAAGCTTTTTAAGCCTTTAAAGGAATACTTTTTATCCCAGCCAAAGTGTCCAACTATATTAAAAAGTTTTTTTGAAGGTCCTGTTTCAGAAGCATGGCTTTTCTTCGTTCATTGTCAAGCTTCTTTGTTTCATGACTACATAAAGCAGATAGAGTCCCAAAAAATATGTATGACTGAGGTTTCGCTCATTATTAATGAGCTGAAGTTTAAAATTTCACAACGCCAAGAGGAACAATTTTTCCCTATTGCAGTTAAAAAAATCATAATTGAGCTAAGTCAGAAAAAAGTTCTCGATATTAATGAGTTTAAAAGTACCGCAAGCCAATTGTATGCAAATTGCATTGAGTACTTAAATCAATGGGACACTGCTTATCAAGAAGTTGAAATACTGAAATGGGTTCTTTTACGTGAAACTCCTGCATGGGAGGATGCTGAATCCAGTTTTGTTTTTATTATGGATAAGAGAAACGAATTAAACATAAATAATACCGAATTATTTGATGAGCTGGCTCTTGTTAAAAGATATACCACTTCAGAAAAATTAAAGCAATGGAATGAAAACAAAAAATCTGGTGAAGAGCGCTGGGTAGAAGTTTTTAAACAGTTCAAAGAAGGAGGTATAAGCTTCCAAAATATTTTGAAAGTTGTCAAATTCAGTTTATGTTTACCTGGTTCTAATGCTCCAACAGAAAGAGTGTTTTCTATTTTAAATAACATATGGACTAGTGAAAAAGCTCAATTGAAGGTAAATACCCTCAAATCCATTTTAATTACTAAATATAATTATGATTTAAATTGTTTAGAGTTTAAAGAATATTTAAAAAGTAATGAAGGCTTACTAAAACAAATCTATTCAGCAGAAAAATACCAAATTTAATTGCTTTGTACATATACGCCTAAAATTTCTCTATTAACCCATTTTACTTAAGAATCAAAACATTTTTGTCATTGATGATATGTACTGAGTACAAATTAATCTTAATTTTATAGTTCTTACAAATATACTTATATATGCAATGATCTCGGAAACAGTCAAGCTCTATTTTCTTTTTTACATCAGCGTGTGATTATATTCTTATGTTTTTTTTTTAAGTTTTGATTTGTATTTGTTAAAAAAATATCTATAATAAATTGGTCTTGAATGTGCATTTAAGGTTGTTTGTACTTTTTAATTGTTATTATGAAATCTTATCCCTGTTCTGTATTTTGGTTTCAAAAATATGGTCACCGTACTTATATACAACGAAAGAAAACTTTTGTGAAGCCTCGCCAACTAGCTAAATCAACAATAAAGCCCAATATCGATGGATAGGCCAAAAGGGTACTATTTACATTAGCTGTTTAAATCGAGCCAGGCGATCACAGGGGACATACACCGAACACATTGTTACATTTGAACATGCAGCCCAAACAGGAACTCGTAATATTCAGTCATGACAACGCTCGGCCACAATATGCAATACGAGTTAAAAACTATTTATAAAAAAGGGTTCGGAAAGTTTTGCCTTTTCCGCCTTATAGTCCAGGCCATTCTTCGTCCGACTACTAAATATTTCCATCGATTCAAAGCAAACGTATCTAAAATTGGCTTAATTCATTCTTGGCCAGTTCGTTATATTTGAGAACGTATTTAATAGCTGAACAAACAAATTGCGAAATATTGTTCGCGGAAGTGATTGGTGAATGTGGTACATATGTATATAAACTTGCCATGTATACTGCAATAGGAAACTTTATATATTAAAATATTCTCGAAATATTTATTTTAAATATTATTGGTTTTAAACCCGATTAATATTTTTTTTTTTTTTATATAGACAATATCGAAAATTAATTGTATTTAAATAACCTTTACTATTTTGTGGAGTTATAGAATTGAATGAAATAAAGTTATAAACATTTGATTCTTATAAAGTTTTTAAGCTTTTGGTAACTCTACATTTTAAAAAAGTATGTGTATCTTTATGTTATAAAAAATATTTAATTATCCATTTCTATATCTTAATTTACACTATAGTGTATGTATACATTAAGTATATAGTAAATACACATACAAAATCCAAAAAATACACCTACTCACATACATAGATACATAAGGAAGTGCTTACCTGCACACTTCCTTAAACGTATTTACGTAATTGCTTTTTAAATCCTTTTTTCTATCAGATTTCTGTTTAACTTTTAGTTTCATTTTATTTGTCAGCCATGTAGTATCTACGTTTTTTTTATTATGTTCTATTTCATTTTCTCTTTATTTTAAACACACTTTTTATTTAAAGTGCATTTGCTTTGTTATTGTTGTTTAACAAAAGTTCTCTTCCATTTTCAAATCGTTTACAAATATAGCACTACAACATACCAATTATCGTACAGACGATTAAATGTTTTTGTGTGTGTGTAAGTTATGAATCCGTACATTTCTTCAACACATAATAAAATTTCACTGTTTGTCTGTAGTTGCTCCCAATGGCTGTGTGTCTATGAATTTAGAGTATCCTTTGGAAGTCGAGTTAAATTGTATGACTTTAGTTTCCTTTTAGTTGCATTGTATTTCTAGCTTACTTTGACTTGTGTCTACTTTTTTTTGTGCATGGCTTTATATTGCATCTTAATTGTGGGCATTAAACGGAAATTGCTATTTTATACAGGGTAGTTGAGCTTCTAAGAAGTTCGACCAAGTCTATTATCGGTATTAGTGAGTTGGTGAAGGTACAAATAGGGATGTAACGATACGTCCTTTTTCCGATACGAAGTAAGTTCGGCGATACCGATACCTAAACGCGCATTAAATTTGAATTTAAATTAACAAAATTCAAAAAGAGTATTTTTTTATTTAACAAAATTAAAAATTAAGTGGTTAGTAATATTTACCATTGATTGAAGATTATTTATATATATATATTATTAAGATTTGAAAACGACGAATAGAATTTGATTTTATAGGAAAACTAGCCGTTCCCGCGGCGTTGGCCTGCCAAAATGAATTTTTGACTAACTATAAAGAAATAGAAAGCCGATCGGTTTAGATTTCATCAAAATCAAAATTGCCCATCTGTCCCTTCATACTCCTTGCTACAAAAAACATTAAAACCTTTTGTATTTTAATTTAGCTGATCTATCTATTCAAATATCATGAAAATTTGTAAGATATTTCCCCTCTTGGTCGCTTTCGCATCGGTAAGGGAACGGGCGAGCGGGGAGATAGACTGGAGGCGGAATGGAGGATGAGCAGCGTACTCATGTTAAAATGGCTTTATTTTTTTGAGTACGGCAACTATTGCTTTAATAGATCTCTTCTAAAATGATAATTAATATTTTCTGAATAAAGAGGTTTAGCGGCCCTGAACCCTATCCTAAGTTGATACAAAATAGAGAAATACAAAGTATCAAAAAAATCCATCTTACAGATTCTCATTCCCTGAGGACCTTGCATGTTTAATTTGATGTCTCTATGTCCAATATAGACGGAAATTTTAAAAGTACCAGTTAAAAAAATCCATTTTACAGATTCTCATTCCCTGAGGACCTTGCATGTTTAATTTGATGTCTCTATGTTCAATATAGAACAAAAGTACCAGAAAATGCCTTTTACAGATTCGAAGGCACTCAGGAAATAGGTGCGATAAAAAATTAAAAAAGTACCAGTTTAAGAACAAATTACCACCAAAAAGCCCTGTTACAGATGCTCTCAGGACCTTGCATGTTTAATTTTATGATCATAGGTCCATTATTAACGAAAATAAACAATAGCAGTTAAAGAAGAAAAAGGACCAAATAGATCCCTTTAAAGATTCTCATTCACTCAGGTCCCTGCATGTTTAATTTTATTTTTTAAGTCCAATACTAACGGAAATTCAAAAAGTTTCAGTTTAACTTCAAAAAAGTTCCAAAAAGTTCCCCCATATAGTCTTTTCGCTCAGGATATTTCATGTTGAATTTTATGTTTCTAGATCTAATGTTAACGGTAATTAAAAAACAGTTCCAGTTGTTTTACAAAAAAGCTAAAGAAATATATTTAAAATTTCGTATTTCCCCTCTTTGGTACTGTTTTCTCCCCATTGAAGTATCAAACATTTAATATTGTAGTGGGAGCCCATTTAATACGTATATGCCAAAGAATAGAGAAAAATACTTTGTAAAAAAAAGGACCAACAATAGTTTTGAATTTTACCCCCTAAACGTTCGAATTTCTAAAAAGTACCAAATTTGTATTTGTATTTTTTCGGAAGTGATATAATGATTATTCTTATTATTATAAATTCAGGGTTTACCCGTTTAAACTGCCTAAATGGCCAATTTTCAAAAAGTACCAGAAACCTGTCCGCTTATTTTTCTAAAGAACAACAAAAAGTATTGCAATTTTTCCCTGTCTGTTTTGGTTTGGGAGATATACGTGAGGTTAGAAAAGGAGGCTTAGCGACCATGGACCCTTTCCTAAACACTTTAGTGGATCCTTATATAGCCTTTGTCCGTAAGTAGGTTCCAGTCTTAATTGTTGAAGAAATCGGATTACCTCTTACAAACATAGAAACATACAAACTTATCAGCTTTATAATATTAGTCTAGATGAGCAAAAAATTTATTTATTTTTTAATAAAAAAAACCGTGTAAGAGATGATTTTATATTAAAAAATAATATAAATACGATTTTTGGTAAAAAAAAAAAAAAATAAAGTATTCTCAAATTTTCGATTTCGCAGATCGGTTTGAACCAGTCCTGCAGTGGAAAATAGTGTCTCAGATGCGACAAATTTCATTTGTAAATTTAAGTGCTTCTGTGCTATTTTCTTCAATTGTGGGTATAACATGCCATTGCGCCAGTCAACAAACGGCTCTGCTTATTCTCTTTGGGTTCTCTTTAAGTTTTCGCAAATGCTCCAAAGGTCAGTTATTGTAGACTTATCAGAACTTAAACTAGGGGTAGGAGTGGCCGAGTCTTCAAAAATTTAATTTTTTCGATAAGATTAAAGTCGACTGTGTTTGAAATATTCGAAAATCTATCTATATCGTCACCTTAACGTGCAAACGTGCTATGTCAGCTTTTTGTCAAAATTGGTATTTTTGTGTTTAAGGATTATATATCTCAAAATATATAAAAATGATCATTACGTCATTTCAATTTAGTATTATGCAGTGACATGCAAATGTCTCCACAAAGAAAAACATTTTTCAAAAAATACGTGATAAGTCCAATAAAAAAATCGTTATTTGAGTATTTGCTGGCAGATGGGTGTTCAAAATGGAGTTGTACGACTTTATGCTTATAAATAATGCATCAAGAACCACATCCGATCACCTTCGGCTTAGTTTCTTCGATTTGTTTATGATATAACTTATGATAATGATGAGGTGAGATGATGATTGTAAAATGCTGTATGTATGATGTAACTTGTTTCGATCATGGGTTTTTTAAAAATATTATAAGTTTCAATATTCCAAGAGTATTCGAGCTGGTTGTGGTAGGTGTGATGCCAAAGTATTGTGGTATTAAATATTAAACAAATAGTAAAACTTACATAAAGCTTAAATTTTCTGAAGAACGGCGAAAGTTGTCGCAAAGAATTTATAGAAATATAATGGCTATGGTTCTCTCGAATTTGCAGCCTATTTATAACGAAATAAGAAAAATAACCGACAGAAAGTACGAATACCAGTATTTTTAAAAATCAACTTTACCAAAAGATCATCATAAACTTTATGATTATAATTTTTTATATGTATTTAAGGATACCAAACTTTCTAATTGTACATACAAACGCACATAACTATCAGAAGCATGTTTCTAAAAGGCAATGAAATAGCCCCAAATTATAAAAAAAAATTATTATTAAATATATGACTTTAACAAAAACGAGAAATAAAAGCAAGAAATTGTGTTAAGTCATAGTTAAAAATACCAAGTTATAAATAGCAGATGTCCTTAGTTCTAAATGAGACATAACTATTAAACGATCATACTTTTAAAGCAGTTATAGCCACTCCATAGCCTCGCGAGGCAGTCAATAATCGTATTTTGGGCAATTCACATGTATAAAACAACTTTGTTCGTTTTAAAACATCAGACTATTATCAGTCTCTTGGTTATCACTGATTTAAAGGTTTGATTACACAAATTTAGTACACATAATTGGATTATAAATTCATAACCTCTTTAACACAACCTCAAAATGGGCGGGTTTGGAAAAGTGGGCTTGGTTCTACCTATACAAATACATTATAGATAGGTGTATAACTGGAGAACGGTAACAGCCAAAACTTCCAAATTGCTACAAATAGATTGTTTATTAATCAAAGCATCAGTTAAAAAGTTGGCGGGTTTAGATAAGTTGGCGTGTCACCTCCCATACAAAGGCAATTTAAATTTACGTATATCTGCGAAACGGCAACAGCTACAGTTAACAAATTTGGTATACATTTTTAGGTTATCAATGCACATCAGACACATAAATAATGATAACCATGACATGACTGTAGTTAACCATTACGGAGGACTGATTTAACTATAAAATAGTTTTTGTGATTCTGAATACTTTGAATATTCCAAAATAATAATGATTGCATATCGCTCCTTTATCAAACTTGGCAAAATGCGATTAAAGTTTTCAAAATGTACCCTTATATACGATTTAATCAATTATATTTTGCTATAACTTCGGATCAGTTTCAGATATCATTCTGATTTTTTTACATATGAGTCGTTTATTTTGAAAGTGGTTTAAGTCCATTTTTTCTTATATTGAGATATTTAAGGGTTTGTGTTTGATTTGTTTCAAAAATATTGTTTAGTGGTATTAATTTTTTTTATGGCTTTGTGACCTTAAACATGTTAGAATATATAACGTAATACATTTTGTAAACTTTACTAGAAAAATAAGCTGTGTTTCAGAACCTAAAATGGACTTAAACCACTTTCAAAATTAATAAAATGACTTTTTTGTTTGTGAAAAGGAATAAGTCCACTTATTTTAAAGAAATTAAGCAATAGAAATTGTAAATATTTTATGTTTGATGTAGATGAATGTAATAGCTTTAAAATAAATAGGGAAGCTTTCAATTTAGATACAGATTTTTATTTATGTAATTAAAAAAATGTTTTTAAAAATAAACATGAATTTATTTATTAAAAAATTAAATTTACATTTATTTATTAAGGATAATATTAAAGATTTTGCCATATTATTTCTCCTCATTTAGGTTATGTGTGAGGTTTTGTTAAAATATTCATGGTGCATAGGTCGTATATACCTTAGTAACTCCATCATATCCATATACTTAGGAGTTGAAATGGGACGTACATTTTTGTATAATGGTGTTAATTTTATTTTGTTGAAGTTCCTTGGTCTTCCCCGACAGGGTTATAAGTCAAGTATTTTTAACTCTTTATCCACTTCCATAGATTATTTATAAAACATTTTATAGGGTTCACTTTTTATAAATCGCATCCAACTTATCCTTAGTCAATTTACAGGTTCGCCACTAGTGTTTTTTAATATCTTATGAATTGCTTCTTCCAGAGGTTTTGTATAAAAAAATCTTTACGTTTCATTTGAGTTAATAAAAATTTGTGGACTTAAACCGGTTTCAAAATAATTTTGTTTGGATTTCGTTAGCTAACTAATTTTCAAGTGCCCAAAATCATAGCGATTTTAATGATACTAGACTTAAACTGTTTATAAATAAAAAGATTATATGGGATTGCGATTGTTGTTATCATTAATTACTTTTTTTTAAAAAATGGACTTAAACCACTTTAAAAATAAACGACTCATATAAAGAAGTTATGAAGGAACACTTTTGCTTAAGTATTTTTGGATTTTTGAGATATGACTATGTTGCAATAAAGAAGCGATATGGTTATGCAGCCCTTTAAGAAGTCAGGCTGGTTGTAGGAACAAAACTCCAATTAATTATAAATTAAAAACGTTTTCAATACAATTTTCTTATTTTGCATAACTTTAGAAAATTCACCATTAACCAAAAGCACTTAATTACCAAAAGCTTTCTTTTGTTAATAATTTATTTAATTGTATGTGAATATAGAAGACTATAATTTTTCTTTGGTCATAATATTAAACAATATATTTGAATAAGTTAACTAAACACCCATTAAAATACTTGTACATATACAAACATTATTAAGAGATAGTTAAAAGGAAACTTAATAGTCAGTCAGTCCATAATATGTACCATATATTCCAACACACTCAAATGTAGTTACACATCCAATAATTGCCCAACAGTTCTGGACACTGCTGCCATAAGTTTCTGAGCGGAATACAACACATTGCACAGTGTAAAGGCTCAACCATAATATGCATAACCTTGCTTAACCTACTGTCAAAACTTAACAAAAAGTCTTTCAAATGTACTTAAGAAAACCAAAACAAAATAAAAAAACATTTGATTCTGTACGGAATGTGCGATTAGATTCGCATCTTGCTTAAGCAAATTACTGTTTCATTAAACTTAGCAAAAAGTTTCCTTAAGTTTAATATGGGTTGCCTCATATAATTTACATGTATTCGCACATTTGCTTAAGCCAACTTAAGCACATTATGGTTGGGCCTTAAGATTTTGCTAATCTAGCTGGACAAAAGTCGTTTTTTTTTTAGTTTGAATTCGAGTAAATATTTTTATCAAATATGAAAAAGCACTTGTTATTAAATAAGAAAACGCAAAAATGTTACCTAATTTGTCAACAATAACTATGTAACGGTACTTTAAACTTTTATATTTTTGAGTGAGTTCAAAACAACAAAAAAACTTACACGAAATTGCTTGTTTTATATGCGTGTAACTTTTTATTGGAATTGAGTTTTTTAACGATTCTTTTTTTGTTTTGTAGCTCAACTAATTCGCTGTTAAAATCATGAGAATTTGTTTTAAGATCCTGGAAAATTCTTTATGTGCTCACGTTGCGCCTTAACTAAAATTAAATAAAAAGGTCTTACACCTCACCTAGAAAATTAGTAGAGATTCTGAATTTACAATGTTCATAGATGAGAAAAATCAAAAAACTAAAATAATCTGTGGAGAGATTTTTAAATAAATCCACTTTGAACATTTTTGCGATTTTAATAACGAATGACTAGTTTTGACTCCATTAAGAAAATTGTGCAACAGTTTTTTTTATCTCTTATGGTTTAAGATATACAGACTGAGTTTTTTTAGACACAGTAGGCCAATGCGTATACTTATTTTTTACCTAATAATAGACAAAAAAAGTATTACAAATAAAATGTATTTCTTTATTCAATATAAGGTCCGTTTCATTTTTATAACGCATGTATGAAATTATACTTTAGAGCTCTATAAACTTAAAACTAATCAAGTTACCTTGAATTTTTTAATTGGGTATAAATTGGCAAAAAGTCTGTTATCAAAATGTTCTTTTGGTTTGAATCAATTGTATATTGTTGTTAGCGATAACGTTGCGTCGCAGATCGAATTATTTATCAATTGTTTGGTATCTTAAAACTATTAAAACGCGTCTAAGAATTTTTCGGTGAATGATGTCGTCTAAAGCTTTGACTCACGATCAAAATCGGGGAAAAGTGTTTTTCCTGTGTTTTCGAAAACAAAAACAAATGTATATTATAGAGAATCAGTTAAAAATTGACATGAAAAACCACGTTGACAACTATGATGACGAGCGCAGATTGCCGGCTGCTGTGTGTTGTACGTGCAGGAGAAAGGTATTTCAAGCGAAGTCTGAAAAAAAGAAATTAGCATCTCCAGATTTGTCTATTTTTAAGCCTGTGCAGGCTACGCGATCAAGATGTGAATGCAAAATTTGTGAAATTGCACGCGAAATACCCGTTAAAATTTGTGGCAAAGTTGCAAAAAAAGTTCCAGGTAAGTTTTAAAAGCAAAAAAATATATTTTTTTTTGTTAGTTTGTTCTTATGTTTTAGATTTTATTGTTTTTATTTGTTATTTTAGGCAAGTCTAAACAAATGTCTGCGACAAAACGGTGCGACGTGTGCTTCAGTGAGATTGGAAAAGGCAAACCACATAAATGTAGGTTGAAATCTCGAGTAATAAATGTTTCAAATCATATATCAGATGGATCTTTAAAAGCGAATGATCAAATCATGTCCCGTGTGATTAAAGAAAAAGTAAAAGAAGATTCTAAGGGTGGTCGAGAGCCTTCAGTTTTGCGGTTGTCACAAACTCACGGCAAACCACTTCAAATCGCAGTAGGCAATAATAAAAACAACCTTTCCACAACAAACTCATCTACATTATCTGCGGATGGTATGTTGAAAATGAAAAGCAATTTGAATTTAAGTGATCGTGCAACTTTAAAAATGGCAGCTTCCATTCGTGTGTGTACAAGATGTAGAAAAGCCATTGAACCAGGATTAAAATTAAAACTTAATAACACAGGTCATTCTGTCGACGATTATTTTGATTTTAAGGAATTTCCTTTTGTTTGTGTAAAAGGCGATGAAGTCTCGGATGCTCCTGTGTTTGGAGTTTACTGCAAAGATGTTCCTGCTTTTGTTCAGTATGTGAAAAATAAACGAGATGCACTGGATGTTCACTTAAAAATGGGTATTGATGGAGGAGGCGGATTTTTAAAAATATGTCTTTCTGTTCAATCAAATGAATTGCAGTTTGAGTGCAGCGGTAAGCGTGCTAAGTATGATGAGGGGATAGCAGCAAAAAAATTTAAGGATTCTGGAGTTAAACGACTATTTATTCTAGCAGCCGTTCCAAGTGCGCAAGAAAATTATAAGAATGTAGCCCAACTCGTTTCAACGTTGAATATAAGTCCTTTCCACGGCACAATTGCGACCGATTTGAAGCTAGCGAATATCTTGGCAGGTATTATGTCGCACAGCAGTGCATACCCGTGCACTTATTGTTATGCCAAGAAAGATGAGCTAAGCAGCTGTGGCGAATTGAGATCACCCGAAAATGTTTCATTGTATTATACAAAATGGCTGACTGAAGGAAATGGCTTAAAAACAAAGCGAAAGATTATTTCAACTGCATTCATCCACCGCTAATTACAACGGTTGGAGGCAAAACATTCCTAGATATTATTCCACCGCCAGAATTACACCTTATGCTTGGTGTTGTTAACACTGTTTTCACGCATATGTTGAAAGAGTGTGAAAATGAGTCGCTGACATGGGCAAAAGCTTGTCACGTTCAGCGTGAAATCAGACGAGGATGTTCTGGGTTTAAAGGAAATGCATGCAAAACACTTTTGGATAAAGTAGACCTTCTGCGCCAGTTTGAAAACCTAGCAATACCTAAGTATGTTAAAGTATTTGACGACTTCAAAAATATAGTTTCTGCATGCTTCGGATATAATCTTGATCAAAATTACAAAGCATGTATAGAAGCTTTCAAAAAGAGCGACATGGACTTAGGTGTCAGCGTTACACCAAAGGTTCATGCAGTTTTTTTTTCACATAGAACAGTTCTGTGAAAAAAAAACGGTGAAGGATTAGCATTTTTTGGGGAGCAGGCGATGGAGTCCGTACATTTCGATTTTTTAAAGTCTTCCTGGGAAATGAATAAGGTTGCTGCGAATCATCCGGATTATCCTAAACACCTTTTGAGCGCTGTTTGTAGATATAATGCTTCACCTGTTTAAATTGATGTAATTATAATTAAATTATGTTACATTTTTATATTTTATTAGTACTAAAATGTTGAAATTATAAAAGTTTAATAGATTTAACACTTAAAAATTATTATTATGTAATTTTTTCCTTTCTATTCATATAAAACAATGCCATATTTTCCAAAATATCGTACTTCATGCGCAAAAATGTTCAAAGTGGATTTATTTAAAAATCTCTCCACAGATTATTTTAGTTTTTTGATTTTTCTCATCTATGAACATTGTAAATTCAGAATCTCTACTAATTTTCTAGGTGTAAGACCTTTTTATTTAATTTAAGTTAAGGCGCACCGTGTGCTGTTTCATTTATACAATTACTCTTTTCGTTAAAGCCTAGTACTCTGTTCGAACTTGCGAAAAATGTTGAGCAACATTGATTATTTCACACGAAAATTTTGTCATGTATCAATATTGTCTATCTTGCAGTTTTTACAAACTTAACGTTTTTATTAGTTACAAGTATACAACATTATTTTGCAAAGGTAAACAAAAACCGTAGATATCACTAAAATTTAAAAAATTAAATTTTGTATGTGCATGGTTTTCTGATGATATGCATAAGCAAAGGAAATTAAACTAAATGAAATTCTGTAAATAACGAAATAAGTCTTGGATATAATCATGAAAACACAAGTTTTCTATTTTTAAATGTGTGCAAAATTTTTAGTCAAATTAGTGAAGAAAAAATACCGATGATTGCTTTTTTTTAATCAAACTATTTTTTTAACCGCAAAATGTTTTAACATTACAATCACTCCAATTTTCAATTCATCACTCAACATCAACAAAATTATTGCAATCATTTTGAACTAGTGCTCTGCCCTCATCTATGACAAAAACCATGCGCTTGGATAATTGTCATTAACAAATTTAAAACAATTTTATTATTAATTTTTGCACTTTTCTTCATTTTTCTTTTTGAAACGCTTGTTATAATCCCCACCTCACATAGGTATGCAAAATAAAAAAAAACAAAAAATTATTAGGTGTTGCTTAAAATTCCGTGCGAAATAATATGAGCTGCATTTGTTTCGCACGTTTCGTTTGTATTTCACAGAAATTTTTTTTGTATTGAGTTTTAAACTATTTCGCACGAAATACTGAACAGAGTACCAGGTTCAAGATAGGAAAAAACCAAATTCTATAATCGATAAATTTTTTTTCTTCATAACGCCTCAACACCAAATTAGTTTTTAACGAACGTCTGAAGTACCTACTACATATAAAATTATCTGCCGAGGCTAGCCGATTAAAAAAAAAGAAACAAATAATAAGTGATAAAACCACATACCCCGAAATTTTTGTTATAAGGCTTAAAACACCCGAAAATGACAGCCTTGACCATTCCGTAAACCATATTTGTGGAAAAATAAACAGTCGTTCTAATTTTCATATTGATAACGAGCATTTACAAAGATTTGTAAAAACGTGTATATTAGATTTAAACTAAGGTGGAAGGCTGCAAACCGAACAAATCGTGATTTTGTAAGTCGCTATTTTGCACAAACATTGCAATTTCTCAATATATTTATAAGAAACCAAAAGAAAACTTGCAAACTCGCCACTTTGTTACTTTTTGATTATTCATAACGAATAATATCAGATATAAGTGTTTGCAGTTGTATGGGAGGTGGGCGTGACAGTGGCCCGATTTTGCCCATTTTTTTTTTGACAAAGGTTCATATTGGCCTAGAACCAACTTGTACCATAATTCATAAGTCTAGCTTATTTTTTTCCAAGTTATTTAATATTGTCTCCCTAGAATGGCTAAGTCTTACACTGTGAATTGGTCGAAAACCCGATACTACCATAGTTTACATAAGGCAAATGCCTTAAGCATATCTTGGACTTTAAACTGACATTATTGGTCACGGTGGTTGTATTTGAAGCCCAAGATGTAGAAAAGAAGGTTTTTGGTCTAAACAGTGTTGCCAGTGGATGGGATAAGCTATTTCTATGCGCATTTCACTGGTTGCTTAGGCCAGATCGTCAGGAAAGTTCACCCAAAAAGATTTTAGTAAAACTAAAGATATTAAACAAGTAAAACTGTTAAGCGAATAAGAATTGCTATAAGCCTTACTTGTATGCATATCAAAGCTTTAACAAAACAACAACAAAAAACAGTTAGTTTATCTTTTATAACATTCCCCACTACAATTGATTGGAATTCTTCCAGCATTAATTGTAGTTGAAAGTAGGTTATGAAAAAACAAAATGAAAACTAAACAACTTGCAAAATCATGTTGCCAGTTTAAGGTTGTTAAAAGCCGTGCACTTGCCAGTTTATTATCAAAGTAAGGGAAGTTAATGTTTAGTGTTGATGTTTTTGTTTAAACTTTGATATTGTTACAAGTTGAACTGTTGCTTATAATTCTTATACGCTTAACAGTTTTATTTGGTTTTATATCTTTAGATTTTCTTAGATCTGTTTTGGGCGAGTTTCCTGACGATCTGGCCTAAGCAACGGGTGAAATGCGCATAGGAATAGGTTATGCCATTAACAATAAAGTTCAGTGATTTTTCAAGACCTTTATGACCATGACATGGATTTCCATCGAACACTGACCAAAGTTATGTTAGTATTTAAGTTAGTATTTTAAAAAATTTCATTTAGTACATTTCAGATCAGTCAGAAGAACTACAGGGTATAATTTTCAACATCTTCTGCGTGTGAACTGAATATGTGTGTATAACTGCACACATTCTCATTGAATATTTAAGTCACAAAATGTGCGCTAATTGAAAACACTTGCAAAATTTATGGCAACATTCAGCAAATAAACAGAAGTATGCCAATAACCCTGGAGAGAAAATCTAAAAGTATGAGTGAGTTTTACTGCGAAAAAGAGGAAAATAAAAGCCAACAGGAAATAAAAGGAAAAAAAGGAATTAGTTTTCTGCTATCTTGCTAAAGAGTACACAGAGAAATGAACTAGAGAGAAAGTTTGTTATTGCCAAAATGTTGCTTAACCACTTGACCTATAGCAACATGTTGCTTAACTAATAAAATAATTGTTGTACTTAAAAGCATTAAATTGATTTGTCTGTTGTGGGATTTTTCCTTAATGCGTCATATCATTGAATGGAAAGGGGTGGTAGTGATATCAGAAATATAATAAGAACAGTGGGAAGAGAGTATAAATACGAGCATGACTATTTATTTAGAAAAGAGTAAAGAAGTTTTATTGTTTGCAGTTCTTCGACATTTTTTTTTTTTTTTTTTGTAGGAAAACATAAAAGTTTGAGAGCATAAATTAAGTAAACGTTGCTGTCATCATTATAATTGTTATTGTTTAATGATGACCCGTTTTTAGCCAAACACCCTGTACAATAATAACGGTCCTTTAATTGTTATTTACTTAATCTTAAATTCTGTCATTACATTATTTTTCCTTTACTAAGCCTAGCTTGTTAAATAATGTTTAAAATAAATAACAATCACTCTAGTTTCGACAGTTGAACAAAAAACAAGTAACATAACAAAAGTGAAAAACAACAAAAACAAATTGTAACAGAGAAAAAACATTGTGACCCAACAAAACAAACTAACATTTATACCTACATACATAAAGTAAAAACAAATTGTGAACAAAACAAAATACATTTAATTAAAAACCCTAATGTTAAATAAACAAAAATACAAAAAATAAAAATAAAAAAAGTGTTTTTATTAAAATCGAAAATATAGTGAACCGTGATAGATTTGAGGCAAAATCAAAAGTTCAGCCCTCAACATTTGGTCCTTCGAGCCGGATAGTTTTTTTACAAAAAATTTACATAAAAGTTTTTACAAAAAAAATATTGGCAAAAAAAATTGTGTTTTGTGACTCTAAAATTTAAAAAGTGTGACTTTAAAACAAAAAAAAAAAAAAGCAAAGTGTTTTATTTAGACAACAACAAATAACACACACATAAAATCAACCCCCAAAACATTTGGTCATTTTCTCAACGAAACATAAAGTTTTTTATTAAAAAATTTATTAAATCAAAATTGTGTTTAAAAAAGCAAATTTATAAAGTTAAAAGTGAACAAAATCTAACGGGACCCAAATTCCTTGGCGCAGTAGCAGCAATAACAACAGCATTATTAGCAGACACAACAACAACAACAACAGAAGGTTTAATAAACGCAGTGCCACAAAAGAAAAAAGACCCAACAACAACAAGTAAGTCAAAGTATACAATACAACAAGAAACAAATATTCTTGCTTGTGTTACTCTTTAATTTTGCCGCTGCAATTTTTAAAAAATAAATAACCGTGACGTCATCATCAAATAAAAACCGAGTTACCATTACGTCAATTTTTGAAAAATTAACCGGGGAAATAAATACAATATTTGACTCAAAATTTTTAAGACACAATTTGTTTTATCGCTAGCAGGCAATTTTGTTGACTCAATTTTATTATTATTCTGAATCTTCAATTTACAAAAATGTCCCTGAAAAAATTCGTCAATTGCACAAACGATTTAGTCGAGTTCGAGAAAATTCAAGCAGAAGCGCATGCTGAAGATAATGTACACGCGTTGGAAGTTATTCGAGTAGAATTAGACTCCATATGGACCCAAGTAAAAAGGTCATATGAAGAATGTAGGGACTTAGATCAGGATGGTGACAAACCAATTGACAAAAGCAAATTACGGCAGCGATACCAAACTGCCCTTATGGCTTATAAAAATTGTCTTTCGTCAGTCAATGCTGAAATCCATGCGCTTTCGGACACAACCATAGAAAAAGTTGAACGCCAGTCAAATATACCGTTAGAAAAAGAATTTTCATCAATAAGACTTCCTCCTTGCGACACCGACACCTTTTTTGGGGATTATAAATTATGGCCCAGTTTTCGTGACTTGTTCACAGCAATATACATTAGAAATCCAAATATTAGCAATGTTGAAAGGCTTTTTTATCTGACTCAAAAAACCGGAGGAGAGGCCAGAGATGCAATTACGCACGTCCCTTTAACAAACAATGGTTTTATCATGGCCTGGAAAAATTTAGTTGACCGGTACGAAAATAAATGGATGCAGGTAAATGAGCAATATAAAATTATTTTGGATCTGCCTCATGCCTCTACAGACTCTGGAGCCTCAATTAAAAAATTACAAAGAACAATAAACGATTGTAGGCAGACATTAGGCACCCTAGGCATTGACACTTCGACATGGGAGTCGTTTTTAATTTATATTTGCTCGCAAAAACTTCCTAGGGCCCTTGTTCAAGAATTTGAAAATTCTCGTGAAGATTGTGCCGAAGTACCCAATTGGCAAGAATTCGACAAGTTTTTGACCCACAAATTTAAGACCCTCGAATCAGTAGGCAATATAAAATCATCAAAGGACAAATCCATACCTCCCAAGTCTGAAGTCGCAAAAAATACCCACAATAAACGTAACATTAATTCATTTCAAACGAATATTGCAAAATCTGAGAGTCACAATCAGTACAAAAGTAAACCCGTCAGAAGTTCTAATACTAACGCCATAACGTGCCAACATTGTAGCGAGTCACACACCCTACGATCATGCCCCACATTTTTAGAAAAAAATGTAAGTGATCGAATTCATATCGTAAGAGTCACAAATTCATGTTACAACTGTCTGTCGATTAGTCATAGTGTCAGGGAGTGCCCTAGTAAATACAGTTGTAGGCTGTGTAAACAAAAACACAACACTTTGTTGCACAAGGCAACAGTGACCCAGCCAACAACCTTGCCACAAAATAACGCTGACGTGCAACCAAGTATAAGTGCCGCAGCTCAAGCCCAATACATACAGTCCACTACAAGATCAGGTATTCCAAACCTCACTTCCCTGACCCTACGCGAAAATAGCCAATCGACAACAAATCACTCAGAACAAGAAACGTTGCTTTTCACTGCCATTGTCGAAATAGAAACTAGAGGTCAAAGATACCAGGCTAGAGCCATCATCGACCCTGGATCACAATCAACCTTTGTATCGGACAAACTAAAAAACCGATTGAAATTACCTACTAAAAGAAACATAGTTCACGTTTCTGGTTTGAGCCAATCAGTTTCTGAAACCTCAACTAAAGCATGTTTGCTTAACCTTTGCTCACGGGTGGACACATCGTTTAAGTTAGAAATTTGGGCCCCAGTTCTCAAGACCCTTCCCTCTAATTTACCACCTCAAACATTGGACATGCTAAAGCTCAGTGAGGCTGCAAAATTGCAACTTGCAGACCCTCACTTCAATCAAAGTAGACCCATCGACATGCTAATAGGCCTCGACGTAGGCGCCTCGATTTATTGCATGGACACTCCGATGCGGTCTGTTGGATCCCTTTTGGCACAAAAAACAGTATTTGGCTGGATTGTGGGGGGACCAACACCAAAAACTACTCAGCCCAGAACAACTATTTCTTTATTGAATACATCGTCCCTTGACCGAATCCTCACACGCTTTTGGGAGGTGGAGGAAAACCCAAAACAGATTTTGAGGTCAGACGAGGACACTATTGTGGAACACAATTTTAAACAAACAACTCGTAGAAACGATACGGGAAGGTATATAGTTACCCTGCCCTTCAAAAAAACAGAAGAAATAGGCTCTTCTCGCAACATTGCCATGGCTCAGTACCTAAGAATGGAATGCACACTCAGCCAAAAACCCGAAATAAAGCAATTATATGACAACGTTATTTCAGAATATCTTGAGTTAGGACACATGAGAAAAATCGAACCCTCGGATATAAACAAAGCTCCAAACTATTATTTGCCGCATCACGCAATAATAAAACCGGACCGATTGACCACTAATCTTAGAGTGATTTTTAATGCCTCTAGCCCAACGTCAAATAAGAATAGTCTTAATGACATTTTATATCCAGGACCCATTCTTCAGCAAGATCTTGTTCTTCTGATAGCAAAATGGCGATTTTTCCGCTTTGTATTCAACGCCGACATTACAAAAATGTATCGTCAAATACTAGTCGACCCAACTCAAACAAAGTTTCAAAGAATCTTATTCAGAAAATCCATAAATGACCCCATAGAAGATTACGAGCTACTCACAGTCACATTTGGAGTTAATTGTGCCCCATATTTAGCCATAAGAACGCTTCTTCAGTTAGCTGAAGATGTGCAAATGACTCATCCCTTAGCGGCCAAGATTCTTAAACAAAATATGTATGTGGATGACGTCTTAGCAGGAGGTCATACTATAGAAGAAGCCATCAGAGCTAGAAAAGAATTAACTTCTGTCCTAAAATCAGCCGGCTTTGATCTAATGAAATGGAACTCTAATGAGCCACAAGTCATTCAGGATTTACCTAGTGAGACTCTACTACCACTCGACTGGTTAAATCTGTCCGAAAATGACGGGACCAAGACTCTAGGGATAAAATGGAACATTTCATCAGACTCCTTTACATTCACAGCCCCAGATATAAAAGTTAAAGAAGCGTATACAAAGAGAGAAGTTTTGTCTACAATTGCCAAATTTTTTGACCCATGTGGATGGATAGCTCCAATCATAATAGACGCTAAAGTAATCAAGCAGCAAATATGGTTAGATAAGACAGACTGGGATGACATTTTAAAACCAATTTCTCAACATAAATGGAAAAAATGTGTGAACAATTTTCCCAATATTAAAACAATAAAAATACCCCGTGCCTATCGAGTCATAGCCTACATTTTATGTTTCGGAAAACCCATACCAAGAAGTCAAATTTCATCTTTAGAACCAACACCAGAAGAAATACAATCTGCAAAAAATCGCATCATAATTTGGACACAAAAAACTTTGTTTCCTGACGAATACACTGCTTTACTTCACAAACGTCCAATTTCCCCTCGTAGTAAACTCTTAACCCTTACGCCATTTCTCGATCGCAATGGGATCATAAGGGCCAATGGGCGTTTAGCGCAGTCCCCAGTATTAACGTACAATGAACGCTGTCCAATTCTGTTGCCATACGAATCAAAATTGGCCAAATTGATTACAGAATTTGTACATAAAATTACCTTGCATGGTGGAAATCAGCTCATGACCCGAGTAATAAGAGCAGAATTTCGGATTTTTCGACTAAAGCCCTTAGTAAAAACAGTCATAAATAATTGCAAAACGTGTGTACTTTACAAAAAACACATTCCAAGTCAGATAATGGCATTCCTGCCACCTGAGCGCACAACAATATCAAGACCCTTTACAGTTACAGGTGTTGATTACGCTGGACCTTTCAACATTCGAAACTTTACGGGTCGAGCCTGCCTTATCACAAAAGGATATGTTTGCATATTTGTATGCTTTGCCACAAAAGCTGTACATTTAGAACCAGTAAGTGACCTATCGACCCAAGCTTTTTTAGCCGCTTTCTCCCGCTTTATTGGAAGACGTGGATGTCCCGCAATCATATATTCGGACAACGGCACGAACTTTGTCGGAGCAGCAGAACTCATTAAAAAGGATCGTCTAGAATTTATAAAAACTCTTCAAACCCAAGTAACTCACAACTTTAGCCATCAAAACATCATTTGGAAATTCATACCCCCTGGTGCCCCACATCTGGGCGGACTATGGGAGGCCGGTGTAAAATCCTTCAAAACCCACCTAAAGAAAATGATACCAGATATAAAGTTCACCTTTGAAGAGCTGTCAACAATTCACACTCGCATAGAATCGTGTTTAAACTCTAGACCCTTAAGTCCTGCTAGCGATGACCCGAACGACCTTAACCCATTGACCCCTGGACACTTCCTAATTGGCACTCCATTATTGACCCCAGCCGAACCTGATGTAAGCAGCGAAAACCTGACCCTCATCAACCGCTGGAAACGCCTAAAGGTCATCTACCACTCATTTTGCCAAAGATGGAAATCCGAGTATCTGGCCGAACTTCATCGCAGATATAAATGGAAGACTCAAAGGGACAATGTCAAAGTCAACGACTTGGTGGTCATCAAAAACAACAATTTGCCTCCCAATGAATGGCAAATGGGCCGAATCACTAAGACTCATATTGGAACTGATCAAAACTGTCGAGTTGTCGACATCCAGACAAAAAATGGGATCGTTACCAGACCCATTACAAAAATTGTGGTTTTGTTTTAAAATACATTTAACATTTTTAAAAAAATTTTCCAAACTAGTTTTACATTGAGTTCCTACTTACAGGTATGGCATCCCACCAAACATTTCTAAGTTTCTCATCAACAGATTTGATTGCTGTCAACATATTCAACCCCACACGACCCGCACATTTGAATCGAAATGAGATCCTAGATGCCATATCTGCCAAAATCATCACAACACCTTGCTACAGTGTAACCTGTTTCTTGGACTTTTGTTAAACTGCACCAAGTCATGGGGGCCGGAATGTTTAATGATGACCCGTTTTTAGCCAAACACCCTGTACAATAATAACGGTCCTTTAATTGTTATTTACTTAATCTTAAATTCTGTCATTACATTATTTTTCCTTTACTAAGCCTAGCTTGTTAAATAATGTTTAAAATAAATAACAATCACTCTAGTTTCGACAGTTGAACAAAAAACAAGTAACATAACAAAAGTGAAAAACAACAAAAACAAATTGTAACAGAGAAAAAACATTGTGACCCAACAAAACAAACTAACATTTATACCTACATACATAAAGTAAAAACAAATTGTGAACAAAACAAAATACATTTAATTAAAAACCCTAATGTTAAATAAACAAAAATACAAAAAATAAAAATAAAAAAAGTGTTTTTATTAAAATCGAAAATATAGTGAACCGTGATAGATTTGAGGCAAAATCAAAAGTTCAGCCCTCAACAGTTATTGTTACATTATATTACAATGTAGTATATAAGAGTATATTAATAGACTACAAAATGTAGATAAAAGATTTATTTAGATATAAAGGTGACCAGTTGTGAATTTTTTTTTTTAATAATAAACTTTAGGAATGAAAACTTATAAAATAATTTTAATGGAATTTAATTATCTGAAAATGTGTTTATTTTAAAACATTATATGCATAACCTTTTTAATCGATTGGTTTTGAGTTTGAAAAATACTCTAAGATTTGCATTGGACTAGTCACTCTAATTCTGAACATACGAATCCTTGAAGTCTTTTTTAGTAGATAAATTAAATTGTTAATTAATTAAATGTCTTTTGCATTAAAAGTAGTACATATTTCTTTATAAAGAATAATCTTTATTATTATTATTTGTTGCTTTTACGCCATATCGTGGGCGCATAGTGCCAATATAAAGAATAATAGGGCCAGAAAATTGATAAATCCATTAAAATAAGAATACATTTCAAAAAATTTTCTTCAAAATCGACACGAAAACTACCAAAAATGTCTTCTAAAGACCACAGTGTATTGATACTTGACTTACTACTAACATTCTCATGTAATATGCCATATGGGCATATCAGTCAAAAGGTCCACCGTGACCGAAAATTTAAGTTATTAAAAGCTGATTATTTTACGATATCGTTATAGAAAAATATTTAGGTTTTACTAAATTTATAAATTCACCCATAAATTTGTTCACTTAGACGAACAATCAGACTGCAAAGTTGTGCAAACGTAATTTCTTATTTGTGAGAGTTTTTTATTGTATGTTTTCTTTAATATTATCTTCCTTAAAAGAGGTGATATTTGATGAAAATTATTCCAAAAAAATTTTCTTACATGGTCTGTAATATAAAGAAGAGTTCAAAGAGCAATATGCCATTCGGATTTACGATAAATTTTTATTTTGTTTTAATCATTATTCAGTTCAATTATTATGGAAAAAATTTCACGCTCGAAATGTCACGTATCGACCCATATTTTGGCTAAAAAAAAAGAAAATACAGAAGTTTTTGAAATCAAATCAAAGACATTTTAATCTTACATTGCTACGTAAAATTCTCAAAGTAGTTTGACTAAAAATTTGTGCCAGGTTTCGCTTAATTACGCCTTTTTATACATGACCACAAAACCTACTTCTATTTTTTTTCACGTTCGAACCGCTACTTCTTTTGCCATTATCTTTGGCCTAGAATCGCGCCCTTTATAAACTTAAGAATAGATAACAATGCTTTCTTAGTGGTATTATTTAAGGGTTATGAGAACGTAAAAATATTTGTTATTTAAAATGTTATTGCGTTTTTGATGCGTACGACTGTCACGTTCAACACTTTGGATTAACCCACATATAGTATTAACTAGCAAAGATTACTTTGCGAACTTTATATACAATTTTCGAGATCAGTAGAATCATTTGCAACATCTGTTTTAGAAATATTGGTATTTTTCTTTGAAAAATTTTCAAAACTTTAAATAAAAAGAGACTCTAGTGGAGTAACAAGATGACACTTGAAGTTCAGAACAAAATACAGAATTGTGAAGGCCCAACCATCATAGAGTAGCTAAAGCTGCTCTAAAAAATTAAAGAAAAGTCTGCCAAATGCATAGCGAATTTAACAATATATTTGTGTAATATTTTAGTCTTTTTTTAGCCGCTCGAAATGCCGTTCATTGCGTGGCCAATTTAATTACTAAACATATAGATACATGTTCAGTGGCCTCGGTCGACAGGTTTAACGTGTCTAACTTAATCCATTTATTTATTATTTTAACAAAATGCCTCTGTCGACAACCGCAACACAAGTGGCCGATTTTAAAATTTGTGGGCTTATAATATTTCCTAGTGGCCAGCAAATTTGTATGTAAAGCAGCCCATACAAGATTCAATTTAGTTGTCAACGGAGTCGGTTGTTCTCCAAATCAAAGCGTGTATGGCTTTGGCGGTTGTCGAGTTGGCTGAAGAAAAATCAAAAGATTTTGATTTTGTTAAGTTGACTACTAATGGCCATTTTCTCAATGTATCGAAAAACTGTCTGTTACTTAATGTCAACATAAATTTATTGGACCGATAAACTGTCCGTTAATGATTTTGGTTTTCTCAATATACCGACAAAATACAACACCACTCAAAATACATGTAAAAGTTGGGAGTCAGCTAATTAAATTTATCTGTACGGCAAACAAAAGGAAAATTAATTATTGGCAGATGAGTGCCGGTTAGCTTTGCGAAAAAATCGAAGCAAATGAGACATTGAGAAAACCAAATTTCTTTAATGTGCAGTTTTTGGTTGGGAAAAAAGATAATCGCCTAATGAGAAAATGGCCATAAGTCTTTTAATTCGATTGTATACAATCGCACACACACAGTATACTGTGTGTGCTCGAGTCTATTGATTAGCTGTCAAAATTAATGTTTGTAGTTTTCTTTTGCAAAAAAAAGTTAAGTATTTTAAAAATCGTCTTTTATATCATTAAAATTTAAAATTAATTTGAAGTCTTTCAACTCAGTTAATGAAGTGTGTGGCCAAGCATCCATTCAGTTGAAAGACTCAGTTGACAATTGAATTGAAAAGTGTATGGGGCGCATAAGCTGTTACGTTGCTGTGCTGAAAATTGTTAGTGAGGCGCAAATCAGCTGTTTGTAATTAGGAATGCAAGCGACGGTCGACATCGTGGGCCAGGCTGTTAATCTTACGTCTAAAGAAATTAAACGTTGTCACCAGATTTATTTAAATTATATTAAAAACTATTGGGTGTAGTTTGATCAAAAGCTTTACATGCCTGTTTGGAAATATAATTCCTATATGGGGGCTATGAAAGAATTTACTGACCTAAAAGAGTTTTAAAAGAAAATGTTATCAAATTATCTTAAAAAATGTAACCCGTGCCTTGATACTTAGGGTTACCGCGGACCAATTTCAAGAGGCTTTATATAATGTACGAAATTTTATCAAAGTATTTTGAAAACTGCAAACTGTACCTTGACCATAAGCTTTTCACATAAGTTCGTTCTAATTATAGTCAAGCATTCGGAAATGCCTCAAACCACTCAGAGTGTATATTGATACACTTGGAATTTAAAACACCATAACACACTCCCGTCCTATGGTGGAATACAGTATAAAAAAACGGCAAAACAAATGTTTATTACAACTGATTTAATCATTAAAAGTCAAATATTTTAAATGTATCTCAATGTATCGACAAACTGCCTGTTACTAAGTCTCGACATAAATTTATTATACTGCTTTACTGTCCGTTAACGATTTTGTTTTTCTAAATTTACTGACAGAAATATTTTCACTTGGCAACACTTTTCAAAATACATGTAAAAGTTGGGATTGAATTTATCTGTACGGCAAATAAATAATTGCCATATGAGGGCGGGTTAGCTTTGTGACAGAATGCTAATGAGGTATTGAAAAAACCAAATTTCTTTAATTTGCCGTTTTTCGTTGGGAAAAAAGATAATCGCTTAAAGTTTAGTACTCTGTTCAAATTTGTGAAAAATGTTGAGCAACATCAATTATTTCACACTTAAATTTTGACAAGTATCAATGTTACCTATCATGCGAGTTTGTATAATTTGACGTTTTTATTTCTGGAAAATATGCAACATTGTTTTTCGTATATTAATAAGCCCCACATGTATTTAACAAAATATAATTTTTTTTAATAATTTTAATAATTAAAAAGATTAAATAAAAAAAGAAATTAAATACGGATAAAAAACTGTTACCGGTTGTGTTATTTTATTTTTTTATTTCTTATTTAATAATCAGTTTATACTTTTTTGCTTTTGCTTAAAATTCCACGTGAAATAAGTGCAGTTTACATTATTTCGCAGTTGTAAAAAAATGTTGCCAGAAACATTTCGGAAATTTTTCACAACTCTATCAACATTATTTTATAGATATTCCGCACAAGTTTTTTCCATATTCGTTTTGACAGCATTTAAGGTGAAATGTTGAACAAAGTACCAGGCTTAATGGAAAAAGGGCCATAAGCCCTTTTTGTTTTTTTCGAAATCCCTCTATTGTAAGAAATATGGAAGGGGCTGAGGGGGAAAAAAAGACAGACACCATGAAACAGATCCATCTAATATTTTTAGTCTACATGATTTTCGGGACCTTTTTAATTACGACGAATTTTTTTGTTGAAATCATTACTTTTTACCCATACATACAAATTTGAAAACCGAAATCGGGTGAAATTAAAAACGGGGACGATTTTTAACCAATTTTTGTTTAAATTAACGTATTTTTACCTGATTTCAAGAGTAGTTCTTGTAAGATTTGTAAGTGGAACTTAATAAAAAACTGCAATTTTATTGTTGCAGCGAAAAGTACATAAAAATTAAAAGAAACAAAAACATTTTTCAAGTTTAAGTTCCTGTAAACAAAAAATATCAAGCGAACAATTTTTTATTGCAGCTTTAAATCCGTATAACCTAAAAGGGGGAAAATTACAAAATATACAAAAAAAAACAACAAATCTTTGGTATACAATTTGTCTGTCTACCACGTTAATTCTTCTTGTTTGATTTCGACAATTTTATTTTGATGTCGTTTTTTATTTTTTTTTTTTTGTTGGGACAAATATAAAACAATAAAGCAAAGTAATGCTGACGTGTTTTTTGCTCAATTATTTGGATTTATGAATTGTGTTTGCGTCGGTGTTTTGCTCGGGTATGAGGTATAAGATTGAAGGTGTGTGAGTGAATTTGGGAAAGTTCGATATGAAAACATTTCGCACATTTTTACATTTTCCCTGATTATGCAGATGTGTCTGACTAAGGGCAGGGTCTATATGAATTACACGTGGCAAAAAAAAAAAAAAAAAAATAAAACGTCATTTAAAGTGAGTTGAGTATTTTTTAAGCGTTTATAGCAAATAAAGCACGAATTGGTTGTTTATTAATTACAAATTTAAGGGGTAGTAAAAAACAATGCATTTTAAACGAAATTTATTATTATTTGTTAATATTTGTGGTTGTTAGTTAATTGAATAAAAGTATAACGTAAATTTTTCAGTGATGAATTAAGATGATTAAATTGCCTAGATTGTTTTTAATCGAAATTACTAAACAAAACAAAAAACGCTGAACTAGTCTTAGGCTAAGTCGTTCATTTAGGTGATTGTTCAATATAGTTCAGTTCAAAACAATGAGCTAGTGCGTTCGTTTAGTCGTTCACTTATTCTTTTTAATCGGTCATTCCTTTCGTTTAGTTTTTCACAGCAAGGTTCATTTACACAAGGTAGCAGCACTAGGAATAAAAATAATTTTACATTTTCAAATAAGCATGCAAAATGTGCATGTTTTTCTGTATCTGATTATAATTTTAAACCTTGATTGTTACAATTTATAAACACCTACTTTCAGCTAAGTTATTTTTTAAAAAAATTGTTTTAAGCTTTTTATTTACCTGGGGTTTACACATGCAAGCAGTGTTCGAAAATAAACACTAAATATCGTTTTTTAATGTTCGGTTCGGTAGATTTGTGGAAAACACAAACGCTAATAGTGTTTGTGTAGAAAATCATTAAATAAAATAACGTTTCCCTGTTAGTCATCTTTCGAACACAAAAACAATACTGTTTTTATAAAACTCAACCAAAGATGAGAACATTTAATTCCATTCGGTTTTCTTTGAAAATCCACAAATTTCAATGTGTTCGGTTCGGCTCGTTAATGTTCGTCCCTTTTGGCTGGTAAAAAAAAACATTTTTACAAAAACAAAATACACACACGAAAAAAAACATTATAGAACATTATAATATAATGTTTTTCTACAGTATCACTACAATTGTTCTGTTTTTTAACAGAAAATAGTTACGAACGGTATTAAGGGTTGTGTATGTCTACACAATCACTAACAAAATAGATATCGTTCCTGGGTGTGTGAGCCGAACGTTAAATAATGTACTGTTTATTTTCGAACACTGCATGCAAGTACTTTCTTGCAAGTAGAGTATACATAAACAATCTGCCACATGAATAGGACATAGCTTCTACAAAAAAAATGTACAAACTTAATTTTTATTTCTATTTAAAGATAATTTAGATGTTTTTGAATACTATTTACAAAAATTGGTTCAATATATACTTAAACAGTGGTTTTGTTTTTATTAAAAATTTTGTAAGCCAAGTAAAAAAACTGCCTTCAAAATTTGCGTCACATGAATAGGACCCTACTATAAAAAAACAGTTTATGTTTTATCAAAGTTTTTCTTGGGATTCAAAAATGAATTATCATGGTTTCGTTATAATGTGCTAAATTCCCATTTCATACTATTGACAAACTGAAGTTTATTGTTGATGGGATAAGCTATTCCTATGCGCTTTTCACCGGTTGCTTAGGCCAGATCGTCAGGATCGTCAGTTTTTATCTGCAATTAAAATTTTTAATTCCATTTACATTTGATGAAAATTTGCCTCCAGTTTTACAGATGTTGTCGTAATTTCGTTCGTTTGGGAATAGAATCATACAATGACTTTATGTCAACGAGCGAAATGGTCGACCAAGCCACTTATATGCCTTCAATAACTACCTTTTTAGTAGTAAACTGCTTTCCAGAACCATCTACTTTACGAGCTAAGGTCAGGCGAGTTAGAGAGCCAGTCGAGGACATTAGCATTTTGATCGCTTAACCACACGGGCATTATGAATTGTTACATTTTCATGCTGCAATGTCTATAGTTAGCTTCCAAAAAATTTTGAAAGTGAGGAAACGATTCTTGTAGCACTCCAATATAGCAATTTGCGTTCATGGGGCTGGACAAAAATTTCATCTCGCACATAATAGGAAAAGCCTCAGCTAGGGTAGCCAGATTTTGAATTCGGAAAAACAGTACATTGGTTATGAAAAAACAGTACAATCAAGAAAAAACCAGTACATTTTTTTACGAAAGCATAACTATTTATTAAATATTTACAACTCTTGAACAACAATAATATAAAGAAATACACTTCAAACATCAACATCAAAGGAAAGATTTACATTTAATGGTATTTCATGTACAAAATGACACCAGTTGCGTTTATAAAGCATACACCACAAACGAAGCATTTGGCCATTGTATCATTTTCAAATGTATAATGTTTAAATATCTTATGGTGTTTTCTTTTCTGACAATAATGTTCCATATATGCTACCATTCGTGCGGGTTTTTGTTCCATTCTAAAAATATATGCAAAAATGTGAGAAGTTGTCGTTTTCCTTTCTAAACATGTTGCAACTATAAATGGCAAGTTTGTTCCATTTCTTACCCGCAATTATAACCAGAGTATGAAAACAAACAAAACATTTCGCAAACGTTTGCAAAATGTACAAAACTATTAAAAATTTTTAAATTGTATTGTACATGAGCAAAAACAAAACAAAAACTTTTCAAGTGTCAAAGAGAGAAAACGAAACAATTGGCTTTCCACTCATCTGCATTATTTAATTAACCGTTACAATCGTACATCTGAGTACAAAACAGTTAGAGAAACGTTTTGTTTTGAGTAATTGATTTAGTTCTTGGTTGGTTTTTGTAGTGGCATCAGCGTTGCCAGAAGATTTGGAAGGAAACTCTTAATTTGGGGAAAAAAAATCTTATTTTGAAGAGAAAAATCTTAAAATTTTTTATAACAAGGGCAAAAAAGTAGAAATTATTATATTTTCCATAAAAATACATTTTAAATGCATTTAATTTCTAATAAATAAGAACGTAAAAAAGTCCATCTAAATAAAGAAGTTTCATCGAAAGTAATTAAATTCTAATATCAGAGATGTATAAATTTTGGGCAAACAAATTTTAGTTTGGGAGCTATGAAGCTCATACATCATATGAAATCTTAAGGGTTCTCAATTTAATATTATATCTTTTGACACCATTATTATATCGAAGGCATTTTGAGAAAATTGCAATTAAAAAAATCCTATTGAAAACATATGGAGTTTCATAAATATATTCCTAATGAAGTTTTTATTTAAATAATGTTGGTACACCTTTTAAAAGATGTTCGTAAGCACTTATGTATGTACACATATTTTGTCTAAAAATGATCATAAACATTTTCAAACCAAAAGCTTCTTTTCCTTAGGGTTCCCGGTAACTTTTTACCACTTAGTTCTCCTCTTGGTCTAGAATGGCGACAATTAGAACAGCTAAAAAACCCAATTAAATAAAAAGTAAATAAATTCGATTTAGCACGTACCATTTATAGAACTTATGCCCCTGTTTTTTCGTTATATTGGAAAAATATTGCAAGGAAAACACAAATTTGGTCAGGCCAGACCAAGACGGTAATCCTAGGGCTAAGTTCTATTAGATTTACCTTATGGTACTAAATACATTTTTTTGTTCTTTAATAAATCAATATTTATAAAAATACATTTTTTCTTTTCACAAATAATTTTTTTTCATCAATATTCCCAAAATGAACAACAGTGAATCTATGATGCTTTTTTAATGTTTTGCCCAGAAATAAGGATGCATTTTTGTACAAAAGAGTGCAAAACCAATAGACAACAAGCTGATGTTAAACCTCATTGATTTAAAAATTTACTGTTTAAAAAACTGTAAAAAAAAGTTATGTATTTGTAAAAAAAAAAATCTTAATTTGCGAAAAAAAATCTTCAAATCTTATTTGGTTCAAAAATAAGATAAAATCTTAATTCTGGCAACGCTAAGTGGCATAACAAGAGTAAAATCCACAATGCCTCGTCCAAAAAATGATTTGTTACGTTATTTTTTTTTCTGTTTTCTTTGAATTACTTTTAATTGAATTGAATTTAATTTGTTTTTTTTTATTACTATGGTAGTCAAAATAAGCTTTAATAAAAACAAAAAAAAAAAAAAAACCTAAAAACCTCTCTTTTTATTTCACTTAGAAACAATAGTAGTGAGTAACAGGGTTGTCAGATTGATTTTGACCTTTTTCGCCAAATTCAATATCAAAAATCGCCAAAATCGCCAAAGCCTTTGTTTACAAGTTTTTGACAATAAAATACATATTTTTTAAATTATTAAAAATATATTTTATAAATCCTAAAAACTAAATTAGTTCTGTATCGCTTAAATACGCCAAAAATTCAAAAAAGTCGCCATAATATACATATATTTATAGTAGTCTACTTAAAGCAACAAAAAAAGATTTTTTGCGCCTAGTACTAAATGCACTATATACAATAGTTGCAGTTTTATTATATATCTAAAACGCTTAAACGTCAAAACTCGCTATTTGTCTTCTAATTTGGAATACATTGTGAGGGTATAACATTTATTCATGAAGAACAAAAGAAGTGCAACATGTACTATTCCCATTCACTATTGAAATCACAAAAGCTTTTTTCATAATTGTGATTTTAAAAGTGGCCGCTGATTTAAAATTACTTGCTTATTTGTTTTCATCATTTTTAACTAAGTTAAAACTATTGTGGTTTTCAAAATACCCATTAATCACAATTGTGATTTCAAAATCACAAGTGATTTGAAATCTTGTGATTTACAGAACATGCCTGTATATGGAGTTTATAGTTTCAACACTGGCATTACTAGTAGTAGTAACCGCATATTAAGGACAGCCAAAGTAAAGTCCTTGAAATTTTACGTACCTGCCGTATCCTTGTAACTTTAAAGTGTTGGTCTAAACTTATTTAGTTATCTTTCCAATTAACCAACGCTTATTTTTTTGTGTTTCATAAACGTCCAAAGGTATGATAGGATTCATAAAAATCTTTAAAATATCACTAACAACAACATATTTTATCTGTGATAATAAATTGACACATACATATAAGTAAAATGTGAAAATGTTTATAGACTTAAGACATATTAGTGTTTTAAGGAATTCTATTAATTGATTTTTTCAAGAGCAATTTTATATATAAAAAGCACTTTTCTAGAAGATTTTCATTAACTTCATCAGCCATTTGAACATACATATCATACATATGATTGCCTGAAATTTCATTCATAAAAATACGAGAATTAAAATAATAATATTTCTAAGTATTGAATTTAACGAATTCCAAAACAAATTCATAGGTCATCAAAAATAGCCAGTTGGCGATTTTAACTATTTTATAAATCGCCAAAAAATCGCCATGTCGCCAAATCAAAAATTAGGTCGCCAAAAACTTTTGAAAATCGCCGCGTTTGGCGAGAAATCGCCACATCTGACAACCCTGGTGAGTAAATCAATTCCCAAACGTTTGTCAAACGTTTTTTCACTGAAAGTTTCAATATTGTTCTTACTCTTTTCTTTTCCAGCTGTGTACGTTTATATTAATGTACAATTTGCGCTCAAGAGCAAAAACAATACAAAACAAAATGGCACAATCATTCTCATTGTTTTGGTTTTGTTTTTGTTTTACATACTGCAAAGAACAAAACAAAACGAAAGCAAACGTTTCGTTTTGTTTGTTTTCGTACTCTGATTATAACTGAGTGTGAGATAATACCCTTTTTTGCATCTGTGTAAAGTACTTTTTTATGCAATCAAATTTTTTTTTCTTGTGTTTGCGGACAATTTGCGTTATATTGTGATTTTTAGTTATATTGTGATGGGTATAAAAACTTTTTATTTTTCGTTTGTTTTACTTTTATTATATTTTTTTGTCGCAAAATTTTTAACAACAGCTGACATTAATTATTGAAAATCAGTGCTGTTAACGCTTATTGGAATTGTAAGAAAGTTTAATGTTGAAAATTGCTACAAGCGTGGTAAATATCGCTTTTAGTACAAACTTTGCATTCAATACTTAACACGCTAGATACACATTAGTGTTGAGTGTAAAACGTAGCTATTATCTTGTTCCATTGTAATTTAGAAAAATGTATCACCTTGTAAGGGTTCGTGTAACCTATTAAATATATTACACAACTATAATGCATCATTATTTTTTAGAAAAGAAAACACCATTAGTTTATATTTAACTTAATAAACTCATTCATTGATTGAGTTAGTAGAATTTTCTTAAAACATATTCACCCTTATTGTGTTAGGCGTATTTAAAATACGCCTACGACTGTTTGGTAATAGATTAAAGGAAAAAAGTTCACGTTCCCTTTAATCTATTACCAAACAGTCGTAGGCGTATTTTAAATACGCCAAACACAATAAGGGTGATTGCTATTTAAAGCAATTTTCACCACACACATATTGTGGAACTATCGCATAAACTTCAGAAAATATTTGTTTCTTCTTTAATTTAAACGGTAGTCATATGTCTTAAAATAATAACACGAAAATATATGAAGGATGCGAGCAACCCCTTATTTAATCAGTGCATTTTTGGCAAAACAATAGACGCAGTACAAAAATTCTAATTATTTTGCAACTTTTTTGCTTGCAAAACAACAATTTCTTTAAACTAAATATTGTAAAATACACTGTGCAACAAAATTAGGGTCATCGCCACCAAACTCATCACTTGCACCGCGAAATGAAAGAAGACTACTAGTAGAGCAAATCTGCCAAAGGGTTTTGAAAAATTAGCTCGGGCTCCCGAAATATGGGCCCCTAAAGTTCTTTAGTTTTTTGAAAAGGCGTTTGGTATAAGTCAAAAAAAAATATACTAAATGTACTTCTGAGCTAAAAAAAAATTTTAGATGTCTGCATTCTTTTCTTAGAATTTATTAACCCTCTAACTCTCATTTTAAGGGGTAATTTTTGCCCTTTTCCCCAACTCTTAAAAAAAAGTATACTAAAACGGCACTTATAAGAGTTAAAATGCTCTGCATCAAATTCCACTAGGGGTCTTCCAAGACCAAAAATCATCCAATGCAAGTAAAACGGGTTTTCGAAATTCCGGGCCATGATTTTGTTTAATATTTCGAAAAAATGTTTTACATACATTGCACGATTGTCTTAGAAGACCGCTAGTGAAATTTGATGCAAAAAATATTCGTAGAGCATTTTAACTTTTTAATGAATTTTTTGAATCCCAAAAAAACTTTGATAAAAAATACCCTAATTGACAACAACACTCCCGGGCTTTAAGATAAGTAGACACTTGGTCAGCTTTGCCAACTGTGTAAATTAATCTGTTTTTTTGCGTTTTTTTTGAAGTGCATGACAGTCTTGCAGATTTGTACTTCCAAAAACATTTTTTTAAATCACTGCAGTTTTTTCAATATTATTCAAACGATGCAAAGAAGAATTTATTTTAACACAATGTTCTAAAATGTACTGCCTTTTAAAAACAACAATGTTTATCATATTTAGCACTACATGTTGCCATGGTACAGATTCATTACCGATTTTGTCAAAACCAGTGTCAACAGCCAACGTTGAAAGGATATTGTCTCAAACTCATATAAATATAGATAGAACAAAAACCAGAAATAAATAAATATACCTAGTCTATATAATCAGCCTGATCCCCAATGTCGGCCGCTATCGTTCGCTTACATTTTCAACGACAAACAGCTGATTTGCGGCTCACAAGTCGTTCGACAATGTAAGAGACCTTTAAGACAAACAATAAATATTTTTTTTTTATTATATCCCTGCGGGAAATTTGTGTCAATTGGTCCAACAGACTGGTGCTGCGAGTTATGAAAATAGAACAGGTACAAAAAGAAAGAACTCATGACCAGTGAAAGGAGAACAAATCATGTAACTGGTTTATGCAGAACAAAAATTTAGAAAAAGTAATGAATTACAGAACAGTCCTCACCGGTGTACAGACAGGTATTTGTCCCTAAAAGTCGCTCAAAATTGATTTTTTTTATATTAGCACTACACTCTTTTTATTGTTATCTTATAAAAGTCAGGTAAGCCCTCGAAACAATAGAACCAACATGGCGCGCTTCAACCTTTCACCAGCTGCATAAAGTCAATCGGAAGTTACCATTCGAAAAACGTGTTCGTATGATTTGTTCGATACGTTCAAAACTTTAGTGTCTTCAAATATTCATTTTATGGTGATGAAGTAGATTTTGTGTTAGTTTCTATTATGGATTGTGTTCAATCGGGTATGTGCTTTATCTAAAACTTAAGTTTAACCTTGATTCTAATTATTAACTATTTATTTGCCCTTAATGGTTAAGCTCTTCAAATGCAAAAAAAAGGACACACACATCTCCTTATTCCACAGAGGTTTTAAACTATTTCTGTTCATTTTTGAGCTTAAAATTTGATAGTATTTTGTAGAATAGATCCTCCAGAAATTTAAAAAGCACAAAACAGCCACCCCAATCCACCCCTAAATTTTTAGCGATTTTTTTAGTACATGGGCTTTGAAAACTAGGTTAATCAAGAATTTCAATAAAATGTCATTTTTTCGAGACCAACTGGGCTTATTGTTGGACATACCGAAGGCAACACTAATGATGGGAATAGCGGTCGCCGCTATATTGAAGAGCACGAAAGATCAGCAGAGATATCTGGGATTGACAAAAATTTAATATACCGGTTAAAAATTATAATTGATGCCATGTGCTTTGGTATTAAAATTAAGGATACTGCTGAATTGTATGGTTCCCTTTATCAATTTCACTCTGTGTCACCGACCTTGCACAAGGTATTGCGCCATGGAGCAGCCGTAAAAAGGAAGGCGATTCTGCCAATTGGTCAACTCTATGAATAAATATGTTCGCACATACAGGCTGGATTATTCTAGAAAATTTTCAAGAATAGAATGCAACCAAGATGTGCTAAACAGGTTGCTTTTGACATCAGGCCCTGTTCTGGCAGGAATGAGGAAAACCAAATCGAAAAAGAAGATTGAAGTCTTAAACTTACTCGAAGAAAACGGCATTTGCAACGTTAATATTGAAAATAAATACGATACTGTAACTATGACGAATAAATAAGATTTATAATAATGTTTTTTGTCTTTTTCTACACTGAAATACCCTAACCTACCTTTAAATCCAATAAAATACTAATCTAAAATTTTAAATGAAAAAAAAAATACTTTTGAGCGACTTTTAGGGCCAAATACCTGTCTGTGCGGTGGTGTGACAAATTTTTTTGGTCTTTCTAAAATTTGTTTCTTGAATTCAATTCTACGTCTAGTTTTATTGAAATAATACTACATTGTATTGAAATAATACTACATTGTAGTAACTGTCACTAAACACGTCCATTAAGAATAGATGTGTGACTGGTCAAATGGTGTCAATTGACCCCCTCCAATGACAACCCCATGTAAAAGTGATAGGTCTAATTCATAGAAAGTGTTAAAACTAGAACCGGTCTCTACCACCAAAGACCTATCACGGGACTACTTTGGTGTCAGTTCGCTTCCCTCTAGGAATGTGACAGTTTCAGTTTAAAGGGACCTGTGGATGAAAAATCGATTTTTACATTTTTGGTGATACTTAAAATAGACAATACGCTCTTTCTAATTTGTCATAAGTAAGCTTTAAAATACACATTTGATAAGAAAAAAAAATGAAGTTGTTAACTTTAAGATCGTTTTTCTCCAAAATTCATTTTTTGCCCACACTGAAAGAAAAATGCTTCATATATTTAATGAATCATTTTCATAAAAAAAATTTCCTTGGGTAAATGAAAATTTTCATTGTCTAAATGGAATTTCATAGTTATAATGAAATATTTTCGTCAAAATCGCTTCATTGGATTTCGTAATTACGTTAAAAATTTTCATTGGATATATGAAAACTTAAGTTTGTCCAAGTTAAACAAAAAATTTTAGTTGGGAACATAAAAAAACAATATACAAACTATATTCATAAATTAATACAAAATTATAGTTTCCTTAAAAAAATGTTTAATTGTTAATTAAAAAATGGTAGATTTTATAATTTCGTACATCTAATGTTACATGTATGCTATTAAATTTATGAAAGCAAAAAATTTTTTTATAAAAGCAACATATTTCAATAATTGCCTTCATAAATTTAAATTTTCATTATGACAATAAAAATGTCATTATAATAATGAAACAAAAACTTTCAATCCACTTTCAATCAACGTTGTTATTTTTATTATTGACAATTTAATCTCATATTTACGCTCTTAATTGAGTAAAAAACATGATTTTTTTATCCAAAAACTATACTGCCCCAGTAGACTAGCTGGTAGTGAGCTAGTCTATCAGCACCGAGGTTGCGCGATCGAATCCCGCCAGAGACAGAAAAAAAAAATAAAAAATAAAATAAAGTAAAATAAAATAAGAAAAAATAAAAAAAAAAAATTATAATTAAAAAAAATAAAAAAATTTTTACTTTATTGAAAGTATTCATTCATCCAATGAATAATATTCATAGATCTTATGTCATGTTTCATTACATCCTTTTAATGAAACAGGTTTCATTGATCCAACGAAGCGCGGCATAGGTTCCTTTTTAATGCAATTTTTCATGGGATTAATGTCAAAATTCATTGGTATTGCGAAGAAAATTCTTTCTGTGCATAGGTCCCTTTTAACTGAAACTGTCGCATATATTTTTAAAATACCAATATATTTTTCATAAAATTCTGTTCTGTATATTTTGTTTACTGCTTTGTTTGTTTTTGGTTTGGTTTACTCATTTGTTTTCTCTTTTCCTTTATGTGTATCCAGGGGCCAAATTACGGCATTCGACATCAATTGAAATTCCCATTCAAATTGTATTGTAATTTCGATCGATATCAAATGCCGTAATTTGGCCCTTGAGTTCTATTTTTATGGCTTAATTTATATGTTTTGTCGACTTTTATTTCCAAACTAGCGTTTTATTTGTGGATTTGCTGATATGGCAATACAGTCATTTGACAATAAATAAATAAATTACGTTAAAACGTTAAACCTGTCGGCCGACAAGTCGATAGTTTAAATTTAAATCTTATTTGCTTCAATAAAAATTAAATTAAAAATGTCCCACTTTCTTACGGAGCAGTTTTTATTCCATAAAAACAGTTTTTTATTTGGAAGTTGTCAGTTTTTTTTTTAATAAAAGAATAACATTTTTAATAAAAAAATAACAGTTATGGCAACACTGCGCATGGTACACACTCAGTGTCGAGGCAGTAGCAGCATATGCTGACGCTTATCTGGAACGAAAGTTTTATAGAAATTGTTGCCGAAAATTTCACGAAAATCACATGGCCAATAAAATTCTTTGAATTTATTTTATACTGAAGATGTCGAACAGCAAACCGTCCATTATGGGTTTCTTTTATATTACCCCATTTAAATAAGCTGGAGATTAAAAAAAATCTTGACTATAATAACGGGTAATTTTTTAGCTATTATCTTTTTGGCAACACTGGTTTAAACAGCTGACGCACGTTTCGTGTTTTGTTTCACTGTCAAACATCTTCAGTTTGGTCTATAATTTAACCATGAATCGTCTTCCAAACGAACAACGCTTGCAAATTATTGAATTTTATTATCAAAATGCGTGCTCTGTTGAGAAAGTTCATCGCGCGCTTCTTGTGTTGAGCGACGAAGCTCATTTTTGGATCAATGGGTACGTTAATAAGCAGAATTGTCGATTTTGGAGTGAAGATCATCAGCCAGAAGCATTGCAAAAGCTACCAATGCATCCAGAAAAAGTCACAGTTTGTTTCGGTTTATGGGCTGGTGGCATCATTGGACCGTACTTCTTCAAGGAAGATGCGAATCGTAACGCAACTGTGAATGGTGAGCGCCCAAAATGCAAGAGCTTGACTTGCATTACATTTGGTTTAAACAAGACGGTGCCACATGCCACACAGCACGCTTAACAATGGACTTATTGAGAGGCGAGTTCGGTGAACATTTTATTTCACATTCGGAACCGGTCAATTGGCCGCCTAGATCGTGCCATTTAAAGCCTTTAGACTATTTTTTGAGGGGCTATGTTAAAGCTCATGTCTATACACACATGCCAGCTTCAATTGACGCATTGGAAGACAACATTGAAGCATTTAATCATGAGATACCGGCCGAAATGTTGGAAAGAGTATGCCAAAATTGGACTAAGCGGATGGACCATTTGAGGCGCGGTCAACATTTGCATGAAATAATCTTCAAACATTTAATTATATGGGCCGTACTATCGATTCAAATAAAGATTTCATGAATTTTTCTTAATTTAATGTGTTTTTTTTAAACTTTTCTATAGCTCTTAAAAAATAACCCATTATATCAAATAAAACACTTACTAATAAAAAAAAACTCTCAACAACTTAAAATAATTAAAAACAGTTAACAACTTGTACCTCCCTCTAAAATCCTGTTTGCTTTCTATACTCATTAGAAATTAAATTCATTTCAAATAGTAAAAACCAGACAAAACAAAAATAAAAAAAACACACCATTCACTTAAAATTTAATTAAAAATATTCTATTCTACAATTATACAAAAAAGCACCGTGAAAAATCGACAACAATTAATTAATTACAAATAAAAAAACCAAACAAAAGTACCTCGTTCTCGTACAGTACTTTTCGGTTATAGTCACATCCTTTAGTTGCAACCATAACGTGGACTATATCGCTAATGTGACTGTAAGGCTAATTCACAGATATGCCACTATGACGCATATAACCGAATTCGAATATAATCAAGTTATGCGAATAGAGGAAATAAAAAAATTCATATAAATAACACAGACATCAGGCTTATGGTTTTACAACAGAGTTGCATACTGTATAAAAAATAGTCAAAATAATAACAAGATATTTCATAACTGATACCAACGGCAAAAACTAATGTTTTACGAGAGAGTTGATGACAAAAATTAAATGATTTAATTCATTCTTTCTTTGGACAGCTTTTTGATTCGAAATTTAAAAAGAAGTTAGTAAATTTTGCTAATGTGACTATAACGCCATTAATTTGCTTTACTTTTCCCTTTGACTACTGTTGATAAATGGCATATATGTCAAATGTGCTTATATCGCTAAATGGACTATAACGTTAATACTTTATATTAAATTAACTTATAGCGGCAAAATAAACAGATAAAATGGACTATATCGCTAATGTGACTATAAGCGTAGTGACTATAAACGAAAAGTACTGTACTATTAAAATTAAATAAGCTCAACCTCTCACAAAAAAACAAAAACACAAAATTGAATTTAACTTCGTTCGTAGCACCGATGACTAAGTGTTGCAAAAAAACATTCTGCAAAAAGGAAAAAGTATCTACAGCAAATAAAATGTTATAAGCAAACGTGCTCATACCACTAAAGCAACAAAAAAAAAAAAAAAAACACCAGTACTTAACTTCTCACTAAATAGTACGAGTTGCTCATCATCATAAGGGCAAGTTCCAATATGTACAAACAAATTTTTAATATGCGAGCAAAAAGAAAAAAAAAATATGCTCAAAAATAATGCCCCATTATTTGTATTGCTGATCGTTACGTCCAACAATTTTTATATGCGCTGAATAATGCGCTTTATGTGTCAAAAATGTATTGCTTCAAAGTTGGAACTCGCCATATAAAATTCATGTCTTCCGTATGCGCAATGGTAAGCGAAACGTTTATGTTTCTCCCTTACAAACCTGCTTCGTTGGAAGCTTCATTTTTTAATAGGATATAATAAGGACATTTTAGGCTAATTTCGGTTTAAAAACTATAAAAAAAATAAGGACTTAGTTAGAAAAATTTCGATTGAAATTGGGCATTTCCAGTTTTGCAGATGAAAAAAAAATTTTTTTTAAACGATTTTTTTTTTTAAACAACAATAGATTTCCTATAATCCTATAATATTTCGCACACTTATTTAAGTCTACTGGACCTATTGTTACGCCAAATACAAAGGAGTCCCAACAAATTTTTTTTTTGTCGTTTGGGAAACAAATTTCGTGAAAATCTCCAGGGGATTTTTTGGGGAAAAGCACTTTTTTCGCTAGGGATGTTTGGGGATAATATATTATTATAAATTTCATTTTTGCAATGGCAATACCGATTTGGTCAAGATGTGGCTACAAATTTAAGTCTATTTTAAACTATTTCAAGAACTTGTTGAAATAGGTTTATATATGCTTTTTGTACCAACTGGCGTTTCTTCTGTTGAAATAGCTTTTTTCTGTAATGAATACAACCAAAATCGATATTTGCAACAGAATACAATATAAGTTATAAGGAGATCTTCTTAGAATAAATACACACTTTAAAATAATGCAGCTTGCTGTGACAAATTTATTCAATAATCTTAAGTGCACTTTTTAAACAAACAACATGTAAAACAAAATTGCATTGCCTTATGAATTATAAGATTATGGATTCCCTAGTTTTGGAAATGATAAATATAAATTGACGCATAATTATTTTTCTTTTGCGTTTTTACGTTACCCTTGTTACATACTATACATGTGTACATAGATACGTAGAATAGAGAATAAATAACATTAATTTTAATTATGGCCCCTTAAGCCTAGTACTCTGTTCAAATTTGTGAAAAATGTTGAGCAACATTAATTATTTCACACGAAAACTTTAACATGTACCGATGTTACCTATCATGCGAGTTTGTATAATTTGACGATTTTATTCCTACAGAGTATGCGACATTGTTTTGCGTATGTAAACAAACCCCACATGTATTTTACTAAAAATAATTTTTATTAAAAAAAAATTTAATAAAAAAGAAAGTAAGTATGGATAAAAACTGTTACCGGTTGTGTTATATTAATTTTGTATTTCTTATTAAATAATCAGTTTATCCTTTTTTGCTTTTGCTTAAAATTCCACGTGAAATAAGTGCAACTTACTTTATTTCGCAGTTGTAAAAAAATGTTGCCAGAAACATTTCGGAACTTTTTAACAAAATGAACAGAGTACAACTCTATCAACATTATTTCATAGATATTCCGCACAAGTTTTTTTCATATGCGTTTTGACAGCATTTCACGTGAAATGTTGAACAGAGTACCAGGCTTTAGGGTGGTCGTTAACTGTATGGATTAAATTTTTTTTCTATTTTTCCATGCTCTAACCCCCAATTCGGTGAGTATTGATAAAAAACGACCCGGACATTTTTTTAGGACAATCGGGGACGGCTAAGCCGGCCCCCACGCCCGCCAAAGTTTAAGAAAAATCGTAAAGTCCGACTTGTATGACTTATATTTAAGAAAATATTTATTTTACATAAAAATCGTCTTCTAAAAAGTTGTTGTAAGTAAAGTTTCCAACAACTTTTGCCTTTACAAGTTTTCTCTAAAACTCATATTGAACAAAACCTAATTAAAATAAAAAGTAAACAGCAGCATTGATGCGAATTTTTTCTTTAGAACTGTTTTTTCTCACACACGTCAATTCAGCTTTGATTTTTGTGTTTGTGTGCGTTTGCTTAAAAGAAAAAAATAATCAAACACATATCATTTGTTTCTAAAGGCGCCCGTACACGACATGTATTTGTCATCTAACATGTCAAATTTTCAAGTCACATGTAATTGTTCATGTCTGTCAAAATTGCTGTTTTACAGAAGGTTTATAATATTCGGTCACAAACGTACATGTAATTTGCTTCTGACATTGTCTCTTTTTTTTAGCATTGTTATTGCAGAAACCAAAGTAGTTCTCGGTTTCAAAATAGCTTGCTGCCGCCACGAAAATATTTATTTGCGCCGTAAAATAATTTAGCCATCTTAAAATTTTTTCTTTTATTTGAAAGATACCAATTTAGAATTTTATAATTAAACGGTTTTTATGTTTATATTTACACAAATTCTATTCAATGGTGAGATGAGCATACATATCTTGCTATTGTAAAATATTAACTTCAGCCGGCTAATGATTCCATCAATAGTTGACGCCGCTGCCAGTTTCTTCCCGGCATAGATTTCTGATGTCAGATGGTTTGTCAGAAGAAAATAGAGCACGCTCTAATTGAAATTTTGTCAGATGCCTTTGCGTCTGACTTTTACAGAAGCAAAGGTAACACACGACATGTATGTGTTTTGCAGTGGGAAATTTGACATGTCAGATGACAAAAACATGTCGTCTATATGCTCCTTAACGTACCGCGGTTGATAAAGTTGGTGCAATTGTACTTTTTGATACAATTCAAAGCCAAATAGTACGGTGGTACCCCCGTGACACATTTGGTACTATTTCCAAATTTTTCAAACTTATTCTTATTTGATATAAAATGGAAACTCGTATTTACTGTCCAATGAATATAAACGGATTTCAGTGTTTGGTGCAAATGGTTTTGCCAAAGTGCAAATGCAAAATTTTTCGTAGCGTTTTTATGAAATCTTAAGGAAACTCTGTGTATTTTGTTGTTGGATTTAACAAAACAGCTATGATATTTTGCATTTGCTCTTTGCAAGACCATTTGCACCAAACACCAACTTCGCTATTGTGAATAGATTTTTGCACTTGATCATTGGACGATTGCATATGCCACATTCTAAATCAAGTATCAGCGGCATTATTATAAAAACAAAGAAACGAAATAGGCCGTATGTACTAGGGTATTCATTCGGTTAACCGTCAATCGGTTAACCGATTAATTACTACCCGATTAACAATCGGTTAATTTCATATTGGCTTTTTTCGATTAACCATTAAACCGGTTAATTTCAGTCGATTAACCGATTAACCGTTGTAACAAATATTTCAATATTTCGTAGTATTATAACATATTCGGGCATGTTCTACAAATCGAAATGAAGTGGATTTAAAATCGCACAAATTTTAAAAACGAGCCTGTAAGAAATCTTTGAGTACCAATTATCTTTATAAGAACCACTGTTGAAAACAGGAAAAACTACAGTAATTTTGCAAATAATTGAGTTCAAAATCTCGTTTGATTTCAATTCCAATTCATTTCGATTTCTTATACAAACAAAGAAGGTGTTCAGTGACCTTCATTTTAACCCATTTTCCGCCGACCGGTGACTAAAATTACAATGTTTTTAAATTTTTTTTATTTTTTTCATCGATCAGCAGGAAAGTGGCGAAAAATGGAATAAATGTTTGATTGTCAACACCTTTTTTGTTTCACGTTTCTCATACATATCTTCTCATATCAGTCTTTTTACAGAATCAACCGAAACAATTAGAAGTGTTAAAAATTTTTAGAAACTCTAATGGCATAATGGAGTATTTTATATGTTAAGAGAAATCCTAGAAAAGGACTGAGAAATTAGATCTACGATAAGTAAAAGAATTTTTTCCAAGTCAAGTTTTGTCAAAACTAAAGAAAATAATCGCTTTAATCCTAAATATTGTAACCAAATTACTTTTCTAAAAGATTATTGTATAAGATCTTTATTGAAAAAACTTATAACTAATAAATTTATCTCAGTTTATTTACATATTTGGGGGATTCACAAAGTAGTCATATAGTATTATGTCTTAAAATAATTACAAGAAATATACATCGTCGGCTTAATACGCAAACCGGCTACATCCACTTTTTATGTAAATTGAGATGTTGATGCCGTGTGAAAGAAAAAGATAGTTTTTCTCCTATTTAAGTCTTGAAGTGTGTAAAACTAACTGTATTTTTAATTTTCTATCAAGCTGCAAATAGGGAAAATAAAAAGTTGTGTGTCTCTCCTGTAAAATGTGCTGAAAGTGAGTTAGCAGGTTTGCATAATAAGCCGACGATAAGACTGCTTTGGGGTACCGCTTATAATTTAGATTTCATTAAATGTAAATTAAATAAAAAGCATTAAAATTTTTATTTTTACTTTTTTTAAACGATTGTAAAATATTATTAAGGATATTATGACAATATGACTTGATAGCACACCTTGTGTATTAATTGAAAAAATGCATATTACATACTAATGAGTTGTTTTTTTGTTTGCTCGTTTTAGTTCAAGAATTATTACTTTTTTTTTACTAATAAACTTCAAATAACTAACAATTAATGCATTTTTATATATTGAAATTACTTAAATTATAAAAAGAAACTTGATTAATCGGTTAACCGATAAAATACATAGTTAACCGATTATTATCCGATTAAACCAAAACCGCGGTTAATTAATCGAGCGATTAGCCGATTAAAGCAAAAGGTCGATTAAATGAATACCCTAGTATGTACCAATGGTTTCAAGTGTAACCGAAACAAAAGTCTTTTTCTGTTATAAAAAAAAAATACTAATACTATTGGGGTCGAAATAGTACGATTTTAGAAGTTCGTAAGTAAAACCAATTCTCATTTGTCATCCCTGTAACATACCTGCACGCTTTCTTTATTCTTTAAGGGGGCTCTCATATAAAATTGTCAACCCCCCAATTGTCAATAGGGGGATTAAATATATGACGGACCTTTATAAGTTTTTTGTACTTAACATACTTACCTCATAATTCCACCCTTTAGGGGGGCTCCCATACAAATATGCCGGTTTAATATAATTCTTAAATTTGGCCACTGCAGCGCCAAGATTGCCCTTAGTTGGGTCAAATGTATGACCAACCTCACATAATTTGTTTTATCCCCATTGCCAAAAAAATTTGATTTCTAAAACGACTACGCATATTAGAAAAACCTATAACAATTGTTAAAGGAAATATTATTGTGGAATTTCGTTTTTTTTTTTTTTTTTGTTTATTTTATAAACTAAACCGTTTTTGAGTTACGCTGTGCAACCTCCTCCGTTTTCGAAATTTTGAAAACAAAAGCTTACCTAAAGCTAACGGTTGAACCACTGAATTCAGCGTACCCGAATAAGGGTAAAACGCCAGGTGCCCGGCTGATCGGTTTTTTTTTTAATAAATAATAAAAAATTTTTTCAACAAAACTAAACAGTTTATTTTGTTTAATAAGAGATAAAGAAAAACCTGTTAACAAATTTTCTACAAAATTAATATTTTCTAAGTTATTAAACATAAAAGTCAGATTTCACGTAAAATTATAATTTTTCTCAAACTTTGGTGGGCTTGAGGGACGGCTTAGCCTTCGCCGATCGTCCTAAAAATTTTTTTGAGTTGTTTTTTTATCAATACCCACCAAATTGGCGAGTGAGACCTAAATAAATCCAACTTTTGATTTTAACGGGCACCCTAATGGCCCCTATTACGGTTTACAACTCAACTAAGTTGACATAACTGGTTGTGATCAGTAGTGATTTTTGTTATGTTTTTGTTCACCGCAATTAAGCAAAGTTGTAAGCCATAATACAAAAATTAAGAAATTACCGTAATAGGGGCCTATATTACACAAATGGATTTATTTAAAAAAACCGATGTATGCATATTTTTCCATTGACATAATATTATGTATTTTATTATAAGAAAATGTGGGGATTTTTGGGGATGAAAAATCACAAATCGGGAACTCTGTTAGCAGGGCAAGTTTTTATGGCATATGCCATCAAATACATTTTAAGTCCAGCTTGCCAAAAAAAAATACCTTTTTGCAGCGTAGAAGAAATTTTTAAATAAGCTTAGCGAATATAAGACTGACTCTATTCGATATGCTAAATAAATGTTGCTTAAATCGTACGTAAAAAGTTACTTACAGCCTGTTTTTAGAAAATGTAAATATTTGTTCGTTCGTTAAAAAAAAAAAACGAACAAAATCTGATTTTGGTTTTCATAAAAATAAAAAACGTTTCCTGTGAGTGACATAAACAGCTTTAATTTTTTCTACATATTTTTGGCTTTTATAAAATGAACATTTTCGTCATAAATGAAAACAAAAGTGAAAAGAAGACGATAAGTAAAAGGCATCCGTTAAAAAAACAAAGCACAAAAAATGGAAAATAACTGGGATATTTTAAAGAAAGAAAACTAATTCTATAAAGGTTCACTTATTATTATATAAATATGTATTTACAGGTTCCAAAAATTCTATAAACAAAGGAACTACATACGATAAAAATAAATATGTATTTATGAATGTACATTCGAGTGGTTCGGCCTCCATACAAAAAAACAGGTTGTGCAAGTTACCCCCTTGAATGAAAGGTATGTCAATAAAGTTTCTAAAACAGTAAAATTTTGATTGACACGCCTCCATATACAGCCCTTTTTGTTTTTTATATATAGCGCTGCCATTTAAAGTCCGATCTCATGATTTCGCATATCGTTGTGGATGGTTTGATATTTAAAGTTCTTGAAACTTAATACCTAAATATACCTTTTATTCAAGGGCGTCACTGGAGGACATTTTTTTGTATTGGGTTCTACCTGGTTAAATGTTAAATGTATGTGAAAAAAGAGGCACAATTTCAGTGTTGCCAAAACTTGGTGACCAAAAATGGCTACTAGGTGTTGCAGACATCAGCACAAACGCATAGTACCCTCTCCACTATTGTGGTGGTGGTATAAATATTGTATTGTTATGGTAAAAATATTTACCTAATTGATAAAATCGAATTAACGGTGGCTTAATGTAACCTATTTCTCATATTACTTTTAACGATGTTTACATATGTAGCTAAACACCCTCTCTACTTCAGCATTAGACCATGGAAGTGAGAGCAACTTTGTAGTCAATTCTGAAATTTCTAAAACAATTTTGTTACCGCCTGCATCCCTTTATTGAAATACTTGCAACCAGAAAGAAACAGCGATGTTTGTGTTGATCCATTTTATAGTGGAATACTGTTCATTTATTTTGAAAGATGTTTCATCGTCATAGTTTATAGCGATTTTCAACATTTGTAAAAGTTGTGATTTAAATTAAAGGCGTTTTAATTGTTAAAAATGTTTATTTCACTTTTATAAATTTTTATAATAAAATAAAAATTATTCTTTTAAAAGAAAAACGGCAAAAAAATTGTATGGCTAAACAAGTTGAAAAATGGCTAAAAAGCATTAAACTCACTTTTTAATGGCTAAACAGGGTGAAAAATGGCTAAATCTGACCACTAAATGGCTAAAGTGGCAGCACTGGTATGAATGTACATTCGAGTGGTTCGGCCTCCATACAAAAAAAAAAGGTTGTGCACGTTACCCCCTTGAATGATAGGTATGTCAATGAAGTTTCTAAAACAGTAAAATTGTTATTGCCACGCCTCCATTTACAGCCCTTTTTGTTTTGTATATATAGCGCTGCCATTTAAAGTCCGATCTCATGATTTCGCATGTCGTTGTTGATGGCTTGAATTTTAAAGTTCTTGAAATTTAATACCTAAATATACCTTTTATTCAAGGGCGTCACTGGTGGACATTTTTTTGGAATGGGTTCTACCTGGTTAAATGTTAAATGTATGTGAAAAAAGAGGCTTTATTTTGAGGCGTGTCATAAAAGTGAGTATATTAAAAGCTATACATACAAAGTTTTATAAGGACTTTCTTGGTAAGTGAAAAAAAATTGGACACTTGGGAGAAGGAACCGAGATGGCTTAAGTTGCGCCTAGAATTTAATGTAGGATTAAAACGTCACCAAAAGCAAAAATTAGGCCACTGGCAAACCATGAACAACGATATGCGTTATGATGAGATCGGACTTTAACTGCCAGTTTAAAAACTTCATTGTCATATCATTCATTCTGGGGTGTGACTGGCTTAACTTTTTTTTGAACCCACATACAGTGTAGTAGTAATAACACCGTTCTTTCGAAAGTTCCAAAAAACTAGTGCTAGTACGTAAATATCTTCTACATATCTATGTACATATGTATATCGCTCAAAATCCATTTCGAGATAAACGCATTTTAAGTTTTTGATTTACACTAACTTCTTAGAAAAAAAGAAGACACATTCTCTTCAAACTGGGAAAGTATAAAAGATATAAATATGAATTTAATACACAATATAAAGAAAAACAAAGCGAACAATTTTGCATCTCCAACTCCAAAATTTCATTTTTTGAGTTATGCCGGTCTTGCAGCAAATAAGCGATATGTTGATGTGCAGAAAAAGATCTTCTTTATATATTTCTTTTATTTGTTGCTATTATTGTTAACATTTTCATTCAACATTTTTATTTTTTACTATTTTACTAACACTTTTTAAAAAATATTTTGTTTTTGAAATTTAATTTTTATTGTTGTAAACAAAAGCCAGGGTTATCCACAAACACAAAACCTTTATATGAAAAAAGAATGGAAATGCGCGAAAACTAATGCATTGGCAATAATTTTGATTCACGAATGAAAAAAGCTCTATTTATGTCAACCATGAATAGACGAAAGCTTTTGAATGTTTTTAAAAAACCAAATTTTGAGCATTATCGTATTAATACGAAAACTTGAAGTGAGAAGACTTATGTTTTACAAAAACAGGTTGTAATTGTACACAAAAGAGCACTTTCAAGGCATCTGCTCAAGTCGCTTAAATTACAAACAAAAGGGCTTTCTAAAAATGAAAGCTTAGACTTAATTGTTAGTGCTATGGAAAATATTTAAGGTTTTTTTGTTTAAGTTTTCATATAGTGGCCAATAAGACTTTTTTGAGTGTTTGCAATTCTCATTCACTATGCAGTTTTGTTTGCTTATATCTTTGGCTTTTCTAAAATTATTTGGGAGAATGTTTCCTAATGATCTGGCCTTATCAATCATCCAAATGCGCATAGAAACTAGCTTATCTCCCTACAATAATTTCAGTGTCTTTATCAAGAATAAAAATTGGGAATTAAGCACGGCAAAAAATCTTATTCATTAAATATTTTGTATTCCCAAAAATAACTTTGATGAAAAATAAAAAGTTAAAAAAGGTTTTAAATCGTAATACCGGATTACAAGATCAATTAAAATAAGAAATATTATAATTAAAATAATACTTAGTAGAGAAAAAAAAAATTAAAATTCTGTAAAAGCCGCCATTTTATTTGTTGTTTAAAATGCTTCCTTAAGCCATTTTAATCTCGTACAAAACTCCGTAAGTTACTCCTAATGTCTGGTTAATTATTCCATATAGCGGCGTTTGCAAGTGTGCTGCTCATATTTTAATGAAAGTGAGACTGATGAAATTATTGACAACCTCTCTCCATCTGAACTATTAGCGTTCAGATGTACTCCAGTAACATATTACATGTTGAAATAGTGTTTTCCATTTATTATACTGTTTTATGCGATAACAGGAGATTATTTATTTCTGACAATTTGAATTACTAATGTACTATACAATCAAAACTTAATGAAATAAATGTTTCTTAAATATAAAACATTTTTATTTTTTTCCAGTTTTGCCATTTTTTGATATTTTTCATGCTTTTTTTTTACTGCTTAGTGACATTTTGCCAGCTATTTTTAACCATTTTTCGTGTCATTTTAAACTTTCCCTGGTGATAAAAAAAAAAAAAATTGACAATAGTATTCCAACTTTGAGAAATTGTTCCCAAGATCACAGAAAAGTCGTGGGTAAAAAACTTATATTTTTCTTAAGAATTTGATTGCTTAAATGAAAAATATCGAGCCTTTGCTGCAATAGAGTCATAACCAGAGAAGACAAAAAAAGCAATGTTCAATACTTTTGCAGCAAAAAGAAATTATAAAAAAAGCAACAAAAAATTTACAAAATAGCAACAAAAAAAAAAAGCGCTAAAAAATGTTTTATTCTAATTCTTCTACATCATCAAAATTATTACAATATACTATCATGTGGGCTTTTATGTTTTCCAATTTTAATTTTCTACGTCGATCTGTTAAAAGCGTTTTGTATAAAGAGAAGCTTCCTTCTACATCGACGGAGATTGACGGTGCAAATTTAAATTTGCGAATTTCATTAGAGGATTAACTTTTTACATATTCATCTTTTGGAACAGTACCAGACTCTAAAATATATTTTATTTCCAAAAACTGCTGATATCCGCGATTTCTTTTTAATATTTTCTCAAATTTCTTTTTATATTGTTGGTCCTCGATCTTGCATAGTCCTTCAAAAAGTGTCGATAAAGCATTAGTGCTCTCTGAAATTAATAATCCCGCAGTTTGCAATTTTTTTATAGCAACCAAAATGTTTGCAAAATTATATTTTAGTAATGCAAGTTGAGAACATAGTTCGGAGTTTTTAAATATAATTTTGGATTGCACAAATGAGTCGGCATCTTGACTGTCAAGTTCTAAAGCAACGGCTTTAACTTCTTCAAGACGTTCAGCGTAGTACATTACCGCTTCTAACCAAGTTCCCCAACGAGTTGGGCATGGAGACGGTGGAAGTACCACATTTGGGTTCATTTTTAGAAAGAGTTGTTTTGTCCGCGGTGCCTGTAAAAATGTTGTTTTTGTAACATATATTTTAAACATGCATATCTATGTTTATATTAAAAAAAAAAAACGCAAGAACTTTTTAATAGAGTAAACCTTTGTCATAAAATTATTTTACTTCAAAAATCATATTAAAAAACGGCTTTTAAATTCTTGCGTTTTCGATTTCCAGAACAGCTCTGATTTATAGTTATCTTTAAGGAAATAATTTTAACATTGGAAATCAATTTATTGACATTTTCAAAGTTTATTCGAATGAATTCAGCTAATCGATGGATACCATGTGCAAAACATGTTAAATGAAGCATTTTCGGATACATTGCCTTTGGAGAAGATATTCCACTTAGCATATATGCAGCTGCATCCGTTACTGCAAGTAACACTTTGTTATATTTTATGCCTAAATACAGAAAATTAATATCAAATCTTAACTCGATTTCTTTTCTACTTTACCATCTGGCCACAATATTTGTAACGAATCATTACAAAATGCTGCAATAGATGCACCATTTGCCGTTCCAAGTACTTGCATGTTCAATAAATAAGATTTATTGTCTTTCAATTCTTCTAAGACTCCAAAAATAAAGTTTGAAGATATCTCTGTTCGCCGCCGTAGTTTCATTTACAGAAATCCATATATATTTGTCTTTGGCTGCTTGACGCATTTTTTCTATAGATTCCCTATACAATTCTGGTATGTATTTCTGGCGAATGCAAGTTACAGACGGAACCGACATTTGAGAATATTTCTCAATGAAATTTTTGAAACTGGGGGAACTAACTTTTTTTTATTGGTATATTGGATTCTAACAATGCTTTACAAAGATCCTTTTGAAATGTTTTGGCAGTTGGAGTCACTGGATATTCCGTAATTAGTTTCTGTTTTTGATGATTTTCTTGCTTAGAAGACGCCAATTGCTGTTTCCCACATCTTATGTTGATCTACATTAGACTTTTTCGAACAATTTATTTTGCAGCAGCATATATTGCAAAAGAAACAATTTTCTTCAATTTTAAATACTCCTTCATATGTTTTTACCATTTTTAATAATAAATTTCTATTACTTTTCTCTTTCGGCATTTTTTAAACTTTTTTATTTATTTCTATTTTTAACAGCCTAGCAAAAAGGTAGTAAACAAGGTAAATTCACTTTTATAGAATAATCCGTCTTGGTACTAACATACGAAGTTTTTAAAACAAAAATGGGAATTTTAAACAAAATAATCCAAAAAAAAGCAACAGCATTCTAAAAGAAGCAAAAAACAGCAGGTTTTATAAAAAAACAGCTAACAAAAAATAAGCAAAAACAGCATTTTAGTCTTCTCTGGTCATTACACAAAAAACCAGATTTCTGAACTTATGTATTTAATTCTTTAATAACCAGTGGAACATAGGGCCGCCTACTTGCTAATAATGTGGAGTTGATAGCCATATCGTTTATTCATATCGTGTAAAAATTTCATAAAAATAGTTTGTGTACACAACTCTAGAGAGAAGAATTAAATTTAAAGGTGCTAGAAATTTCAAATTTGAGTTATGACTCTATTGCAGCAAAGGCTCGATATGCCCTTAATGCAAATAAAGCATTTTTCTCAACATCTTGTTAAAGGTAACGCTCGAAAAACTTGCCCTCATTTTTATCATCATGAGAAGCAGTAGCAGCAGTAAGACAACAAAAAGTCAAGTTTGTTTCTCTATAATCATTTACATCTTCGTCATTATCATCATCAATTAGTAACACTTACTATTCCTAAGTCGTTTGTACAACTGTTGGAAGAGTTCATCATTTAAATGGAGGAAAAATAAGAACAATGAAGTGAAAACAAAAAAAAAAAAAAAAAAAAAATAATAATAATATTAAATAGTTTTTGTTGGTGTATATTAGAGAGGATCTTGTGTTGTTTTTTTTTTTTTTTTTGAAGGAATTCTATATTCTAATCCATTCCATTTTATGTAGAAATCAAACTTATCTTAACAAGTCAGAAAAGATTTAGACTAATGTCTCATAACTTCGGCAGAAATGTAACTCATTTTTTCCAAAAAAAAATTAAAGTCGGGTAGAGCAAAATATAAAACGGATTAAAATAAAAGTAGTGTAAGAGAAAGTCTCATCTGATCCAGCCAACATTGTGTGGCTTGGTATTGTTGATGACTAATTAACGATTTTAAGATTTCAGAAAGAATAAGAAACAATTGCTGAAAAGATCAAACTAACTAAACAGTCAGTAAGCAATTATTTAAGCCGATGTTTAGAGGCAACCATAATATTTGTGTGGCCTCTTGATGGAGGACTAATTTAATCATAATATGGTTGTCGGTGACAATAATATGGTTTAATTAAACATAATATGTTTAAAATTTTCTTTAAAAACTGTTTTGTTGGCGATGACCATATTTAAACATGTTTTTTCTCTGCGTATATTTTCGGGAATAGTATTTCTATGTCAAATATGTCAAATATGGACCGATTCCAATTAAATTTATTAAGATGTTTAGGATTACAATCAAATAAGTTTGGACCAAATTATATGAAATATATGAAATTTTCGACCGAATCTCACCGACGCGTCGGGATGGTCCTTGTGATAATTAAAATCTATGTATCTACCATCTCCATAATTGCGATCTATACTTTGTGCACAAGGTTTACATGGACAGCCGAACGTACATTGCCTTTTTTTTTAATTTCCTAAGCTTATCCCTGCGAAGCTCTTAACTTGTTTGCAAGAAGGAAACCAGTCTTTGGCGGGAATCGAAACCGCGACCCCAGTGCTGATATACCAGCTTACTACCAGTTAGCTTACCGGAGTAAGATCGATATAGAAAGTTTTTCTGTATCGATCAATATACTTAAAGGTGGCTATAGTACTAATATTTAAAGGTATTACAAACGTCAGCAAAAACGCATAATACCCTCTCCGCTATTTTGGTGTGGAAATAAAATGCAGGAACCCCTTAGTAAAATAACGCAGCATCCTGATATAAAAACCCTCCGTCTACACATTAGGGATGCCAATTAGGACTGGAATCCCAGTTATTTTATAGAAACCTGTGTTATTCACAATAAATGTTAGCAAAACGAACAAGTTAGAGTGCTATATTCGGCACTGACGAATCTTGTAATACCCTTTACCGACAGTTAGAATATTTCAGTAGTGGGATTAATATGGAACCTATGGTAAATTATGGAGTGTTTTTTTTAGTCATATTTAACTATGACGGACCAAAGTGTACTTAAGTGTTTTCCGAGAGTGGGCCTTATAAAGGTCCTATGGTAAATTATGGACAGATCTTGACGAAATTATGTGGTATCATTTGTAGTCGTACAGAACGAGTTTGTACAAAATCTTATTTCAATATGTGCATTGCAAGACCATTTATGTTATGGTGTTTTCTTTTTTAATAAATAATAATTCATTATATTTGTGTAATATATTTATCAGGTTACACGCACCCTTGCAAAGTGATAAATTTTTCTAAATTACACTGCGACAAAATAATAGCTACGTTTTACACTGAACACTAGGGTTTTTTCCCGGGAATTCCCGGGAATTTTCATAATTATATTTTCCGCTTTCCCGGGATTTTTCACGCGGGATCCCGGGAAATAAAAAATTCCTCATAGTTTAAGAAAACAGCTATTTATACTTTGAAATTTAGTTTTCTATTCTCTTAAAATAAGCATCTGTGGATGGGTTGCCGATTAGATCAATTACAAGAAGTGAGTACATACGTAAATCAATGTCTCCTGATGCAATAAATCTACTTAAAGCAGAATAGGCAGTGCAACAGTTGATAATTAATAAATTTAGTGAAGTGAAAAGTTAATAAAGAACATTAATTCAAAATAAGATGCAGGTAGTAAAGTTCAATTGTCCATGGACAAGTCTTAAAAATAGCAGATACCTAAACATATAGCTCCTTTATTGCAACATAGTCATATCTACTTAAACAAATGAACTTGGCAAAATGCGATTAAAGTTTTCAAAATGCACCGATTTAAAGATATATTTTGCTATAACTTCGGTTCAGTTTGAGATAAAATACGAGAAGGCATGAAGGAACACTTTGCTTAAATAACTTACAATTTTTGATTTTTTGAGATATGACTATGTTGCAATGAAGCGATATGTTTATTAGGTGATAAACACAAATTTTTTTCAATTTGTGTTGGTGTATATACCCTTGAAGTGCGGGGAAACCGAAATAAAGATAAAATTTGGAAACTCGTGTAAGATACTACAGCATACAATTTGAAAAACACATTGCCCTAAAGATTACAGATAGACCTAATGAAGTGAAAAGGTTTGTAAGAGGTTGATGCTATTTTTTGCATGAACCTTGACATACATTTGACTGATATAGACGTTGTTTATAAAAAAAATGCTTCTTATTGTGAATCAAAAGCCTTCTACAACGGTGCACTTTTAACTATTTATCCAACCTCGGTAAAAAAAATGAACGAAATTTTTCGGAAACATGAAAATTAGTAAATAAAATAATCAATATACTATTTGACGACTTACTAAGCGCTTTGAGTGTGTCAGAAAGTTATTTCCTAAGCCGTTAAAAAATTATAATATATATTTTTAAAATATTTTATCTATTTTATGAATTAACTTTTTGATCTCATATCTTGAGTACCTCAATTTGTGTTTGTTTTTATTATTGTTTTATGAATTAAATTGTTATGTTCATCTTAATTTTTTATCTTGTATCTAGAGCATAATAATAATACAGAATTTACATATAAAACCGTAAGGTAATAATAATTCAAGTTCCTCTTTTAATCTTCATTTAATTTTGTAGTATTTAAGGATTTCTTTTACTTACTTTGTAAACAAGTTACCTTACGTTCTTTTATAAAAGTTTTTTTTCATTATTTAAAAACAAATTACTGTGTTTTATTTATATGGAGCGGGATCCCGGGATCCCGGGAAAGCGGGAAATTTTTTTAAATCGAAAAACTCCGGGAAAAAAACTCTACTGAACACTAATGTGTATTTAGCGTGTAAAATATTGAGTGAAAAGTTTGTGCTTAAACGATATTCACCACTGTTGTAGCGTTTTACAACATTAAATTTTCGTAAACAACACTGATTTTCAATAATTAAATTCAGCTGTTGTTAAACATTATGCGTTAGTAAAACAAACGAAAAAAACACAATACAACTCAAATTGTGCCCAAAAACAAGAAAAAAGTTAATAAAAAAATACTTGCTTGCATAAAAAAGTACTTAACGCAGATGGAAAAAAGGGTATTAACTCACACTCACTTAGACCTGGTGGTAAGAAATGGGACAAATTTGCTATTTCTTTTTATAACATGTTTAGAAGGAAAACGACAAATTCTCACATTTTTGCATATATTTTAGAATAGAACAAAAACCCGCGCGAATGACAGCATACATGGAACATTATTGTCAGAAAAGAAAACACCATTAGTTTTTGTAATATAATTATTAATTTTTTGGGTTCGTGATTCCACAATTGGATTCATTACTCTTATCCTACACAGAAAAACTTTTCCAAAATGTTGCACCAATTAAAGCATTAATCAAAAATAAAATCAGTTTTAATTAAAAATGTTATTAAGTGAATTAAGCGTTTAATCAAGTGAATTAATCGCTTAGCCAAGTGACTTAAACGTTTAATTGATAATTTTTATTTGTTGACTGGTGCAAATTTAACTGCTTAGGAAAACTAAAAACAACTTGACACCGATTTCTTCTTTTTTCGGTTTTTGTGATTGAGCGTGTTTTCAACAGACGGAAAGATGGACAGCCGGAGGGACTCGACTAAATCGACTTAATAACCCAGAAAATAATGGATGGGATTTAAGAAGTATAAAAAAGTTTCACACATAATGACAAACTTAGTATACCCTCTTTACAACTAGTTATGGAGGGTATAAAAATAAATACAAATATAACGAAGTTGCCACGGTTTTCATCGAAGAAATTGGGTTACATTTTGCACATATGTACATACTTTTTTCTAAATTGCCACAAGCATAACTCACCCTTTTACTTTTAACTAGAAAGTTCTTTAGCAACAATAATATAATTTTTTTTTTAAATAAAGAACAGGATGATATAAATTCCATATATTTTAGATGAATTCTGATCCGCTTTATTCAAAAAAAACACAAAATTTTAACCAGTGCATGAAGAAAGGCATGGAAATCTGAATCAAGTAATCTTGAAAGCTAAGCCCATAGTTAGGGTAGGTTCCCTGGAAATTATCCAAAATGACAGCTCCTTTGGGGCATTCAGTAATCCCTTTATGGTGCCCAGCATCAATGCAGATTTCAACTACATAGTTCGTTTTTCTAATGAACAGAAAAAGAAAACTTAGTTCTTTTCTAGTTAGATCATCCAAACAGATAAATACAGGTTTTCTTATGATACTCTCTCTAATGTCCTGAAGACCAGTACATTAACACAACAAATGAAAAACAGTATTCTCCTCCTCCTGACAATTACTGCAGTAGTCATTGAATTCTAACCGCATGAACTCAAAAATATCTTCCAAACAAAACAGCTGACTCCCAAAGAGAAAAGGAAATCACGAACATTGATAAACAAAGCAAACAATTTTTTTTACAAAACAAGCAATGTACTAAAAAATTTGTTAATATTTGTATTTTTGCTGTATGAAACCTAATGGTATAACAATAAAATAGAAAACACATCAAATAGAAAACAACATTTTAAGTGAGTTCTTTACACATAAAATAGAAAAAATGGGGAAGTAATTTCAAATCTTTCTTCATTTAGCTGACCGGCTTAAATTTGCGTCATTACAATATTTTTTGTGCACAGAACACCTTTTGCGTGATTTGAAATCACTTTGACACAAAGTGAGGCAAGTCCGAAATGACAAATATCAGTCGATGTATCCTAGATTTACGTCAGTCTAGGATACATCGACTGATATCAGTTTCTTTTTTTAACGTAACTTAGGTATATGGCCATAGCCAGGGTCCAATTATTAGGTTTATGCATTACTACAACAATGCAACAATAGATGAAATGACACGCATTGTTTTGTGTGCTGTATCGTAAAAGTGTCAAAAATAATTGCACAAAACCAAACAGCATATTTAAAACGTAAAAATATTCACAACTTTCAAAATCTTGCTTACATATGGGCATTTCCATGTCATCGTACGTGACATTTGTACGCCTTCAGAGCGATAGATATTTGGCAAAAATAGTAGTAACTGGAAAAATTTTTTTATTATTATGTTTCATTTAGAGCGAACTTTATATGAAAAAAAAAATTTTCTAATTCGGAACCTTGTTGTCCAAAATAGCGGGTAAAATAAGTGCATATCGTACGTGACATAAAACGGAAGTGATATTTGTGTGAATGTAAAATAATACGAAAATCTGCGAATTGTGGGAGGTGTTTCTCCTTTTTTTAATTTCATACATTAAACCACATATTTGTTTCTTTATAATCCGTAATTGGAAAAAAAAATTTTTTTTTGATGGTTTTATAATGAACCAAATGTAATATCGTACGTGACATACCATACGTGACAGATTTTTCTCTTATAGTATTTACAAGGTATAAAATATATTTTTTGTAAATATATGTATATTAAAACTTAAAACAAACAAGTAAGAAGGTATAGTCGGGCAAGCCCGACCATATGATACCCTACACCATTATATTGAAAAAAAAAATTTTTTTTGAGAGGGTACCCTATTTGGGACCCATGGCCAATCAAGGTCGCCAAAACAGAATTATGCTATGAGGTTAAGAATTATATAAAAGTTATTTGTGCTGAATATTATTTAGTTGTCTTCATCTATATGAGATTTGTTTGTCCCTAACCGATTTAAGGAAGGGGTTTATTTGGGACCTGTGGTTAATTTTGGATCTAACAGCACAACATTTTGTCATGACATAGTACCTCTCGTAAAAGTCATTGTCGGCAATTTTTATGAAAATACCAACATTTTTAAGGAAATGACATTAAAAGCTATTTTCGGGAGTAGTACTTGTATGGGAGCTATGGTCAAATATGGACCGATTCCAATAAAATTTGGTAAGATGATATTGATTGTAATAAAATAAGGTTGGACCAAATTTTAACTAAATACCAACATAATAAGATGACGCATTTAGTTGCATTTTAGTACTTACAATATCGTACGTGACGAACTTTAAAAGCTTATAAAATTTTTTTTATACCAATTTAAAAAAAAATTTCGATCAATATTTTTTTGCAACAAATATCTTGCTTTGAACATTTATTTTGAAACTCCTAAGACTGATCAATTTCAAATGATAAAGACAAATGATGTTTTTGCACCACGTACGTGACTTTAGAATAGCATCCAAAACAAACACAAAAATATACCGCTAATCGAACTATATATTTGGTCTTTCCTCGTGGATCTTGTTCATTGTTGTTGTAACATTAATTTCAAAGCATAATTCCAGGTTGCTAGTATCTGTATTAATTCGGCAGAATATTGAAAATCGTCAATTGCAGTTACTAAAAATGAATTACTAAGAAATTGAGTTAAAACTTTTATTTTTTGCTTTTTAAAAATTGTAATAAGATATAAATACCTCGGCATAGTAAAGTTTGGGTGTTTTTTTCCTTTCTTCCATATTTGAAAAAAAGTTTCAAGCATTTTAATTTTTTGAGTCGTGGTTGACATTCTCATGGAAATGCCCATATGTATGATGATTAGGAATACAAATCTGCAACAAATCACCTGGCGGTTAGCATAGACCTTATTAATTGGACCATGGCCATAACATTGTTATTAAAATTATTTTAATACAATTTTTCACTACCGAACCCACAGTGTCACTTAACAAATTGACTTCTACTGCATCTAGATTCTAGAGTATACCTTCATACATTTGTATATTGAAGAGAACTAAATAAATCAAAATCATTAACAAAATACATCTTCAACATCAACAACACTTTCTGTCTAAAAATAACAACAAAATAAAAACAACACAGGGAGAAGGAAAAACAAAGTTAAAGAAAAAAAAAGCATTTAAAGGCAACAAATGCAGTTCATTATTAGAACAACGTTATCATTAAATAACACAACAACTACAAAAGTAATAATATTCTAAAAAACACACAAACAAACAACAGAAAAACCTTTAAACTCAGCCAAATCATACAATAAAAAAAAAAACGAAACTACACTTTGCTGTGGATCCTCTTTGCTCCCCATACAATTATAAGGAACAGACAGAAAAACTACAACAGTCTTTAACAAAAACAGACATACATACACATTCGAAAAATAAGTAAAACAACAACAATCAAAATAAAAACAACAAGCAAACGACCTCCAGCGCCATAATAACTCATAAAGTACTTAAGTTCATTACTATTCAGTTTGTTGTTCTTGTTATTGTTGTATCTCATTTAGAGCTCTGCGTGAAATTAACTCATTTTCCTAAAAATAAAATAACAACAACATTATATAAAATATACAACAACATCTAAGTGGTTAAGTTTCCTTTTTTTCTTGTTTCATTTAAACATTTTGTCCATTTTTATTGTTGTTTGCTTTAAAGCAAATTAATAAAATTAATTTGTTCAAGTTGTTGTTTTTGTTGTAACATTGTGCTTTTTTCTTTTATTCCTCGTATTGCAAAGTCAGCAACATTTACAAGTGAACAAATTAAAATATTCATTCATTTTTATTTTTCTTTTCCTCTCATTGCTTCTAGATACTTTTTCTACTCGTAAAATAACAATTACTGTACAATGACAAAGTGAATAGATAAATGTGAGTTAGAAAGTTACTGCTACGAAAAAAAATATATATCGCTCATTTGCTTCAAGACCATTTCGAGATTAACGCATTTAAAGTTTTCAATTTGCTCTAACTATTTAGAAAAAAAGAAGACACATTCTCTTCAAACTGGAAAAGTATAAAAGATATTAAGATGAATTTAAAACACAATATAAAGAAAAACTAAGCGAACAATGCATCTATAACTCCAAAATTTAATTTTTTGAGTTATGCCGGTCTTGCAGCAAATGAGCGATATGAGCTTATATGTATGTATGTAAGTTTATACAGATATAGGCTCATGCAAAGGAACATCCCAGCAGGAAACATTGCAATCGCTTCCACTTTTCAGGCCTTTAAGAAGGTCTACCATTGCATTCTTTTACTCATTCCACTCTGCCGTCTTTGAAAAGGTAATTTTGAACGTCTTTAATAAAATATTTTACAAATTCTAACTTCCATTTAAAGATAACGCCTGTCAAAATCGTTCTACTACCAGCTATAAATTTACTCTCTTCGCATAATAAGTAACAACTATTATACTGAGATAAAGCTTAATTCTAAACTATTTTTTGTAGCCTTTAAAGTAGGTGCAAGAAGACCTGGGCGTCCAATGCCACGCCGTTTTAATTAGATAAAGTTGGAATACGGCTAGAAGAAATTATGTCTGCCAAAAAAGCTTTTTTGAAGGCCTCTTACTAATTCTTTTTCCCGCTGCGATATAGGAATCCCATAAACGTACCAACAACAAATCACAATGATAATACTTGAGGTACTTTGCTTTGTTATAAACATCCGTAGCAGAATGTTTAACAACATGTTGCTAAATTTATATTTAGAATTTGTTTGATAAATGAGTGCGCAATTATTTTAGTGAGTTCAAGGATATAATAAGCATGATAAGAAATCATTGCACAGTGGCATATCCCAAACACCACGCAAAACAAACAAAAAACTAAATGAACACAAAATGGCCATTAATTTCATATTTTATATAAGCAAAAGGAAATTTATCGCCTTATTTCTGAAAACCCCTTAATACTCTTGAAGATTCCGCCTTGATCAGTTCATTTTCAACAACTAAGAGTCGGTTTTTCATACGATTTTAAAGTAAAAAGCCGCAGTGCGGAACGACTTAAAATTAAAATCTATTTTATTTTCATTGCGGACTTTTTTTCTCTCTCAATTTGTGATACTCATTCTCTTTCTGACAACTTGATAAAAATGTATGCCCAAAAAAATTAATAAAGATGTAAGCAAACAATAACAACAATTGCCGTCGCCGTCTTCCGTTGTATTATGTTTATTTTTTTCTCCGGCAACGAGAAATCGCGCCGCACCGCAAACATTGTGTTTAGACTCTAAGCTAGAACTAAGCTGAACTAGAACTGAACTGGAACTTTTTTTTAATTCATTTATTATTATAATTTGTTTACATTTAAACTACTGAACTAGAACTAGCACTGAACTAGAACTGAGCTTAAACTTGAACTGAACTAGAACTGAACTAGAACTAAACTAGAACTGAACTAGAACTGAGCTAGAACTAAGCTAGAACTGAACTAAAACTGAACTTAAGCTGAACTAGAGCTAAACTAGAACTGAGCAGGAACTAAACTAGAGCTGAACCAAAACTGAGCTAGAACTGACCTCGAATTGAATTAGAACTGAACTATAACTGACCTAGAACTGATATAGAACTGAAATTGAACTAAACTAGAACAAAAAATAAACTAAAGCTAAGCTAAAACGGAACTAGAAGAAAGATCGACATTTAAAGAAAATTATTGTGTTCACCCCAATCGTTAATTTAATTTCATTGAAACTTGTTCCCTTTTCCCTAAAATACTTTTTATACAAGATGGGCGTGATTATAATCATAAACATACACGTTTAAGTATACATACATATAATTCAAAATATGGGAATACAGAAAATTAATTTTCAAAACATAAAAAACATTAGAACTACTGTCCCTTAAAAAATCTAGTCATTAACTTTTAACATACACGAATCAATATGTTTTTTTAAACTTCTAATAACCATTATAATCGTTAAGCTCAATTTCTATATGACTCACATTTTTTAATCAAGATTTCTTCAAAATTCTTTTGAAATAAATTAAATTGCAACACAATTTTTATTTACATATTTGCTTAATACTCTTAACAACATTTCGACAATATCAACATGATGCTGCAACATAATTTAAGAGTCTTCAAATGTTTATAAACAACAAAAGCATTTAACCAGGATGATTATTTCAACATTTAACCAAGCAGACAGTCAGTATGACAATAAAAACTATAACAACAATGAAAGCAGCAACAGCAATAAACAAAAAGCTGAATTAAAGAAAAAAAAAAATGGAAACATGGAACAATTTTCAATTACAATTTAATAGATGGTGATGACGACGATGACTACAAGCAATTACGAACAGTGAAACGATAAAAACGAACGGACGCCTGAAGAAGAGAGTGTGTATTTGTTTAATTGTGGGTGAGTGTTAGTGTGCAATTTCAAATATGTAGTAGGTAGAATGTATTTGTTTATCTGTGAAATTAAATAAAATTATATAAAATGAATTGTTTTCATTTAGACATACAAACAAATATATTAACAACAATGATTGCAATAACTGTAATAATGATGTTATTGCCGATTTTGTTGGTGTTGTTATTATCTATTGGGGATAAGGACGAAGATGAGGACATAAATATTTAATAAAGCAACAGACGGGAAATTCAGAGAAAAAGAACTAAGCAGGAGGATGAGAGTAAAGGCGAAAGGCAGCATCAGGCACAACAACAATAATGTAAATTGTTACATGAGAGAGAGAGCCAAAAATTATTATAATTGTAATTATAATAAATATATCATTCCACATTTTTTATGTTTCTGAGTTATTTATGGGGGCGCGCGCAACACAATACAAATGCATTAAAAATAACTTATTCAAACACACAAACACATTTACATATATAAAACTCAATACAACTGCCATTATGATGAACTACTGGGGAGGGGTTTTTTTTTTAATATTACAGAACAAAACAAGTAGTGTGAAATCAGCAACAAACAGTGGGTTGGAAAAGAAAAAAAGCGGACAGAAAAATCTAGTGGTGTAGGGAAAGCTGTTGAATAATAACTACTAATCAGTGATGGGATTTGAAAATTTTCATTTTGTGCTAAAATTGTAACGAAAATTTACTGAAAAATGGCATAATGCTTTTATTATTAAAATTAAACTTTGAAAAATTCAGGCTAAAGTGTTGTTTGCGCATTTGTTTTTAGTTTTTTAGTTGTATAAACAGTACTACTAAAAGTACTTTTTTACCCGTGACTTCGTTCACGTAAACATCAGAGCAAGATTTAAAAAAAGGACTTAAGTTATTAAAAATTAACAGAAATTTTATGTAGTTTTCTACAACTACCCTTATTTTATGTTAATATATTTCAATAAACAACTTTATAGGAATTATAATTTTTCGCCAACACATACATACATATAAGTTTTAAGCCCTTGATTCTATTGAGCAACCGACATTCAACTGTCCATATGAAAAGCAAGGGGTCTCTAAATATGTTTATTTTGGTCACTGGACCATATGTAATCTATACTCCAAATTTAGCAAATAAGAAGAAGTACCGATTCTATATATCTCTTAAAAAGCATACATTTGTTTATTGGCAAAAAATTGGATAGCGCCTCATAGTGCTGGACAAATAGATACATCTCTATTCTTTAAGCCATTACAAGAATTGTGTTGATCGGAAAGGAAGATTTATTGGATGACTTTTTTTCATCATACCGAAACTCTACGCTTACAGCATATACAGTAGACTCGTGATAGAGGGAACTCAGGATTGAGAAGTAGCACTCTCACTCGATCAGGTTGACGGCAACAATTCTTTCTTTAAGGGCCATTATTATAACTTGGCGTTAGCTGTTATCCGACAGTTAACAGACGCTTTTTGACAGATAACACATTATTATCTGTTCATTTAATCTTAACTTTAGCTAACTTCAAGTTGTAATAATGGCCCTAAGTACTCTATTGAGGGTATCTTTGATCTGATGAGTACTGAGTAGAAGGAACTTCGTACATAATGAAGCAAAAAAAGAGGTTAAAATTACGTTCGTTCTTAATTCAAAATACATATGAGCAGTTTTTTTTTTTTTGTTATTTATTTATTTAATCACGGTCTATGGACTAAAATCCTTACAGACCAATAAAATAACCTACATTTTATTAAGAAACTTAACTAATGGTTTCCAGTCAAGAACAAAACGATGTTACGTTTTATAATATTAGCATTAACATGTAAATTATAAAATTATAAATATCATTAAAAGTTTTGTATAATCTCCTTAAGGGGTCAGCGTTTGCATAATTAGTTTGAAAACACTGTAGATAAAGTGGTGCGAAGTTCCGAGTAGATGCAAGAGGTACATTGAAGTTAATTGTCTGCAGCAGGAACTGTGTCTACTTTCTAAAGTCGGCAACTTTATTAAAGAGAGTCTTACAGAATATGAAAGAAGATTTACACTCGCATTCCATGTTGTATTTTCCAGACAAGAAATAAATTGTTTTTTAACAGATTCAATGCGATTGTTGTTAGGTTTGGTATACGGGAGCAGGGTTGTCAGATAGATTTTGACCTTTTTCGCCAAATTCAAAGTCGGAAATCGCCAAAATCCCCAAGGCCTTAATTTTTTAGTTTTTGACAATAAAATATTTACATAGTTTTAAAATTATTTAAAATATTCCTCTAATTTTTCAGAAATGACTTTATACACTACCACGAAGACCGTAGCGGGCCAGAAAATGCATTACATTCTGCTGGTGTCTAATAATTGTAAATTTTTCTGTACATACAATATACCTCATTGCTGTCCAAAGGAAGGCTAAGGTAAAATGTAAAAAGAAAATACAATATAATACCCTGGTAGTGTATAAAGTCATTTCTGATAAATTGAAGGAATAGAACTATTACAAAAAAGCTTTATAAAATAAATAATTGAAATTTAGCTCATAGAATAAATTCGAAAAATGAAAAATGTTAAATATAAAATAAAGTAACCTTCGGAAGGAAATAATTCCCAGTTTCTTTACACAAGGCAACAAAATCGAAAAAATGTTAAAGGCTTGAAAACCTACTTTACAATTTTGGTGTGGTTCCAGTAGTACAAATATGGTCCAAATTTTAAATTCTATCGAGAGGTTTTTTTTAAATTTTTTTCTAAAAATTTAGATTTTTGAAAAGGCAGCTCCTTACATCTTATCGTAACTTTGGAACGACGTACTCGATTTTGTAATGCAATCCGTCAAAACATTTTAAATTACGCCAGATTTAAGTTTCTCTAATATCAACTTTTTATTTAGCCATTACTTTTGGAGTTATTAAGGCCGAAGTGGCAAAAAAAATTCTTTTTTTGTTTTTTTATAAAATTTTTGATTTCAAAAAATTCATAAAAAATTTAAATCAACAAATACTTTCCAGTTTTAGTACTTAAGCTTAAAGCTGCATGCATTAGAAGTAAAATACATTTTATTTCACAAAAATCCATGGACAAATACCTGTTTTATTCCCGATAAATTGAAAGTACCTAGTTTTGACCTTTTTATCGCTAATTTGTGTAGAGCTAAAAATCACAAAGTTTTACCCTTTTATTACACATTATTTTTTTTTTAATCCTTTACTTTAATTATTTTTTCATAAAGCTGCATATAATAGAAATAAAATAAATTTTGTTTCATGAAAATCCATGGATAAATTCGTGTTTTATTCCCGATAAAGTTAAAGTTCCTAGTTTTGATACTTTTTTTATCGCAAATTTGTGTTGAGCAACATGTTGCAAACATAATATAAACATGTTGCTCAACACAAATTTGCGATAAAAAATGTCAAAACTAGGTACCTTCACTTTGTAATAATATGTTTTGAGGGATTGGACAACAAAATCGGGTACGTCGTTCAAAAGCTACGATAAGATGTATGGAGCAGCCTCTTCAAAAATCTCAAACTTTAGAAAAAATATTTTAAAAAAAACCTTACCATAGAATTTAAAAAAAATTATGTTTTTTGCAGTTAGGTGACTATAGCGGATCAAAAAAGTATAGTGGTTATTCAAGCCCTTTTTTGCTGTTGACCTGTGTTATTTAAAATATTTTTTTAAATCTTAAAAAAATTAATTTGTTCCGTATTGCTAAAATACGCCAAAAATTCAAGAAAAGCCGCCAAAAAAGGTATACTGTTTACTATAAAATAGTTTACAGAAGTCTGCTTAAAGTAAAAAAAAAAAATTTGCTGTTAGTATTAACCCAGCGGGAAAATAAAGAATTGATTACATAAATAACTAAACATATAATCTATTATTTTCGAAAGAATATCGAATCGAGAAAGTAATTTTATTGACACAAAAATTATGCATTGATTACAATGTATATTCCCACATTTGTAGAACAAGGAATGGATTGTTTCTGTTCGTAACAATTATTCGTGTTTTTTCTTCAGTTCGTGACAATTTTTCGTATTTTTTTAGAATTATTTAATTCATTCGCAACAAACATACATTAAAAACAATTTATTACAATCCTAGGACATGTTCTGTGTTAAGAGCAATGAGTTCTGGAAACATGTATTATTATGTATAACATTCTCGTTTCCTATTGATTAAACACTCCTGCTGGGAAACAAAGATTGGATATGGGCATTTCCCCAGAATGGTCTACCAGGATGAAAAGATAATATGTTGATTATCATCGTCTTTTATTGTTTATTATTATAAAAAAGGCTTTGATATTATAAAAGAATGGTTTCATAGCATATCTCAGCTGTTTTACTTGAGGAAATTGGGCTGGAAACTGGAAAATTTATATTTTTCTGTAATTTCTACTTCAAAAAACATTTTAATATACTTATTTTACATGCAAGAAATATGTTGTGTTTACACTCTTTCTTCATAATCTCTCCATTACAATCAATTGTAAAAGGAGAATTAAGTTTTTTTGTTAAATAAATTGGAAGACATTTATGGGAAAATGCGTGGTGATAATAATAAAAAAAACATTCGGAAAAATCGTACGTTCGCGATCCGTACGTTCGCGACCGTTAAATAAGATAATTAAACAAAAACCAAAGGAGATATTTTATTTTGTAAATACTGGATGGAGACCTACATTAATACACTTTTAAAATAAATTAACCACTTTTGAATATTCCGTTCCATTGCGCAGATTTTTACATTTCACTACTGTCAGCCAAAGTTGACTTCTATTTTGCGTACGTTCGTGACCACACCTTTATAACTCTTATTATGAAAACTTATATCCATCCATCTTTTACACTAAACATAGAGCTACCCAAAAGCTATCGAATCGAAAAAAAAATGCTAGGAAAAGTTTTGTTTTCTATGTTATTTGTACATCAAAAGCGTACGAACGTACGTTCGTGACTCCAGGAAATGCCCATATACATTTGTATAAGTGCAGTTATATAATATATCTTAAACGCTTCACCGGCAATATTTCTTTTCTAACTTTCCTTTTGAATACATTGTGAGAGTATTACAATTCAAGAATTTCTAATTGCATTCTACTTCGAAGGTGAGTTTTAATGGAGTTCTTTGTTTCAACATAGACATTACTTTTCAAAGTTTTTCTTGGGATTCAAAAAATTAATTATGAAAGCTAAAATTTATTTTTGATGTGATAAGCTATTCCTATTACAACATTACTTGTTGTAATTACCAGCATATAAGCAACAGCCAAAGCAAGTTCCTTAAAATGGGTATATACCAGTGAATAGCTTTATGCGATTGAAAAAAAATCGCATTTAATCAACAACAACAAATACACTCGCTTGCGGTCATACAATCAAACTTGCGCAACCGCAAATATTCACTGCTGGTTTGCAGTCATTCAAATATTGCACATCGTGCTTAGTTATTTATACAATCTTTAGCTTTGTTTTTTTTTGTGTGTTCTTTGCGACAATGATTGTTTTGGTAAATAAAAAAAATTCAAACAAAAAAGCCAGAAATGAAGCAATTACTACTCATGTATTCATTCAGCATTAACTATGTAGTACAAGAAAAAAAAATTTAAATGAAACTAAACGCACATATGTAGGTACATACATACAAACAATTTCCATAGAAACATACTTTTTTATCTTAAAAAGTAGAGTAGTTCTGTATGTAGGTACAATGTATTCTTGTTATTGTTGTTTTTATTGTTGTTAATTTTAACAAAGCATGAGAGTGGTTTGTTGTTGTTATTGTTGTTAATGTTAACAAGCGTCTTATCGAGTGGGCAATGACTACTTGACTGCAAAAGTATAAGTATGTGTTCTTTTGAATTTACACAGTTGTGTTATATTGCTTGAGCAACAAAAATGCAAATAAAGCACTTTCAATAAAAAACGAATAAATGCAAAAATCAAATGTGTACGAAACGATGTAAAAATTACCAACGTTGACCTTTGTTTTGCAAGCAAAGAGTGAATGTAAATTTTAGCGTATTAATAAATCAAGAAAAATAGTGATTTTGCAGTTCTCTGGTACATACCTGACATATCCTTGTAGTTATACAATTGTGGCCTAAACTGATTTAAATTCGATGGAATTTCATCATTACATTAAAATACACTTTCCAATTAACAAATTGTAATTTTTTTTTCATTGTGTTTCATAAACATCCAAAGGTACATATGTTCAGGTTTAAAGAATTTTATTTGTTGATTCTTTCAAGAGCATTGTTAAATATAAAAAAACAATTTTCTCGAAGATTTTCATTATCTTCATCAGCCATTTCAGCACAATTAAGTTTTAAATACTGACCATACATACACTTATAAAATTATTACAGTAACTGATTGTGGGTTATTAAATTCGTTTTCCGTACTGTTAAAATGGAATAAAAATATAGTTAACATTTATGTTTGTTATTCAAAAAACAAACTACCATAAAATAATGTTTTTCCGTATTTTTTTTTTTTTGTTAATTTGTTTGATTTTTGTCGGTTGAAATATATTTTTTTAAAGTAAAATCTATTCAATCTTAAGGAATATGCTGTTTAATATATAAACAATTTAAAAATGAATGTAAAAATCATTTGTTTTAAATGAAATGTAAATGATCCGTTTTTCAAATGAATTTTAATTTGTTTAAAATGAATTTTCGCTTGAATTTAACTACATAATATTTTGAGTGTATGAATGCCTTAAATTTAATACATTAAAATACTAAAATGAATATAATATTATTACTTCGTATTGAATTTTACACATATATTCAGGTTCTCAATGATATTCTACGGCAAAATGTGTAGGTTGGATGATGGGTGTATAACGTCAAAATAATCTTTGAAAAAGGTTTCCTGATGATCTGGCCTAAGCAACCAGTGAAATGCGCATATAAGCTAGCTTTGCCTCAACAACATATTTCAGTGTATTTATAAGGGTATTCATTCGGTTAGCCGTCAACCGGTTAACCGATTAATTACTACCCGATTAACTGATCGGTTAATTTCAAATTGGATTTTTTCGATTAACGATTAAACCGGTTAATTTCAATCGATTAACCGAAGTAACAAAATTTACAATATTTTGTAGTATTATAACATATTTTTTTGTGTGTTTTTAATTATTTGTTTTGTCTCATATACAAAATGTATTTGTTTAGAAAATATTTTTTCATACAAACAAAGAAGGTGTTCAGTGATTTTCATTTTAACCCATTTTCCGCCGACCAATGACTTAAATTACATTGTTTTTCAATGTTTTTTTTTATCTTCTTCGTCGATCAACAGGAATGTGGCGAAAAATGGGTTAAATATATGACTGCCAATACCTTTTTTTTGTTTCACGTACTTTTTATATATTTGTGTTTAGGTATTTGTTTTTTATCATATCTACTCATATCAGTCTTTTAACAAAATTAACCGAAACAATTATTAAAAACTCTAATGGCATAATGGAGTATTTTATATGTTAAGAAAAATCCTGGAAAAGTACTGAGATATTAGATATTCATCTACGATAAGTGAAAGAATTGTTTCAACTTTTGTCAAAACTAAAGAAAAGAATCGCTTTAATCCTAAACATTTAAACCAAATTATTTTTCTAAATGATTATTGTATAAGATGTCCTTTAACTATTGAAATAACTAATAAGATTATCTCAGTTTATTTTTGAATAAATACGTAAATATTTTGTGGATTCACAAGGTAGTCATAAAGTCTTATGTCTTAAAATAATTACCGGAAATATATATCGTCGGCTTAATATGCAAACCACTTTTTATTTAAATTGAGATTTTGATGCCGTGTGGTAGAGAAAGATACGCCTCGTCAACCAGCATGTAGTTTTTCTTCTATTAAAGTCTTGAAGTGTGTAAAACTGACTGTAATTTTAATTTTCTATCAAGCTTCTAATAGGAAAAATAAACAGTTTTTTGTCTCTCCTGTAAAATGTGCTGAAAGTGAGTTAGCAGGTTTGCATATTTAGCCAACATTATGACTGTTGTAAGCTACCGCTTATAATATAGATTTCTACTATACAGTTATGAAGAATCAATGAACACAGCATTACAATTTTTATTTTGTTTGAAACACAACAATATTTATGTTAAACAAATTTAAATATTTTTCAGTTTATTTTTTAGGATACTATGACGATATGACTTGATACCACACCTTGCGCATTAATTGTAAATGCATATTACATATTTATGAATTGTTTTTTTTTTTTTTTGCTTGCTCGTTTTAGTTCAAGAATTGTTATGTTTGGTATGTTATTGTTTTTTTTTTTACTTATTAATTAATGCATTTTTATATATTGAAATTACTTAATTGATCAAAAACAAAATTAACCGATTATTAACCGATTAAACCAAAACCTCGGTTAATTAATCGAGCGATTAACCGATTAAAGCAAAAGGTCGATTAAATGAATACCCTAGTATTTATCAAAAATAAGAAATTGGGAATTTAGCACGTCATACAGAAATCTTATAATAATAAATTTTGTTTTCCCAAAAATAACTTGGAGGATTTTTTATATTCTGGCATTTATTGTGAACTTTGATATTTCAATTCGTTTCATTTTCCTGACAAGATATAAATGTTGCGCCCTTCTTCCTAATTGAACGAAAATAAAAATGCTTAAAATTTCCCCTCTCAAAACCCACTGTGCAATAGCAATAAACAACAAATGATTTTAAAACGATTATCATGATTATAAACATGACAATAATGACGTTTGTTATCATAATAATGAGCAAGAAAACATCATTGACGTTGGCGCACACATCAACGTTTTTTAAACAGTTTGGGGAGACAAAAATGTTCGTAAGGAGCAGACAACAGCAGCAATAGTGAGTGGTGGTAGTACTACGACAACGAGTAATAAAGCAGAATAAATAAAGTGTTCTTTGCTTTTATGTTGTTGCTGATTGTGTATTTGTGTATGTTGTGAGTTAAGTTGGGCAAAATGTATCTAGATACATAATTGCCACATTCAGTCGTCGTTAAATAGTTGTACGGCGCAGTTCAAGCAGCTCTTTTAAGTTCACAAATCATAAAAATTAATAATAAAATTTTTATTTATTCCACCAACAGACATCGTTGGTGTTCGCTTGTACGTTGTGTCGGTGTGTGAGTCTAGTTGTATGAACTCTTACCACACTGTGCTCTTGTTCTTTCTTTGACAACGCCAACAATATTAAAACAATAACATCATCATCATAATCTCCATCTCAACTCGATACATGTGATAGAGATGTTTGTGTTAGTGTGAGTTCGTATCTGTGTGTATTTGGCATGAATGGTTGGTTGTGTTGCTTGTTTTTTTTTTTTTTTTTTTGTTTCGTTTAAATTGTTTGTTAGTTGAATGTGGAATGGAGTTCAGTTTTAGTTAAACGTTCGGTCGTTTATTGTCGTGCCATTTAGTTCACTTAAAAACAATCTAGTGGATACACGTTTTTTCATTACTCTCGTCTGCCATACAATTTAAGCGGTCGCTCATACGTACGAACGTTTGTTTATCACGTTTTTTTGCGTTGATTGTTTTGGCGATTTTTCGTCTTTTTTTTGTGATTAAAATAAATGGTTAGTTGGTGTAGTGTGTGTGTATGTTTTTATTATTTGTTTGCATTAAAAGTGTATTTTGTGACTTGTGGTAGATGCGGCAGCATTAGCAGCAGAACATAAAGCAACTATCATCAATGCAATGATTGTTATGACCATCATCTCTCTCTGAAATGATCATAATGATGATAATCATGTTAGATTCTAGGTACGAAGTGTATTAATGTTTATTGCGTGTGTGTGTGTATTCTTATTGTTTGTCTTGCCTTTTATTTTGTAGCAATTTAGAATGAAAAGAGCTTAAACAATTGTTCAGATGTTTGTTATTGTTTTTGTGAATTCAAACGAAAGTGTAACTTGCTACAAAACGTTTAAATACGCATTATTTAAATTGAATACGTTTAACGAGTTGTGCGATTTTCTACCGACGGCAATTAATTAATTTCGCTAATTAAGTTATCATATAAAGGAATTTCAATGCGAAAACAATCGTTAAATAGTGAAAAAATTAAAGCTTTTTAAATTGTTTTAAAAGAAAAAAATATACAAAAGATAGGTATTTTTTGAAAACAAATAAATAAAATTTTTTTTTATATAAAAAAAAAAAAACATATTCCAAAAAAGAAAAAAATTTAAATTCATAAAAAAATTATAAAAGTGATACCTATAAAAAATTAACAATAGTAATAATGAATATTTTTGGGGTGAAAAATAAATAAAAAACATACAAATTTAACTTATTAAATATTTTGGAAGTTATAAAAATAAATAATTTTATAATAATTACAAAAATTTGAATAAAAACAACTACATAAAAATTAAATCTGTTTACAAAAATCAATAAAATAATAAATTATTGGATAAATTAAAAAAAAAAAAAAAATGTAAATTTATGTAATTTCTTCAAAAGCTCTAAAAATGTAGCCAAAAACAAAATCTAGAAATGGTAATTCTAATAATAAAAAATCAAAAACAAATTTAATTCCTTTAAAATTTGAACCAGGTGACGATTATATTAACATAATCTTTGTAGTTCTTTATTAAAAGATTAAAAAAAATTGTCCAAAAGACATTAACAAAAAACAACAAAACAAATCTTCTCTAATTTAAAAAAAAAAAAAAACAAACCAAAAACACCTTTAAGCAATTAAATAAAAAAATCTTTATTAAAATATTAACCAATAAAAAATTTATTTTTGTTGTATTTGCTTAATCGCCTGAATATTGGTGGCTTATTACCATAATTAAATACTAAATGCCATTAAAAGTGTATCTCATCGTTATTTTAACTTATTTTTTTTTTATTTGTTTTGGTTGAACAAAAGATTTATAACAAAAAAATAGTAATAATTTAAAAAAAAAAGACAAACAAAAAAATTATGAAAAATTAATAAAAATTTTGACAAAACTAAACACTTGGATATTTTTTATGGGCAAAAGACCAGCATAAAAGAAAGTAAGAATTTAAATTTATCTACCTGGAACAATATGGAATTATAAAAAAAATTCATTTCGAACAGGAAATTTTTAGGAGTAAATAGGTTTTTGGAAATATCGTGATGTCAATGGATAAAATTTGGCTCAATTTAAATATTATTTTGCTATTTAATTAATCCGTGATTTATACTCCCACTATACAGTATTAAAAATTTATTTAAAAATAATTTTCGTAAATTTGTTAAACTCTTAAAGAAGCAAGCAAATTTATTGATCTTTGATATCAAATTCCATTATGATTCCATCCTTCTTAAATTAAATATTTTTATAGAACGTCACACTTATACAAACGAAATTTTATAAAGTTAGAAATTTGCGTCACTCTTCTTTTATTTCTAACTAAAGATCTTGTCTACGCATTATTAATTACAGTGTTAACTACCAATAAAACTAGAAAAAGCTCTAAGATATTTTTTTTTTTTGATTTTGGTAACCTTTAATTTTTTGTTGCCTCTCACCAAACTCTTTACTTAGTACTTAAGATCAGGTTTGCGCATGGTCAATTACAGTGTTGCTAATAAATTCAGCAAAAGCAAAAAACGAAATAAGATAAGATAAGATTAGTTTAGTATTAGTTAACTCATTGTCTTTTTTAGAGCATTTGTAAATAGCAGGGCTGTGGAGTCGGAGTTGTAGAGTCGGAGTTAAGGTTTTTGTAACGAAGTTGGAGTCAAAGTACCAATAAGAATTCGCTAGTCCGATTCAAAAATTTTCCAGCATACAAAATTTTTAAAAAATTCTAATATTTTCCAAATTAAAAAAATTTTAAAAGGGTCTGCTTTAAAAATTTTTAATATAAGGACCAGTTTACCTTACATATCTAAAGAGCTATATTAAAGCTCAATGCGGCACGTGTTAAAAATTAAATTTCGATTTGAAATTTTTACAGAATTATTTTCTTGCAATATTTAACCATTTTAAAGGTACTGATTGCATTGCAAAAAGAGTTTAAAGTCAAACAGTGTCATATACATTAAGCATCAAGGTTGGAGTAGGAGTCAGATTTGGAGTCGTAGTCGGACTTAAAAAAATTTCAGCGGTTAGAGTCGGAGTCGAAGTTAGACGTCTCCACAACTCTGGTAAAAAGTAACTTACAGTGTCGATAATAAATTAGGCCAATGACTTAGATAAGGCTCCATTGGCAGCCCAAAAGTCCTATAATACCAGGCTGCCGACATTCCCACTCAGCCAACCGGTTGATTCAATTAAAGATTGGATCCTATAGTTTAAGTCTTAGATATCCGAATGCCGGACAATGATAGAGACATTGTTCCGTTGACTTCTCTTCTTCCTCGTCGCGGCAGCTTCTACACGGGTAATTGTACAGAAGCCATAGCCTCTGGAAGCGTTTCCCAATAGGCCACTGGCCAGCTATAACGTTCCTGAGGCGGAGTCTTGCCATCTCTGGCAAGAAATAAGATGAAATTTGAGTGCGATAAGACTCTTACTCCTCTAGATCGAAACACCAATATCATATGTTGTGAACTGTTTCGATGCATGCGCCAACGAGTCGGCCATACAGTTTCCATGTATGTCCCAGTGTCCAGAAACCCATTTAGGGGAAATCATTGAAAGTCCTGCTATCTCCTCTAATATTATTAGACATCAGGCATTTTTAGCCTAGTTTCGATATGTTAAGCACAATATCTAGGGATCTTATTGCCGTTTTACTATCGGTTATAATGTAGATATCCCTACCAGATATCTCACCATACCGAAAGTACTTCGTTACTGGGTAGATGGCCATTATCTCGTCACGAATGGCATTGCAATAATCCGACAGCCTTAGAGAAACGCTCCAGTCCAACTGTTCAAAGTAAATTCCGAAATCGACAGTGTTTGAGACCCGTCATTGTATATTTGGATTGCATCCGCGGGAATTCGTACGTCACCATATTGAATAATCTTATCCAAAACGATTACATTAATCTCAGAATGGCAGATTTTAGTAAAATGGATACTTTTTTTTAAAGAAGACTGAAACCCAGCGTATATAAAATTAAAAAAATTGTGAAAGCCTCATTCTTCTTTTCAATAATTGTGGACAAAAGTTTCGAAAGTAGTTTGGCTTAAATTAAAGCTAGCGAAAGTTTACCGAAATGAACACAAATTGAAGAATAGAAATATGTTTAAGATAGAAAGATATAAAACTCAAAATCTCAGCGATGGTAAAAAAAAAATTTTAAATAAAAAAACAATTAAAGGCATGCAATTCTCAAACCTCAAAATTATCTTGCCACTATCTTTTAATGTTTTTTTTTTTTTTTTGTCAAATAAAATTTTGCTTACGTCAGAGCAGAAAAATCTGTTTAATTAATGTATTTCTAATATTTATAACCCGAGCAAGCTCAAACAATTTTTTTGCTAAGTAACAATTTGATATCGAACGAATTCACATTCAAACGTAAGTTTAACAATAACTTAAGAATAAATAAGTTCTTAGAAAACTTTTTTGAATTTCTGAAAAAAATTCGCAGAATCACGTGTTAAATTTATCTTATTAAAACAATTATAAATTGGTTTTCTTAAAATTAACATTTTTAAATGATTTCTAGCGGAAAGTGCTTTTCGTACACCCAGAGAAAAAACATGTTTAAATATGGTCACCTCCAACAAAACTATTTTAAAAGAAAATTGTAAATATATTATGATTCATTTAACAATATTAGTGTCACTGACAACCATATTATGGTTGAATTAGTCCTCCATCAAGAAGCCACAGCCATACTATGGTTGCTTTCGAACATGTTATGGTCAAAAATAACTAAAACATGCTTAACACTTATAATAGCATGGTTAGTTTTCAACTATAGCATGTTGCTCTTGGAAAATATGAAAATACTATTGTTAATTTTAAAACAAATTATTGTCATATTTAACCATAACATGTTTAGAGGTTACCATAATATGGTTGTAACTTCTTGATGGAGGACTAATTCAACCATAATATGGCTGTAGGTGACAATAATATGGTTATATTAACCATAATATGTTTAAACTTTTTTTTAAAAATAGTTTTGTTGGAGTTGACCATATTTAAACATCAAAAGCTTTAAGTTTCAAAGCTTTTGCAGACTTTAGCGGCTCTGGTACTTGGGATCGATTTTATGAGTCATAATATGACCCAAGCTGCCGAATATTAATATATACAAAAATCAACAATTATGTACTATCAAAATAATTAGTTGAAAGTGTCAGAGCTTTTTTCAAGAACTGATTAATTTTTTACAAAATCTCTTACGATATTGAACTAAAAGGAATGGATCGCTTATCTATTTTCAAAAAGATCAATATCTCATAGAAAATCATGCAAAGTCGGAACTGCTTTCCAGACAGTTGGAACAGGTATTAAAACTAATACATATGTATACATTTTAGTTAGTAACTAATTTTAATAAAACACAAATCGCCTAAATATGATTTCCGTAAGTTCCATTTTCGCCTTCGGCTGGTTCTCATACAGCCTACAATGGGAACTATTGTGAAAAAATCCATTGCTAGACACATTTTTGAAATCACGCTTAAACTAAGGTGGCCTCCATGGGATCCTATGACGGCGTTCATGATATGTTTTTAGACTTCAAATCCAAAACTCGGATACAAGTCCTCAATAACCATTTCAAATTTCATTAAACTCCCACTGGGCTGCCGTGGCATGCTTTGTAAATAGTAGTTTACTTTGTCTTTAATAAGACTCAAGCGGTTAGGCTAAAAGATCAAAGAGTTATACTCTCTTTTTTTTCTCTATTAAACTCATGCGTATTATTTTTAGTGAATAAAAAGATCGCAAAACCAAAAATTTTTTAAATTGTAGTTTTAAACTTCAGCCAGACGTAAAGAAATGTTGAAATTTGTCAACTTTAAAATAAGCCCATTTTGTAATTGAGTTCTTAAAATGTATTAAAAACTATTTATTTTATCAATAAAAAAAAAACGCTGTGTATTAATAAAACTGAACACAACAATTGCCTGGTAATACGATTCTTTTATTTATTTTTCTCTTTAAATAAATATACAAATATTTGCACAATAAATTATATTTCTTAAACAGAACAAAAAACAGAGCAAAAAGCGTATAAGAGTCAGTAGTCAAAATGATCACTTAATTAATTAAACAAGCAATAAAAAATATCAGTTGTTACCGATGCGTCATTTGATTTGACATTTTGTTTTATTATTATTTTTTTTTTAAAGACTTCGTATTTGTTTAAAACAATTAAGTTATCGCTACAATTACAATTAATAAATTCGTAAAAGGGGAACGCGAAAAAAATTAAAAGGGGACCAAGAAAAAATTAAACAAGAAATTTATTTAAATTATTAAAAGTTAGTCAGTCTCGTTGGTAGTAAGCTAGTCTATCTGCTAGATAGTTGCGGGTTTAATTCTGAAAATTTACGTTACTATAAACTAAGTTTAAATGTAATTTGTAATTGCAGATGTAAAATAAATATATAAAAATAACATATAACAAAATTTTAATTAGAATCGAAAGAGAGCTACTTTTTCGTTAAACTTTATCGATATCCAGTTCAATATAGTGTGGATATTAAGGGAACAGAATGAAAACCAGTTAAAATGTTATAAGTTTTTACACTTGATTTTCGTAATAAGTAATAATATGCTGAAATTTTGTTTTAATTGGCTGTTAACGCTTTTAAGGGAACAGAAAAATTTCGGATTTCGAATTAGATATTAAAATTTGTATTTAGATACTTTTATTGTTACCAAAATCTATTTTAGTTTTTAATATATTGAAGGTGGTGTTGCACTTCTACAATACAGCCTACTTTTTTTACAAATATTTTGTATAGGAAACCAAATTATTTGTTCGAAATTATTTGAAAACTTTTACTTTAAACGTTTCCAGCTACACATATATTTATATTGTTTTTGTGTGGAAAATGCCACGCCCACTCTTCCAGTTGAGACTTCTTTTTGACAGATGTTGTGTGTTAATAATAGCTGCTTTACACTATCACACAAGTCTTACGTATTTTGAAAAAAATACAAGCTTGTCAGGATAAGTTGTTATTGTTTTTTTGACAATTTTCAAACAATAATTAGATCAGGGAAGCATTTTCGAAAAATACTTAATACTTTGTGGGATAGTGTGTAACGGCTTTAAGCATGGTACTTATACTAAATTTAAAAACATTTGCCGTTCTCCTGATATACAGAGGTGCCACGCCCATTTCTTCTATTCAGGCCAGTTGTTATTAATTGATTACTGTTACCGTTCTCTAGATAGACATTTTCTTTGTATAAGACGTGCCACGACCACTTAGAATTTTACCAATTTTTTGTAGCATTTGTTCACAGACAAAAATAAAAATGGATTTTAATTGAAAAATTTGTGCTATTAATTAAAAATTAAATTAAATTTGCGCCGACAAACAAATTAAAAGTGTCTATTAAACGCTTAATCCATTTGATTAAACGATTAATTCACTTGATTACATTTTTAATTAAAACTGATATTATTTCTTAATAATGCTTCATTCAATTGGTGTACAATTTTCGAGAATTTTTTCTGTGTTATAAGCACAGGGTGCAAAATCGATTCAGTAATTTAGGAGTGTATAAAGAACAAACATTAAATTTTATTTAAACATTATTTTATAACTCGAGGAACACTTAGTTTTACTTCCACTGAAGGTTTGCAAAACATCGAAAAACCAGGACCTCGAGGGGAAATAGCGAGGAATTTATGGATCTCCGAAACAATCGTAGCCGATTTTAATGAAATTTAAGACATTGATAGGTCCCCATTTAAGTAGAAACTAGGGTATTCATTCGGTTAATTTAAAATTGGCAATTTTCGATTAACGATTAAGCCGGTTGATTTGAGTCGATTAACCGATGTAACAAATTTGTTTTTGTTTTTTGTAGTTTTTTAGCATTTTTTTTTTGTGTTTTTCATTATTTGTTTCGCCTCATAAAAAAAGGTATGTGTTTGGAAAATAGTTTTTCCTGCAATATATTTCCATCTGTATTGCTCATGCTTAAATTCCGGAACAAAATCAGAAACTAGGGGTGCTGAAATACATTTTTTGCAGAATGTTCGGTGCTGAGCTTTGCCAGGATGAGTCAGATGATGACCTGACAATAGAAGAAACTTCCGATTGTAACACAAACAATCTTTAACAAAATTCGCCGAAATAATAGCATAATGGAAGATTTTAAATGTTGAGAGAAATCCTGGAAAAGGACTGAGAAATTAGATAATCTGTATCATGATACAAAGAAACCAAGAAACCGCATTCAGCTTTCAAAAATGAAATGTTTCTGCGCATCTACGTCACATCAGCGTATAAGTAAAGTGACGTCATATTAAACCGTTGAATTTTGTAAACATGTGCAACGCGTAATCTTGTTTTTATCGTTCTTGAAACTGGGGTCAAATTACGGCATTCGATATCGATTAAAATAACAACACAATTTGAATAGGAATTTGGGTTGCCAACACATCTTCGATAAGTGAAAGAATTTTTTCCAAGTCAAGATTTATCAAAACTAAAGAAAAGAATCGCTTATATACTAATCATTTAAACCAAATTATTTTTTCAAAAGATTATTTTATAAGATCTTGAACTATTGAAATAATTAACAAAAAAAGTCTCAGTTTTTTTTTTTATAAATACATTAAAATATTATGTATAAAATATGTTTTTCATATTTATGAATTTCTTTTTTGTTTGCTTCTTTTGGTTCAAGAATTGTTTTGTTGGTTATGCAACAACAAAATTAACCGATTAAATCATAACCTCGTTTGAATGAAATGAATACCCAGTAGATACTTAAGCTTTGTATTGTTTTACTACGAGGGGAGAAGAGTGTAACAGCACACTACGGGTATTTGCTAGTATAGAAACATACTGCTTAATTCAATAAAGGTTGGAAAATTATTCCAAACAAAAAATTTCCTTTTTTTCTTCCAAGATTAAAGATATTGAATTCATATTCGACAATTCCTTTTGTAAAACCTAAATCGCCTTATTATACAACATTGTATATTTGTTAATGAAGAAGAAATACATTAAAACCAAGAGTGAAGAAAAAAATTATCACTAAAATTAAAAACATTTGCGTTTTTAGTTTTATTTTTCATATATTTTTTTTTATTATTTGTTAAAAAGCAAATTGTTGATCTTCGTAAGTGAATTGACAATGAACAATTCAATGTTCCATCTTTTCCATTTTTGACATTTAGCAAAACGACAACGTAACGATACAACAAATGTGTCTATTCACAAGTGCATAAGCAAAAATCGTATTTTTTCAAAAGATAAGCCTTATCGTATGGCTTGTAAATTGGACAATTATAGCATATAAATAGAAATATGTATATTTATAGTTTTCATATCATTAAAAGTGTTTCTTGTGTGTTATTTTTTTATTTAAAATTTTTTTTATGCTGTTGTTATCACACAATTATTTGTTATACGAGACTCGCAAAAGTAATAACTGGAACATGAACTATTCGAAAGCGACAAAGAGAAGGCGCGAAAAAATTCTCTACAATAATATTATTTGTATTAAAAAATACAATTTATACAAATATTATGGCAAACATGAAAGACAAAAAGTAGGACTCTTTAATATATAAGAACTAAAACATGCAGTTTTATTTGTACACTCGAAAAAATGAATGTTATAAAATCATGAACATACTTTTGGAAATTATTGTAATGCAACTTCTCGTAGTTTATATTGATCAGATAACGACGTTAATCGCATATTTTCAAAGCTACAATCCTATGTCAACATAATTCTTTTAGTAGCGCGTTAGCTTTCAAGCGATTGGTACAATATCGTTTTTCTTAAGGGTGCCCCAGTACGCTTGTTGGTAGTGAGTAGAGTATACAATTATTGGTTTTGTTCGAGTAAGGAATTAATCGATTTTTGAATTTTAAAATTGCTCGATTAATCGAATAAAGGTTTTAAATTGTTCGAATTACTCGAATAACTCGAAGAATTTAAATAATTGTATCCAATGGGAAAAAACAAACATCGCTATTTGAACTCATACTTTTATTTTATTAATAACACTACGTGACAATTTTTTGACCAAATAAATTTGACACCTAATCTTTATGTAAAATTGTCCGCTGAATCCGAATATGAAGTCAGAATTGTCAAAAGTAGAACAGTTTTCGATATTCCAAAATAACCGTTATTTGTGTTTTTAAAAAAGATGCTGTGACTGAAATGCAAATATCCACAAAATAAAATTTTAGCCTATTTTCAATACGAACATATTGTGCCCAATAGGATCCGGATCGGTGCAAAAATGACAAAGTCACAGAAGATTAATTGAACTAACCCACAACAAATTAATGTACAAAGCTAAATTTTTAGTAACAATAAATATTAAAAATTGCTTGAAACTATTGAATTTCTATGTGGGTTAATTTACTAAATCTTCTGTAACTCTGTCATTTTTGTACCAATCTATGTCTTGTTGGGCGGAAAATGTTCATATTAAAAAAATCTAATGTCGCATGCAATAAAATATTAGGATTTTTAAATTATTGGATTAAAAAAATAGCTTGATTAGAGCAAAATTGAACAAAATCATAAAATTTTCAATGAACCTTGAACTTTTGTCCCTTGTAACTCTGTCATTTCTTGACCAATCTTTACAAGCAATCCATGGTTATTTTAGAAATTTTATAACCTTTCACTAGAAAGAAAGAATTACAAACCCCGTTTAAAATTTTTGAAGATATTTGCATTTCAGTCCCATTATCTTTTTTAAAAACACAAATAACGGAAATATCTCAAAAACTGTTCTACTTTTGATAATTCTGACTTCATATTCAGATTCAGCGGATAATTTTACATAATGATAAGCTGTCAGATTCATTTGGTCACGACTTTGTTGAAATTTTGTCACGTAGTGTAATCGGAAAAAGAGAGGTGAGAGGTGCCAGCCAGTTATGAAAAACATTTTTAGCCAATTAATTATTTCTTAAAATCGAGTGAAATTTAAATCGATGGAGATTCTCTGTTAAATTTTTTTAAAAACCACCGCAGTTTTTCCTGATTTTAAGAGAAATTCTGTTAAAGATAAGAATTCAATGTTTAATATATAAAAGGATTTTTTTTATAATCTTTTAAAACAGGATCTTTGTTTTTAAATCCCCTTTTAATTTCCTTTATTTTAAAACTCTACTCTATTAGTTTGGTTGATTTATTTTTAACGTACTACTGTTTCACAACAAATGCCAGAAACTTCGTTTTCAAACAAGGACACTAAGGGACTAAGGGTTTTAAGACGAAAGTAGTGACATCTCAAACGTTACATCCAGCCGATAAGTAGATACGAGGTAATAAAAAAATTTACAGTAGGGTAATAACAGGTAACCCATTATCTGACCAGGCGCGGAACCAGCTTGTGCCTTAGGGGGGGGGGGGGTAATTTATTATGATACAAAAAAAAAATTGTTTTTAAAAATTTATTAAAAGCAATTTGTGTATATTATTTTAAAAGAACTCTACATTAAGGTTAAATAAAATATTCAATATAAATTAAAATAAACTAATCTTTTTAAATAAGCAATTTATGATTTCCTTGTGAGGCAAAGGGTAGGAAATGACCTCTCGCTCGTAGCATTACTGACGAGCATTGAAACGAAAATTTGAAATATTTTTCTTAGATTTGGGTAGATATCTTCATCACAGTTTATTAAAGCATCTACAACGTTATCTGATAGATTTTTAGATAATTTCCATGTTTGTTGCCAATGCTACAGTTCAGGCTCAAGTTTAGATGTTAGTAGGTGTTTATCTCAAGTTGTGGTTTTAAAAGTTTTATATCTGTATATGACTTGATTACACTTTGAGTAGAAGTTTTGGTATGTTCAATACATTAAAGATATCTATTGGAAAGGTGTTTTGAGATCTTCTAAAATAAATTCAATAAGAGAATTTTGGATGTGATTATTTCGTTAAAATTTTGTTTTTTAGGTTGGAACCTCGATTTGAACGCAAATAACTTTAACTTTTTTAAAAATCACTTTAAATTGTTCTTCGGCTTTATTTCTTTTTTCTTCAAGGCACAAGATTAAAGTTTTGATAAGGCTTCATCCTTTTTGAAGATCTATATCGTGCTTTTGTAAAATGATACTAAGCGGCTGTGTTACAATAAGTATCACACTTAATATGTTTATTCCGCAAATAAATTCAAAAGTTCTAAGTGAGTTCCTTAATATAATGCTCTTGATGAAGTATCTCTACCTTCCCACTCAGATATTTTTTCCAAAGCCTCTACTATATGATGTACACTTGTTGCAAAGTGTAAAGCTGAGTCGTGACGGTCCACCTATCTTGTCTCGCATAATGTAGAGAGTTTGGCTGCCAAATACTTTACTAAAAACGTGTTTTGCCTGATTTACGGGAAATAGCAAGGCGTTTGTTTCGCATTTGTCGCGGTTTCCAGAATTTTTTAACAGCTCCATTTTCTGCTGACATCAAACGACACCCATCAGTTCCAACTCCTATACAATTTTTTAGGTCAAGACTAAAATTTGTCAAAGTTTTAAGAAGTATTGATGATAGTGCCATTGCATCAATTGACACATCAGCGTCATTATCAATATCCTGTGAAGGCTCTTCAAATGCTTTTACAACAAAGCCAAAACAATTCTTCCCTAACAATTTTTTATTGTATGTTGAAATATTTTAAAGATAAGGAAATCTGGCTTTTCCCCGACAAATCCGTGCGTTCGTCAAAAATTATCGAATAGGATTTTTTTCATATAACACATATATACATTAATATTGCAAATACTAAGGCTTTTTAATAATTCAACCGCATGCATTTTCAAGTCAAACGTTTACTCTTTGGTTATACATAGATGGCACCTGCTGGGATTGAATGTAGAATAATAAGTATTTAAATACAGTAAACTAGATGTTTCATTGAAAATATCTAATAAATAACTATTAGGATGAAGATTTGGATACTTATTGAAAATTTGGTTAGAGATTCAATAAAAAAACAAAAAAAAATACTTATTGAAAATTTCGTTAGAGATTTAATAAAAAAACAAAAAAAACCTTGCTGGGATTTCCAAAAATTTTGTACATTAAAAAAAGATAATATTTATGGGTATTCTTGTATTATCGAAATAAACAAAACACATTTTTATAATTTACGGGGGGGAAATTTCCTTATTTCACCCCCCCTGAATCCGCGCCTGTATCTGACAGTACATGGTTTACAAATTTATAACTGCTGATGAATATTTTTTACAAATTTGACTTTCATAGTCAGCGTTCAAAAAACTGCAGTCAAAGTAGGAAACCTGCCATTTCTTCCACTTCTTCATTTGTCATTGGCCAAAAACAACTTTTGCTTTTACTTTTGATTCATTAAATGTAAGCCGTCGCTGTCAAACCAACTCAAAAAGCGAAAAGTGGTACACACACTTCGTTTTTTGTCGACAGTTTTTGGTAACGACTGCAGTTTTTTAAACCCTGTTTATAAAGATAAAGTATGGTTTAAAAAAAATAAATGCAAAAGGTAACAACATGTAATTTAGTTTTAAAGTTAGAAATTTTCAACGAAATATCGAGCCCTAACCGCGAAAATAACGGAGATGATGCAAGTGTTGCCAATAAAGTCATTTATTAAAAAAAAAAACGAAAATCGAAAATGATGTCGGTTGTGTTATTTTCGCGGTTAGGGCTCGATATTTTTACATTAAAAATGTAGAATTTTCTAATAATTGACATAAATTCTTCGAGTTATTCGTTATTCGAAATTGGCTTCTACAATTATTCGATCAAATAATGGCGGACAAATTCCTGGATACTCTAGAAGTGCGATAGTCTATCAGTGCGAGGGTTGAGGGTTCGATTCCCGCCAGAGACACTGGTCTGTTTCTCTACAACGGGCTGAAGGTCTAAGTTAGTATTGCTCTGTTAATGAGGTTTGAATATAATTTGAAATTGTATTTATAATTCTTATTAAATAAATAAAAAAAAAAATATAATTTTCCTTTAATATACACGAAGTAAAAAAACAAGCCCCACTATGTGGTTTAACAGCTATTGTGTATAAACAGTGCAAACATGGGTTTCTTTCCGTGCAAATATGCCAATACAAGTATTGTATGCTTTCTTGTGAAGAAATCATTTTCTATAACAAACAGATTTTGCAATTTTAAGTTTCAAAAGTTAAAGTTAAATTAAACAGGTATTAAGCTATGATTTCGATCAAACTTTTATTACATTATAATGCTTGTAATATTTTTATTTCATCAATACCAGTTTCTTTTTGAGGATTTAAATAAGCAATTGCCTTTTCAATATCCCTTTTCTCAAATCTTTGTATTGTAGCTGTTCCGGAAACGATTTTCAAATGTACAACAAACATGTTTTCCAAGGCGAATTAACTACAGGTGGTGTCAAAACGCCTTCTGATTTTGACAGTTCGAGCCTATTTGTTTTGATTTTTTATTGTTTTGCTAAGAATAGTTGACATTTCGGGCAGTAAACTAAAGCCTATAGTACACGAAATGTAAAAAGTCACATGCGCAAGTTGGTCTGACGTAAGTTTGTCGTCATCACACAACAAGAACATGCTATTGTGGTTTTGTAGTGACGTCAAAATTACGTCAGAACCACATGCGCATGTGGCTTTTTACATTCCGTGTACTATAGATTTAACAACGTATTGCAAAACCCCCTATGTTGTTTCTGCTGTTTTTGGATTGTTGTAATTCCGACACCACCTGTTGTTGAATTCGCCTTGATGTTTTCTTTTTGAAAATCATTCCTTGCCCAATTTCCATTCGAGTTTCGAAAAGGCTATGTTTTAAGTTTGAAAATTGTTCAGGAAATTTCGTCACTTCGATTTCGAATTTAATTATAAGATCCCAGTATGCAAAATGAAAATAAGTCCACATACTTGAAAATTTTCAACTCGCTTTCTCATCTATATATGGAGGCTTCAGAACTAAAACGTGTCAAGTCAAAAAGAAAATTCGAAAATATTTTGAGTTTGAGTAAGTGAACTGCCATTTGTTTCAGTAGCCATTGACGTGGGTTAATTACCATTCGCTTCGGGACGAAACATATTTGTATTTAGTTCGTTACAAAACTAAATAAAGTTAAGCTTTGCAGGGAGCTTCGCAACAGTTTTCAATTATATTCATATAAAATATTTTATAACTTGGTTAGATTCAGCTTTGAACCCTCCATTTGATGGATTATTTAACAAGTAGGTACAAAAAACGTATTCTCAATAGTATTTTCAAAACTAGATATTTAATTGTTTTTTTATTTCGAGTGTAACAATAAGTATTAAAATAAACAGTAGTTGACTTGTTTGCAATTAGCGGCATAAAATGCATTAAAAAGACATTTATGCACTATGAAAAAATTACAAAAAAAAAAGAGAAAAAAAAAATAAATGAATATGCCACCACTACAATCATCGTGAGCAACAGAAAAAAACGGTAATCATCAACATTATTATCATCGTCATATAAACGATTGAGTACTTGAATTGTAAACGAATAAATAACAAGAGCACTTTGTCTGGGTATGACACAGAAAAATCAGATATTGCTGTGTATGTGTGTGTAAATAAGTATCTGTAGGATAGAATGAAATACAATGACCCAGGGGGACTTATTTTATACCATTCAATATGCGAGTTTCAAAACAATAAAAATAAAAAATAAAACAAACAACATTTAGAACGGCAAACTATAGTCACTCATACATACATACATCAATAATATGTAGATATCATACAGATGCAAACTAACAAACTCATGTCTAAATTGTATTTTACTGTATCATCATTATGATCACAATCATATTTAATGTTCGCGGTGTCATACCACCAGTATTTTAAACAATTATTTATGTTTGTTTATATCATTTTGTTGTTGGTGTTTTTTTTTTTGTTTTTTACTTTGATATTATTATGTGTTTATTGCTTTAAATGATGAACAGCAACAAAAAATATAAACAAAAAGAGCAACCAACATAAATGGTGTTCTTTTCATTGGTTACAAATAAATAATTTTAAATACTTGTGCGAACGATTAAATGAGTGATAACAACTGCGCCTTTAATTTTAGATTTACATACTTTTATTTATTTATTTATTGGTTTGATGGAGCTTAATTTTCAACGAGTTTTATTATGTGGGAGAGGGTAAGATATAGAAAACAAATCAATAATTTATACCTTCTATAACATTTTTATGTATCCAAGTTAATGTAATATAAATTAAACCATTTTGAACCGTTAGTTTAAAAGATAATGTTTGTTTTTAAAAAAGAACTTTTTACGGGGAAAAGGAAACGTTTTCAATATAGTCTATCAGCGTGAGGGTTGCAGGTTCAATACCCACTGAAGACTCTGGTCTGTTTCTCTACAATGCACAGTAGACCGGGTCGACCTCCATACAAAAAAAAAAGTTGTGCCAGTCACCCCCTAGAATAAAAGATATGTCAATGAAGTTTCTAAAACAGGAAAAAATTTTTTTTTGCCACGCCCCAAAATACAGCACTTTTGGTTTTTTATATGTAGCGCTGCCATCTAAAGTCCGATCTCATCATATCGCATATCGTTGTTCATGGCTTGATAGTGGCTTCATTTTTGTCTTTGGTGACTTTTCAATCCGTCCTGAAATTCTGGGCGCCACTTATGCCATCTCGGATCCTTCCCCCAAATGTCCAATTTGTTTGACGGTCCAAGAAAGTCCTTATAAAACTACGTATGTTGAGATTTTAATATGCTCACTTTTATGACACGCCTCCAAATAAAGCCCCTTTTTCTGTTTCACATACAAACTACATTAAAACAAGTAGAAGTCAATACAAACCAAAAAAATTTTCCTCAGTCACGCCCTAGAATAAAAGGTATATTTATACAGTTTTAAGGACTTTAAAAAAATTTGCCACGCCCTAAATAACAGCCCTTTTTGTTTTAGATATATAGCAAAATAAAAATTCTGTAAAAGCCTCCATTTTTTTAATGACTTCCTAAGCCATTATCAATCTCGTACAAAACTCTGTAAGTTACGCGCAATTTTTGTTTAATTATTCAATAATCCTGAAAACCACTCTCTATGGCTCGTCATTTGAATTTTTAAAAACTGTTTCTTAGCCTTTGGTCTTTTTTTAACTAAGCGGTGTTTTCAAGTGGACTACTCATATTTTAATGAAAGTGAGACGGATGAATTTATTGACAAGCTTTCTCGATCTGAACTACTAGCGTTTTTTTTGCCAGTTTTCATATTTTGTGCCATTTTTCGTGCCATTTTTTTTTTTTTTTGCTGGACTGTGAAACTCAAATTAAAAATTTAAATTAAGACATTTGTAAAAGCAAACATAATGTCATATATGAGACCATGATACAGAGTTAAAACAAGAACTAAAAAATATAAAGAAACTGCAGAATTCTAAAAATGAAAAAAAAAAAAAAAAAAAATAATTTAAATGCATAAAAATGAATGCCTCAAAACATGTATGCGAAAAATTATAAATTGGGCAGTCGGTGTATATAAATCTTAGCTAGACTCAAAGTTTTAGAGGGACTTTCTTAGCACGTGAAAAAATTAGACATCAGAGGGAAGGATCCGATATATCATAATTGCCATCTAGAATTTTAAGTTAGTTTAAAAAAGCATTAAATACAAAAATAAAGGCACATTCTAGCCATTAACAATGATATACGATACGATGAGGTTGGACTTTAATTGACGATGCTGTATATATAAAACAAAAAGGGCAGTAATTTAGGGCATTGCAAAAACAATTTTTTTTAAGTTCTTAAAACTTAATAAATATACCTTTTATTCTAGGGCGTGACATTTTTTTGGTTTGTATTGGCTTCTACTTGGTTTAATGTAGTATGTGTGTGAAAAAGAAAAAAGGGCCTTAATTTGGAGGTGTGTCATAAAAGTGCGCATATTAAAATCGATACATACGTAATTTTATAAGGACTTTCTTGGACCGTCAAAAAAATTGGACATTTGGGGGAAGGATCCGAGGTGGCATAAGTGGTGTCCAGAATTTCAGGTCGGATTGAAAAGTCACCAAAGACAAAAATGAAGCAACTTTCAAGCCATGAACAACGATATGCGATATGATTGGATCGGACTTTAAATGGCAGCGCTACATATAAAAAACCAAAAGTGCTGTATTTTGGGGCGTGGCAAAAAAAAATTTTTTCCTGTTTTAGAAACTTCATTGACATATCTTACATTCTAGGGGGTGACTGGCACAACTTTTTTTTTCGACCCACCCTAACGCACAGTTGGCCTTTTCGTAAAGCAATAGATACAACTTTGTACGTGAGTGAAGTACCCTAGAGGGAAGCGAACTGACACCAAAGTAGTCCCGTGATAGGTCTTTGGTGGTAGAGACCGGTTCTCGTTTTAACAGTTTCTATGAGTTAGATTTATCCCTTTCACATGGGGTTGTCATTAGAGGGGCTCAACTGACACCATTTGACCAGTCACACATCTATTCTCAATGGACGTATTTAGTGACAGTTACTACAATATAGTATTATTAGAATACAATGTAGTATGTATTATTTCAATACAATGTAGTATTATTTCAATAAAACAAGTCCTATAATTAAATTCAAGTACCAAATTTTAGTAAGTCCCAAAAAATATGTCACACCAACGGTGAGGACTGTACTGTAATTCAATACTTTTTCTAGCTTTTTGTTCTTAATAAACCAGTTACATGATTGGTTCTCACTTCACTGGTCATGAGTTATTTCTGTTTGTACCTGTTCTATTTTCACAGCTACCAGGACTAGTCTTTTGGACCAATTGACACAAATAGCTAAAGGCCGTTGTAGATAATGACATTTAAAAATCTTTGTCACGCCAATATATAGCGCCCCTTATTGCCATTTCTTGTCCAATTTTAAAGATCTATATGTATTGTAAATGTTAAGTGGTCGAATTCTGGCCACCGGGCGAACCTTGTAAATATAAAATTGCCTCAAACCCGAATATAGCACCCTTTTGCTTTCTATTCCTTACTTTCCAGGCGTGACCGTTAAGACATGCATTTCGCTTATCAAGTCCCTTAAATGAGTGTGTTGTGTTGCAAAGTATATTTTATGTTTTTTGTTTTTAATTTTCCCCAATGGGTTAACAATTACACTCCCTGTAAATAACGTCGGCAGACCCACTGTACAGCCAGTGATATTGTGTTAATTATATTACGATAACACATCATTTATTTTGTTTTAATAATTTTCATGTTGTTGTTTTTTGTTTTGTTAAACATTTAAAAATGCCGTCGGCTTTTAATACTCTGCTCATAAAATGCGTGCTGTTTTTTTATTTTGCTTACATGCGAGTATTTTTAAATTAAAAATTATATTTTAAAATTTTTTGTTCTTTTTTTACTTTTAGCTGTCCGTAGCACATAAATATTTTTGTTTTCCTCTGAGCTCGTTTTTTCGTTTATTTCTTTAAATTTTTTTGCATGTTTTTAATTTTATTTTAATAGCTTTAGTTTTATTCTCTATATGAGTGAGTGTGCGTACGTATAATTATGTGTGTGAGTGTATTAGTGCTTTCAGCTTGAAGTCCCATTAACAATATGAAAAACAATTTACTGACATTTATGAACTTTAAATACTTAATTGCTTTTTAAAGCGATAAAGCGTGAGAAATTTGCTAATTTGTTTATTGTACAAGAAAAATTCAAATTGTTAAATCTTTTTTATTTTTAATTTTGAAAAGAGTGGAAGTTAAATCACAAATATAAAAGCGAGAAATAAAAATTAAATCATAGAACTAAAAACAAATTTGTTATTTGTAGTTCTTGAAAGTCAAAATTAAATTAAACAGTTTTTAATGGTTGGAGGTTTATAAAAATCCTACAATGGTTGGATTAATTTGTGCACTTCGCTGGTTCCTCAGGCCAGATCATCAGGAAACATTCTCCCAAAAAATTTGTAGAAATAAATTTGCAAGAGCACGGCTTAAAAAAACTGAACTTGCAAATTGCTTTATTTTGATTTTCTTGCGAAAACAATAAAACAATTTGTTTTTGTTTTTATTTAACGTACTTACAAAGATAAACACACTGGTTATTGATGGTTTTTTGTATAAGCTTTTTTATTGTTGCAAATAAGACTTTTTTGAGTGTTTGCAATTCTCATTCATTCTGCAGTTTTGTTTGCTAATATTTAACATAATAAGATAGTTTGAAAGCACCAATACTTTATGGCGGATAAAAGTTAGTATATTCAATATTTTCAATAGTAATTGACAGTTAAAACATTTTTACCAATGTTCAACAAATTGTCCTTAAATGGGACATTGTTGGACAGACTTATAAATTGATTTTGAGTCGATTGGTATACTACTCGTAGGACTAATATTTGTATGTGTAACACACGTCAGCATAAACGCAGAATAACATCTAAACTACGGCATCGTTGTATAACTAAAGAAATATTCACCTAAATTAAATCCACATTATTCATACCCCCGCGGAAAATGTTTGCCAATTGTTCTTACATCCTGTTTAACGATTTCTAACGTTCGCGTAGAAAAATTATATTTAAAACAAAAACAAAATTCGAAAATTTGTTTCCGTTTTAAATGTAATTTTCTATGTGAATGTTAACGTTCGAAATCGATGAGCAGACTGTTAAAGTACTAATCCTGTGACCAGTGAACAGAATATTATAATAAAATGGGCCGAAGTGTGATACGTGAAAACAAGACCGAACAAAATAAAGTGAAGTTACTCCAGACGAAAGGTAACAAAACAAGTCATGGGACTGGCTATCTGTTTATATTACTTTGTATCAAGGAGATCTTTCATATTAATATGGTTCTCTCGGGACAATATCTGCGACAAACATTTCTTTACCCGAAATTTAATGTGTCAATTAAAGTTACTTCAATTACCTGTTACAAAGTGTCATAAAGGTACCAAACCCTTGTGGAGCCCAACCGAAAAATCTGATCGAAACAAGTGGCGAATTGTTGCAAAGGTAATCGAATGCCTTTTCCGTCGATATGCTGATAAGAAATGGCTGAGTTATGGCACCTCAAAGTTCAAAATTTGCCTATTTTTTACGTTTTTTTCAAAAATTTTTATTTTTATTTCGTTTTTTTTCTACATTATATTTAATATCTGGAATGTTTTATTTTTTAACCAAATAGTATATTTAATTAACAACATTTTAAGCGTAATTTGAAAAAAAATCGGATGAAAAATCCGTTTTTTTTTTTATATACGTTAAAACTGATTTGAGGTGCCATTACTTAGCCATTTCTTATCAGATAGAAATTTTCAGGATATCGACGGAAAAGGCATTCGATTACCTTTCCAACGATATGCCATATCGATCGGAGTTTTTGGTTGGGCTCCACAAGGGTTTGAGTGGGACCATACAGCGAAAAACACAAAAGTACCGTTATCTAAAAAACGGTACTTAGCAAAAAAATTACAGCGTTTTTCGTGTTCAGGAGGTCCCAATTAACTTATCTAGGCATGTGGCGCTCTTGGTACTTTTCAAAACTTAAAATTTGTTAAGCAGTGTTATACATTTGAGACATCTAGGGGCATCCTAGGCGTGTGCAGAGGCTAAATTTAAAAATTTCATTAAGCCTCCTGCAGCGTGTACGGTGCTCCTAGATGTGTCAAATGTTTAACAAACCCTTATTTATTATACCTTCATCATTTGTTTCTAGCATATTTCCATTTCTTAAGGGGCCAAACAAAATTTTCATTACAGACTAGAAATATATTAAAGAAAAAGTCCCATAACTGCCCAGGAGTCGCTGCTAAGGGGAAAATATATGATGGACCTCAATTAGTTTTCTGTCCTTAACATTTTCTCAAAACATACTTCCCCTTTATCTCCACCCCTTAGAGGGGCTCACATACAAATATGCCGTTTTATGAAATTCTTTAGTTTAATTAAAATTTTTCATCGTTTGCGAATAAAATCAAAAGTTGAAGACAGATTTTAACAATTTATGGCGTGCACCGCCTCTGATTAAATCCCAGACGGATCTACAGAAATTAAAGAAAAAATACTTCCTTAACAAAACTATAACGATTTTTTGCTGGCTTTAATTTTCTAATTAAATTTAAAAATATTTCTGCTGGAAATATCGAGTTATGTACTTCCTTGCGTGCTTTAGTTTTCTGATATGATGGTGGTACATTAAGGTGGTCTAAATAGAGATCTGTTGGATAAATACTAGAACAAGATACTTGAGGTTAATGGCCCCTAATGGCAAAACATTGTTTCGAGAGAACAAAATTAATAAGTCATATTTTAAGATTGGACTGAAAAAGCCTCAGATATAAACTCGCGACCCCTACGTTAGGCAAAAAAAATTTTTTCGAAACCTTGCAAAAAAACTTTATATTAGAGGGAGTACGGAGAAAATTTTTCAAAGGTTTTCAGACGTGGCAAAATATTAAAAAATATTTCTTAAATTGGTTTTAAATGGTGACTTGTTTTTTTCGAACGACCCTACAAGATTTCTTCCAAAAAACTGTATGCTCGATTAATTCTTTGTAAAGGTACGTTCAGACTAATGAAATATTTGACAAAAATATTTGTTCTGATATTTGCTACAAACTGTGTGAAACAAAAAATATTTTGTTTAATGCTCACACTAACCTCAAATATTTGACAATTTTTGTTTGTTAAAACAGTTGGAAAATAGTGTCAAATAAAATAAATGAAATCATGTTTGCCATGCGTTCAGACTTAGACAAATATTTGCATCAAATAATTATTTAATGAAAGTGTTCAAAAATCAAAATATATTTCACAAATAGTAAAAATTGCCAAATTAAAGGAAATTTGCAAAAAATTGCTAATAGCGGTAGATATTATAGCAAAACCTAATAGTTGTTCAAAATCGTTAAAGCTGTAAAGATTCACAGGGAAAAATCGCTTCTTCGCGAGCATGGCTAAAATTCGCGAATAATTGCAAGCTTGGAAACAAACCCTAAAATTTATTTGAAATCGTTTAAAAAACAAATTTTCGAAAAATAACAAAAAAAAAAATATTTTTTGCAAAATAAGCGAAAATTCGCGAAAATTTTTAAAATTTCAAACAAGCCATAAAACTGATTAAAAGTCCCTAAAAGTAAAAGGAATGGCAAAAAATCGGTAAAAATTGCCAAATTAGCGAAAATTTGCAAAAATTTGCTAATAGCGGCATGATAGCAAAGCTTAATAGTTATTAAAAGAAGTTAAATCTGCAAAGAATCACAGAAAGAAATCGCTTCTATCACAAACATGGCTAAAATTCGCGAAAAATTGCAAACTTGGAAACAAATCATATTTATTTGAAATCGCTTAATCGGTTAAAAAATACAAAATGTCGGGGAAAACAAAAAATAAAAATAAAAAATTTGCAAAAGTAGCAAAAATTCGCGAACAATTTTAACATATCAAACAAAACCATAAAATTGATTAAGAGTCCCCAAAAGAATAAGGAATGGCAAAAATTCTATAAAAATTGCTAAGTTAGCGGAAATTCGCAAAAATTTGCCAATAGCGGCATGATAGCAAAGTCTTATAATTATAAAAAATCTTTAAAACTGTAAAGAATCCGAAAACTTACAAGAAAAATTGCTTCTATAGGTAACATGGCTAAAATTATTTATCATTGTTTGCTCTTACAATTTTTTTGTAATATCAAATAAATGTTTGCTCAAAAACTACTAAAATATTTGATTTTTTGTGTTTACACTATGTTCACATTGTACAAATATTTGTTTGCCGGCAAATACTTTTATTTGCCCAAAATCAGCTGTTATTTTATTTGACACTCAAAAATATTTTGTGTTCAGACTTCGTTGGTGAAATATTTGATGTTTGCTATCAAATATTTCATCAGTCTGAATGTACCTTAAGGAATTAATGCTATTAATTTTTTACTTGATAATACAACTTTGAAATTTGAAGTCGACTTTAACTAATATTTAAACTACAGTTTTGTAGTTAAGTTTCAAAAATATTTGCTTCGTGAGTATAAAATATCTTTAAAAAAGTTCGATCACTACTTACATGTATCTTTATTTTTTCCCATTTCAGAGTACCCCAACTTTAAAGGTAGTCAAACCAAACGTAAAGCTGCTTCTAGAAGTAAATAAAAAGTAAACAAAATATACTTATTAAAGTGAAAATTAGTTAAAAATATTTTTAAATATTTAAAACAAATTAAATAAATCTATAATATGTACATAATTACATACATACAAGTCTAAATAAGTTTGTAATTAAAAGTGAATAAATGTGTATAAAACATAATTTTTTTATTTATATAAATTTAATATGTATAATAGAAAGAAAATAGAAGAAAAATAAATTAATTAATAAACTTATAAAACGATACAAAAACAACAACTCAGAGAGCAAAGATAAAACGAATTCCCTCCCACTGTGTTTTGACATACTAAACAATTTAATTAACTAAAGTGGATTAATTTGCACCTTGTTAGACTAATTAAGGATTACAAACAACAGCAACAATAACTTAAAAGCATATTTATAGAAAAAAAAGCAGCAGCAGCAGCGAAAGGAAAGCAACAATAACTAAAAAGTATATTTATAGAAAAAAATCAGCAGCAGCAGCGAAAGGAAAGCAACAATATCATTAAGTTTAAATGTGAGTGTTTTTGTGTCTTACTATTTTTTAAGTAATATCTATCTATGTTTTTATGTAAAAGTCCAAAAGGAAATAGAAAAAATTTAGCAGAAAAAAAGCAAAGAAGAAAATTACAACATTATTATAATTATATAAAGCAACAACAGTTACCATAATAAAGAAAAAAGAAAAACTTCATTAATATCTCGCTCACCAATAACATCATTATCGCCGCTATCAACATCACATTTCAATTACAGTTCGTGCATTCATACAACTACATATATAGTGGTATGTCCGTTTGTAATCATCAGGGTTGTCAGATTGTTTTTCCATTCATTTTTCAAAAAAAAAAAAAAAAAACAGTGTTGTTAGGCAAAGCCGTACCACAGCATACACAGACAAATTTTCGAGTGTTCCCTATCTGGAAATCGGCAAAAGAATTTTATGTTCATATTGTCCTTAAAGCCAAAGAACAACTTAAGTGTACTCAAGAACTAAAATATTTTCTGCTTTAAAAACTGCCACCCTTTCATTGGTTAAGATTCACATAAGAGTTCTTTGTGCCTCATATTATCTAGATATCTACATGGCTGAGTTTCAAAACGTCAGTTGAAAAGCAACTCGCCTTTTTAAATGCATTCTACAATGCAACCGAGTGCAACTTTACAATGTTATCTGTCCCAAAGTGCACCCCGGAGATTTAAGGGTATTTCACTTTTTGGTTTTACATTCTCTAGAGAATAATCAGGTGCAGCCAATACCTGAAATGCGAAAAAAAAATCCAAAATAGACAAATCACAGGAGATCTTCACGATTCCTTGCGATCGCGGATGACCAGACCACGATGACTGGTACCACGGCAGTCAGTTGTCCCGGTAGCACGGCACCGGTATGACAATAAGTTGACTCTTCTTTGAGTATGTTTCATGCGCGTAATGATTCCTGTTTTTCAGGAAGATTGTCTTTTTAGAAGATTAACTTTTCTGATAATTGGTACTTTCAATGTTGTACTCCCGTCCGGTTTAAAGGATGGGATGCAAGTCACAGATGATATTTCTTCGAAGGGTTAGTTTCAGGGATCACATGGTGTTTGTTGGATATAACCAAAGTCGCGGCAAGTGATATCCGGAAAATCTCCCTAATTTTACAACACTTGTGGAAAAGTTTGGTCGGAGGGAGAACTTTTCCTAGGTGGATGCTGTTTCTAGTCAATAGCTGCTACAAGCATGCTTCCGACAGCAGCGGAGGATAGAAAGCTCCAACTCGAGTGAATAATCTTCCTAGTGCATACTACCCACCATGGAGTGAGCCTACGCGGCATGCATCCATGTAAATCTTAAAACATCTGTGCCAAAGTGCACCAAAAAAGATATCGATGCGTACTCAATAAACAAACTGTACATCGTTTAACTTGATGATATAATTTTTACTTATATATTCCGCCAATCTAGATTATTACGTCTATACATGAGGGTATTTATGATCAATTCTGGACCTATCAGCACGAAATTGTATACCAATATTAACATGTATAAGGAAGTTATGATGTTAAAAGGTATTTTCGCAACTGTGGTCAAATATGAACCCATTTCAAAAAAAATTTACAAGAAGATTTATGTACCAATAAAATATTTTGGCGCTTATTTTTTTCTAAATCTAACAAAAGATGGGTTTTGTGTACAAAGATCGTATACCGTAAAAAAAGTTTGTATGGCGGCTTTGTAACATATTGGCTGCTGTTCACCATTTTCAATAGCCATCTTCCTCGTGACAATTAAAATTTCATAAACTTAGTTCCAAAATTGCCACCTGTACTTAAGGCGCAAGGTTTATATGAAAAGCCAGCCAGACGGATCGACATCGCCTAATCGATTTAGAAAGTGTTAACGATGTGTAGAAGTGCATAATATCCTATTGTGGTGTAAAAACACTACGTCGCCTAACACAAAATTTCATCCCAAATTGGTTTAAGTTTCGCCACGTCTGACAACCCTGGTAGCCATCGTCAACAAAATTATTCGTTATATTACAACATATTTTTCTCTTTCTCTTAGACACATTCAGTTTTTCTCTCTTGTTTAAAAATTCCAAGGATACAAAATTTTTTTTATTTTATTTTACTCACAGTACACTGTTGCTATAGTTTCTTTTTTTTTTTTTTTTTTTTGTTGCTGAGTTTTAAGTTTTTATTTTCCAAATTTTTTTTATTTAACTAAATGCATAGAAAAAGAAATTTGTTATATTTTTTTTTTTTTTTTGTTAAAACAAAATGTAATACGGCCAACAACACGTGACCTTTTATGAATAAATATGTATAAAATACGAGTACAGGCTAAAAAATTAGAAAAATATTTAAAAAAAAAAAGATGAGAAAAAAAGTTTTTCATTTTACAACAAAAAGCAACAACAACATCAGCAGCAATAAAAGTAACTTGAAAAAATAATAATAAAATAATATAGTACTGCAGTTGTTTAAGTGTAATTATAAACTAAATTAAAATAAATAACTAAAACAGAATTGTTCAAAACAAAACCCAAAAAGGTAAGTTTATAAATATGAGATTGTAGGTATTTAGTTTTAATGGCTTTAAAAAAATATGAATGTACCCTGCAAATAAAATTGGACCACCTGATCCATTTTGATAAAATGGACTACTCCATGGACTGGTCCGATGTAATGCAAGCATGGACCATGTCATTGTTAAAAAGTGTTTGTAGTGAGACTACATGTCTTCGTTTTTTAACGACATGCTTTCGTTTTTAAACGACTTCAAAACTAATCCTCTTGAGTATACCATGGAGTAGTTTTAAAACTACTCCTTAAGCGGCTCATACACTTGTAATAAAATTGTTTAATTTTACGTATTGTACAATTATATCGCCAATGTGGATGTGATGTTCGAAGGTGGCACAATGTATTGGCAACAATCAAAAGACTTTTGATTTTTATTGCACAACAAAAAGATAGTGAAATGTGTTGGCAACATTGTTTATGTTATTTCTATAGGTTATGTTCGCCTTTTTATTGAATGAATGAAACCATCGTGCGACTTATTGCATAATATAGGACAAAATGGAAATACTATGGCAAATATCATATACAATAATATTGCAAGTGTATGGGCCGCATTAGTGGTCCAAAGGTGGGTTATATCTCCTAGGACATCGTAATGTTAAATAGACCAGGTTTTTTCCATACGTTTGGGTTAGTTTTGGACTAGTCCTGGTCCCTTGTGGACTACTCTTTACACGCGTGTTTGGACTGGTCCTATTATTTGCAGGGTATATAAAACACTTTTAGCTAGGGACTGCTGTTCGGTTTTAACCGAAATCGAAACCGCGGTTTTAAATGCCTAAAAACCGAAACCATAATACTGGAACTTCATATACAAAACTTTATACATAACAGCTTGCAACAATGGCAAGGTATTTCAAAATTCTTAAAATTCAAAATAAGTACTAAAAAGAACAAATGTTACCTTTCTAACTCTTATGGTGTTTTCTTTTCTACAAAAAATGTGACATTTTGATTAAAAAACATTCAATTTGGTGTATGTTTCTTACAAATTTTGCTCCTAAAAAGGGTGGCTTGTTTTATTCTAAAACATTTTTAAAAATAAAAAATGGATAATTAGTATTGTGGTTATTTTGTTGAACTATTTATGGTTTTTAATCCAAATTTTTAATATTTTTAATTAGGCTTAAGTTCATGAAATTTAATTTTCATTAAATTATTCTTATGAAGAAAGGAATTTTACAACATGAAAATTAATTAAAATTGTTATTGATAATCTTTCATTCTTGACGTGGCTCGGGCTCGAACCCTGGCCGGCAGGTTACCATGACATGTTTCGATCGCAACCACTCGATCTCCTCAGATGGATTTGCCGTCTTACACTCGCAGCCATCGACGACTGCTGACGTCAATAGTCAAACATCAATCCTTAAACCAAATTGTATTTTAACATTTGGTAGATCGAAATTTGCTTTCCTGAATGATTATCCATTTTAATTGATTTTACATGTTTTTTCCTTACTTCTGTTTTTTCGTACTTTTGTCAAGAATTTTTCTTGAAGTCCAAGTACATTTTTTGTTTTTTCATTTTGTCTTTCTCTTTTCTGTTGACCTTTTTCAGCACAACTTGAAGGACAAATGTACACATAGAGCTCGTGCCTTAGCTTTAACAATAATTAGTATTGTGGTTATTTTGTTGAACTATTTATGGTTTTTAATCCAAATTTTTAATATTTTTAATTAGGCTTAAGTTCATGAAATTTAATTTTCATTAAATTATTCTTATGAAGAAAGGAATTTTACAACATGAAAATTAATTAAAATTGTTATTGATAATCTTTCATTCTTGACGTGGCTCGGGCTCGAACCCTGGCCGGCAGGTTACCATGACATGTTTCGATCGCAACCACTCGATCTCCTCAGATGGATTTGCCGTCTTACACTCGCAGCCATCGACGACTGCTGACGTCAATAGTCAAACATCAATCCTTAAACCAAATTGTATTTTAACATTTGGTAGATCGAAATTTGCTTTCCTGAATGATTATCCATTTTAATTGATTTTACATGTTTTTTCCTTACTTCTGTTTTTTCGTACTTTTTTCAAGAATTTTTCTTGAAGTCCAAGTACATTTTTTGTTTTTTCATTTTGTCTTTCTCTTTTCTGTTGACCTTTTTCAGCACAACTTGAAGGACAAATGTACACATAGAGCTCGTGCCTTAGCTTTAACAATAATTAGAATTGTGGTTATTTTGTTGAACTATTTATGGTTTTTAATCCAAATTTTTAATATTTTTAATTAGGCTTAAGTTCATGAAATTTAATTTTCATTAAATTATTCTTATGAAGAAAGGAATTTTACAACATGAAAATTGTTATTGATAATCTTTCATTCTTGACGTGGCTCGGGCTCGAACCCTGGCCGGCAGGTTACCATGACATGTTTCGATCGCAACCACTCGATCTCCTGTGAGTGTAAGACGGCAAATCCATCTGAGGAGATCGAGTGGTTGCGATCGAAACATGTCATGGTAACCTGCCGGCCAGGGTTCGAGCCCGAGCCACGTCAAGAATGAAAGATTATCAATAACAATTTTAATTAATTTTCATGTTGTAAAATTCCTTTCTTCATAAGAATAATTTAATGAAAATTAAATTTCATGAACTTAAGCCTAATTAAAAATATTAAAAATAAAAATGGATGTTAGAAAAAATAAAGAATATAAGAAAAAATTTCGATTTCTTTGCAATACAGAAGAAAATGTCGCTCACACTTAGATGATTAAAATCGTATCAAAGGATTTTAAATAAAGTATCAGTCGTGAATTCCGCTATTGTAATACAGTAGCTTTGACTTAACTGCCTTTTGTTTAAGTGCACTTTTGACTTAACTGCACAAAATTAATAATTTTTGTCATTATTCTTTAAAATCCCATACAAATTTCTTTTTAAAGTGCACTTTCTATAAGTGCACATTTGAGATAAACTCCCAAAAGTTTTGGCATTTTAAAATTATTTTCATACAAAAAATCAAAGTCAGCTGACGTAACTGCCCAAAATACATATTTTTTTTAATTATTCTATAAAATCCTTGTTAAAAAATCGTGCAAAGGAGAATGTGCAGCTAAGTCAAAATTCCTGTACACACTCTTAGCTTTTATCAACTTAAAGAAAACAATTTATGGAGAAACCCTGATCCAGAGAAAATATTCCAAATATCTATAGCGAAACATCCATATCATATGTTGAATCGTTTCTAATAAAGGTGGTGCCTGCATGCGCAAACGAGTCAGCCATACAGTCGCCATTATAGTTGAGCAACCCGTGATTTGAAAAGCTACCCTTTTTTCATTTCTCTTTGCATCATCTTTTTTTGCCACAATACAATGAACACAAATTTGTTAAGTTGAGATTTATATGCAAAACTGTTGTAAAATATAACTTCCAAGTTTACCAACCACAACACGAGTATATACAGTTATTTGCGGTTAATTGAGCCCCGCTTAATTGAGTTTCCCGTTTTATTGCACTAAAAATCATGGAACGAACGGTATAACTGTCTATGTAAAAATACCCGTTTAGTTGACTTCCGTTTAATTGCGTCACCAGCTTAATTATTTCGCAAAATTAGACCGCATTGCGAAAAACAAGAGCAAATGCAATATTAATAAATAACGAAATGAGTTTTATTTTCCCTCTACACATGGGTGTTTCGCTATATTGCACATCTTGCTCAATTAAGCGATTTTCGATTTAATTGCGTCTGCGATTCAATTAACCGAGTACTGCTTAATTGAGTTCCCGTTTAATTGCGTCAAAAGTCGTGCATTTTAAGAAACTCAATTAAGCGGAAATAACTGTAATATTTAAGTAAGTTAATTAAATTATAAAACAAAACAATATGTATAACTAAATCAATTTGTTTCAACAAACACAACTAATGCATTTGTTTAACGTGGTTTGTGTTTTGTTATTTTTGTTTTGATCACGCCATTTGTGCAGATTGTCGGGGCCTGTTTTTACACATTGCCATTTCACCACCAAAAAAAGCTTTCTGTCTTTTGCTTTAAAAGCAGCCTTTGCAACTGATTTGGGCCCTTTATACACGTCACTTTTTACACATCTGTTTTATAATCTGTGATATGAAGGAACATTGAGATTACCTAGCATTTACACGTGAAAGTAAATTTCTTGAAAGTCGCAATACACTCACACTTTTTCACTAGCACACACATTATTTTGGTGCTTTCAGCCAATCGGCTGTTTCTTCGATTTTTAGTTGATAATACGTAAAGGCCAGGATAGTGAACTTGATTTAAAAATCCCCGTTCTTTAAAACTATGATTGTAATCACGGTTCGTCAGTTTTTTATAGCAATTGCATCCATGCCATAATGTGCGAGCTTTCACAAAAGAGCTTTTGTAAGTGCTTGGCTAAGAAACAACAACAGATTGTAAGAGCTTTCAAAGCTATTTACCGCAAATGCAAATACCAAAGTTTGTGTGTTTGGATGGAATGGTTTTATTGTTATCATAAAAGAGAACATATAAGTTTTATCACACTCCAAATATAAAAAATTTTGTTTATAGGCTTTTTACACTGATCAACATCTAACATCTACCATCAAAGATGTAGAAAATGTGAAACATTGTTCACATCTTACGTCCACCATCAAACAAAAATGTCACAATTTTTGAAAAAAAAAAATGTTTTTTGTCACAAAAGTGACAAAATTAAAAAAAAAACACAAAAATGTATTTGAAGTTCAATTTGTTTAAATATATAAAAAAAAATTGCAATAGAATAGAATAGAACTTATTGCGACTGTTCTAGTGATGACACTAAAATAATCGAAAGATGTAGAATGGAATAAAATGAGATAGGAACATCTTTTAAAGATATTGGTTTTTAGCCCTTAGTATTTCTTATGGAAAGATGTTAACATCTTCGCAAATTGATGGTAGATGTTGATCAGTGTAGAAAGGCTATAAGGGTAAATAGTGAAATATCATAAATTTGTGTATGTAACAAAAAAAAAAAAAAACGAAGAGAATGACTTAGCGAGTAGCTGTTACTTGACAAATTGGTCACAGCTGTGAATCGTGATTTTTAAATAACAGGTATTCAATCACGGATACAGAAAATATCGCTCATATCTAGTTTCCATGTATATCCCTGTGTTCAGACTGATTAAATGTCTGGCTATCTGCTCTAGAGACATCTTAGGGTGATTCTCGATTTGATAAACAGATTCTCCAGGGGTCTTATGGCCGCTTTGCTATGGGTAAAAATGTGAATATCCCTGCCAGATATCTCATGTGCCTTTTGGCTGTGTAGATGGCCATTATTTCGGCCTAAATGACATTGCAATAATGCCGCATCCTTAAAGGAATAACGGAAATGTAAATTAAATATTTATATAAAATATTTTCCCCCTTAAGGGTTATTTAATTAATGTTTTAATTTTAAATGTCATAAAGAGACCTTGACAAATTCTTAAATAAATAAAGATAAAATTTACACACATGCAAGCACTAAAATAAAGACATACATTTTTATAAATATTTGTATAATACTTCTATTTAATTTACAAATGCAAAAGGTAAAATGATGTTAAGTCTCATTAAACTGCATTTCGTAAATGAAAAGGTTATAAAACTAAAATGACATGATTGAATCAAAAATTAAATTAAATATAACTGACACTTAATTACATTTCGTAAAAATATTTAAATATGATTCGTTAATGTCCTTCTATACTATTAATTAAATTTTGATTTTATCAGAAATAAAATAATAAAAATAACCCACATTTGAATTTTTTTTATTGATTTCAATTGAAATGTTTTTTTTTTTTTTTTATTTATTTTATAATTGATACAATCAATTTAATTGTTAATTACATTTTTTTATTATTTATTTATTTTTCAATTTAGTGTAGCTATAAAATGTTATCTGTTCATCTAGATTCTAGAATATGATATTTCAAAAATGAAAACTAAAAAAACACAAATTAATGGATTGATTTTGTTAAACAAATAATAAAAATAATAAATACATTAAAAATTTATAGTGTTAAAGGAAAAGTGTTTAAACAAAGCAAAAAAAAAAAACAGCAGCAACTACTTTATATTGTTGCTGTTGTTATTTTTTGTTTTATTACAAATTTGTCAATAATTGCTGCTGATAATAAATTGTTGCTGCAATAACAAAACGTATGTGTGTGTGTTTTTGTTGCTGTTGCTGTTAAAAATATTATTGTAATTTAATGACTGCAAAAACAATTGTTATAAAATATTAATTACTTTAAATGACTAAACGAACGCCTTTTATATAAATTGTTTTTGAAGTAATTATTATTGATATTATACGCTCTCTCTCTCTCTCTCTCACACACACATACACTCTCACAATAACTTTTACTTAAAACACAAACAGTGAATAAAATTTAAATTAATTTATTTTGTTTGCACAAAATTTTAAAGATAAGTTTTATCGTCGTAATTTTCTAGGAAATCTCAGTAAAATAGGAAAAAAAAATTCAAGTGAATAATTATGCAAATATAAAATATTTAATGGGTAAATTTTGCCAAGTACTATAAAATTAAGATTCTTTAGAATAATTTAATTAACTTAACAAATTAGTTGAAAATAATATAAAAAAATTACAATAAAGTTTAAGTTTCAATTAAATTGAAATTTTATTAAAATATAATAAAAAGTTCTAGTTCTCTAGAACAGTACTAGAGGGAACTTAACTATAACTAAACTAAAGGAAAACTAGAACCGAAGCAATATAACTAGAAGGAAACGAGTAGGAGCGCTATGTCGAATCTAATATACCCTTCCCCATGGCGCGATAAGAACAGAAAGCTGCCACGCCCAATTCTTCAGTCCCGCCCATTTTTTCTTAGCGAGGTTGTGTATGGATAACCCAAATTAAGACAATATTTCTCTTACCGTTATTTAGATACAAATAAATCTTTTGTGTCACACACCGTTCTACACTCCCGCCCACCTTTTATCGGATGTTGTCTATTGATAACCAATATGTTTGTACTTTATTTGGAAAATAATGTTAAAACGCTTAACAGTTTTATTTGGTTTAATATCTTTAGTTTTTCTAAAATCTTTGGATGAAGTTTCATGACGATCTGGCCTAAGCAACCAGTGAAATGCGCATAGGAATAGCTTATCCCATCTACAATAAATTTCAGTGTCTTTATCAAGAATAAAAACAAGAATTAAGCACGAATAATAAAATCTTTCAAATTAAAATTTTGTATTCCCAAAAATTACTTTGTTGATAACCCAAATGTTTACAATTTTTCTCTAACCGTTCTTTAGATACGAGTAAATCTTATTTTTTAGCAACGTCCAATTCTCCGACCTTTTGTCCATTGATAACAAAGATGACTATACCTAAATTGGAAGCTTTTCAGATATACTGAAAAAAAGAATATAATGTGTATAACAAGAGACAGTCGTGGTTTCTTGCTCATATTTCAGTCATTTGTAAATCGATCATTTAAATTGCAAAATTTAACGGAGCATATGTGACATAAATATATAACAACCTAGTCCTAATCATTTTGAGGGTCTTCAGAAACCCCATTTCAACAGACAGAGGGACATCGTTAAATTAACATCGCTACTTAAAGGGCCCAGAATATAGATATTACAAAAGAAATGCCAAACTTATAAATACCCTTTCCAGTAATGGTGAAGCGTTAAAAAAGACTTAAACTATTACTGAGTACAGAACTGAACTAGAAATGATCTAAAACTGAACTAGAAACTGAAATATAGCTGAACTAGAACTGATCTAAAACTTAACTAGACCTGAACTAGAACTGAACTAGAAATGAACTAGAACTAGAACTGAACTAGAACTGAACTAGAACTGAACTAGAACTGAGCTAGAACTGAACTAGAACTGAACTAGAACTGAACTAGAACTGAACTGGAACTGAACTAGAACTGAACTAGAACTGAACTAGAACTGAACTAGAACTGAACTAGAACTGAACTAGAAATGAACTAGAACTGAACTAGAACTGAACTAGAACTGAACACTGGAACTGAACTAGAACTGAACACTGGAACTGAACTAGAACTGAACTAGAACTGAACTAGAACTGAACTAGAACTGAACTGGAGTTGAACTAAGCTAGGACTGACCGAGAACTGCACTAGAAATGATCTAAAAAACAACTAGAGTTTATAAAGAACTAAATAAAACCGAAACTTAATTAAAATCCTAAATCTTTCGCGATAATAATTGCGATATTAAAGTTTTCTTACAACTGTTCCTCCGTTTCGGATTAGAATAAGACGTGTCGCTGTAGCAGTGTATTCAATTTTGCCATGTAGTGACTAGATCTTGAGTCATTTTCCGTCGTGTTAAGCGTTGCAAAAAAATTTATTTAGCAAAAATTTCTTTCAACTTTTAAACATTTAGACATGCTACTTTGAATTTATTCTGATTAAAAAAAAAAATCAAATTTATAATTGAAGTTTTTCGTTATTCAAAAAAAAAAAAAAAAAAATTTTATGTATATTTTATTACGAAAAATATTATCAATACAAGTAAAATTATATTATGTGCAATTTAAAAGTGAACAAGAAAAATCTACATTTTTGATATGCTCCGCCAAGAGTTTGAATATTTTAGGACTAGTCTTTGTATGGTTATGGTGTAGTTTGATTTTTAGTCTTTTAAAACAGTCAAAGTTTAACAACAAGAGCATTATGCGGTACGGGTTAAGACATACTAAAGTTTTTTCCGGTTGTGGGCTTTATATGGGTGGGCGTATGGTGAATTATGGGCCGACCTTTAAGAAATTTAGTTGTAGGATTTTTAGGGTTTCAAAACGAATTTGTTTTTTTTTTTTAAATTTTTTTTTTAAATTTTGTAATTCCCTATGCTAATCCCCGCGAAGCTTGACGCTTGTCTGTAGGAAAGAAACCAGAGTCTCTGGCGGGAATCGAACCCGCAACCCCGGGGTTGATAGACTAGCTCACTACTAGCTAGCCTACCGGGGCACTCAAACTTCGAAATGAAGTGACAATCAGTGACTTCGCCACTAATTTATGTTAGTTTCTGCCACAGTAAAACCAGTGTTCCACATTTGGGCTTATAAATATTTTCCTACTGTACTGGATTTCAATCCCAAACTGCTTAAAACAATTTGACACCATAATTGTTATTTTGTGTTAAGTCGTTCACTGTCTTAATCGACTTAGATTTACAAAATGACCCAGAATCAATAGATAAATGTTAAAAAAATTTCACACGGAATGACAAATTTTTTATACCCTCTTTACAACAATTTGTGGATGGTTTAAAAATAGTTTTATAAGTGTTTTAAATAATAATAATAAGTTTTTGCAATAAAATTGTCTTTGACAATTTAGCCATTTTCGGCGGTAAAGAGTTGGAAATACTGAATTATGGATTCATTAGCTGATCGATCCATTTACAACGTTGCAAACGAATAAAATATTACATATCGCTCATTTGCTGCAAGACCGGGATAACTCAAAAAATGAAATTTTTGAGTTAGAGATGCATAATTGTTCGCTTTGTTTTTCTTTATATTGTGTATTAAATTCATCTTTATAACTTTTATACTTTCCCAGTTTGAAGAGAATGTGTCTTCTTTTTTTCTAAGTAGTTAGAACAAATCAAAAACTTTAAATGCGTTTATCTCGAAATGGATTTTTGTGAGTTATGCCGGTCTTGCAGCAAATGAGCGATATATTATATAACTGATTCACTATTAAATAAACGGAAAAATGAATAAAATAAATGTTCATGGTTAGCTGCAAAAATAAACAGCAAAATATTTAAATAATTATTGAAATATACATAATTGGAAAAACAACAATTTATTATGCGAATGGAGATAAACAACAACTGTTATGTTACTCGTAAAACTCGTATTGTCTATTAATAAGAGGAATGTAATCAAAAATTTTTTTTCATTAACATTTGTATACAAATAAACCAAATTTAACCCATCTAGGAAGGCTTGTTGTCCGCAAAAATAAGAAACTGTATAAAGAAAACTAAATTCTTCCTACAGGTAACAATGTAGATAGTATTTACTGTTGCTATATTTTATAAAAAAATGTACAAGGAACACAGAAAAAATAAAAATTGATTTCAATTAAAAAATGTGTGATATTAAAAAAATCACATATAGGCAAATCCCAGAAACAGTCCACCAACCAAAAATTTTTCAACTTAATTTTTTTTAACGGAATATAAGACTATATGTTTAATTTCATTTTTATAATAAATAATATGTATTTCAGTGATCATTAATGCAATAATTTTTACCAAATCCTACCCCACTGCTGATTTCTTAATAAAATACGTGAATTTAGCATTATTTTAGGTGATTTTTGTGCTTAAAATAGCACTTTCAGCAAACTTATCAAAATATAAATTTCGTTAAAAAAAAAGTTGACATTCATTAGTTAAGAAATTAGTTTAAGAAATGCAATTCATAAAAATATAATTTGTTTTGTTAAAATAAATAAAATATAATAAAATACTACTGAAAAAACTGTAGCGTGCGTTATGTAGCGTGCGTCACAAAGGGTTCACGGCTTTTGTCAAAAATCACAACATTTTTTGGCTGCGAATAAGTGCGTTTAGAATTCTCTTATAGTCACCTTTCTTTAAGGAATCAGCTTTTGTATTCCTAATCATGCTAAACTCGCTAAAAATTAGGAAAACGCACTTCAACCTTTGAAGTTACTTCCACTTTTTGTAGCGTGCGTCACAAAACTTTGTGATCAATTATTTCGCCACAAATACTGGCTAATAAATTATGATATATGCCATTCGTTAGTACATATTAATGTCACTAAATACTATATATAAGTTGAAGCTATATTTTTTGAATGACCAAAAAATGTGTATATTTCAATCAGAAAACGCGTGCTAATGTAGCGTTCGTCACGCAGGATTTTCCCGCATACAGACAAATAATAAACAAAAACAGACAACCAAAAAACTAGACTTAGTTAAGAAAATCTTATGGCAAAGAAAACAAGTGTTTTTGTGAAGTTTTGTTATATTTTTTAATTGATTACGTGTAACTATCTTTATTAAATTATTCTTTGTTTTTTGTTTAATATTAATAATAATTATTTTATGTATTTAAATATTTAGACCCCTAAAGATGGTTAGCGACGCTAGCCGAAATATTGGGAATAAAAATAAAAATATAAAAACAAAAATCACGAGTTTTTAGTTTTAAATTTTATTTATTTACTTGGACCTGCAGCCAAACAAAAACAACTTAATTAATTTTAAAAAAATGTAACAAATTTATAGTATCAATTAAATATTTTTTGATATAAATAAAATTTTCCGCAGTGATGTTGTTGTTATGAGTAAACGTTTAATTCACTTTATTAAAATCTTAATTAAAACTGATTTTATTTTTGAATAATGGTTTAATGGAAAAATAATTGGCGATAATTTTTTCACTGCATAACATATACAAAACACATAAAGACATTTTTCACAAATTAAAGCATTAATCAAAAGTAAAATCAGTCTTAATGAAAAATTTAATCAAGTGAATTTAACTTTTCAATCAAGAGCATTTAACGTTTAATTGATGCTATTAATTTTCACCAGTAAACAAATAAATAGTATCAAATAAACGTTTAATTCACTTGATTAAACGTTTAGTTGACTTGATTAAACGTTTAGGTTAGGTTAGGTTAGGTTAGAGTGGCCGGTCACAAAGACCCCGCATAGACCAAATAGGTCCCTAGCGTAACCACGTTGTACGATAACCCGCAAGAAGAAAGTTAGAAAAAGGTTATTCCGATATGATGGTACCCAGAGTACCCCACACTCTTCTGAAGAATGCTAGAAGACCCATTAACCCAACTCCAGAGACTTCCCCGAGACCCTGGAAGTAATGGTCTCCCAGACAGTTCGCCCTGGAGCGCACGAGCGCCGGACAGTTGCATGGTAAATGCTCTACAGTCTCCTTTTCCCCTGGTACCGTATACCGCAGTCCAACAATGACCCTTTATAGAACCTACGAGAAGTCTACAGTCCCTTCTCGATAGCGACAGAAGAATTTTCGTCTAGATCATAGGATCCCCACACTACCTTGGAAATCCTGCACGTTCTGGTGCTTTCCCAAATCGCCTCTGATTTCCTCCGTATAGCAGAGTCCGTATCTCTCTCGTAATATTCTGAATTGGAGCCGGAATGGCCATCACCCTATCGCATGGTAAATAGACCCCCGTTTCGCCAATTCTTCCGCCTCCTCGTTGCCTTCTTTGCCCTGGTGGCCGCGAACCCAGTATCTATCGAGTCCCTACACTCATGGACGATCGAAATGTATATTAAACGTTTAATTCATTTAATTAAATTTTTAATCAAACCCGATTTTACTTTTGAATAATGCTTTAATTGGAGAAAAGAAATTGTATGTGAATGTGGGCATTTATTTTGGTTCCTAAAGGGTTTTAAGTTTAATTGTCATACACAAATAATTAAAAACCACAACGACAACTGGAGATACAAAATGATAGAAACCAAATGGATAAAAATTGAAACTAGTTCAGATTACACACACGCAGGCTCTATTGTTGTCACATTAATTAAGTTGTTGCTTTTTTTTTTTTGTCTTAATGTTGCTGTTGCTGTTGCTATTGGTTTTTGTTGTTATTGTATACTTTTGGTTTTATACACAATTATTTTTACAAATAGACATCGGCAACAAAAACTGTTAAATTCAATTAAAACAAGTGACAAATGAACAACTAATTGTAAGCAAAACAGCATGAATTATTCCAAACACTCACACACACATCCATTTATCTATTTTTTTTTTTTTTTTACATGAATATGTAGATGTTGCTACACAAATTTGTACATATGCAGATTTAAATGTATAGATAAAACTTTGTATTAAAAGGATTATATAAACAATGTGCGTGGAAATAGCATTAATCAAAATTAAGTTTCTAAAAATAGTTGACTGTAATATTTCATTTGTATTGGTTTTTACAGCCTTCACGACAGGGGGAAGGGTTATAACCATTATTGAATTTACGTAAGTCCCTGTCCTGTAAACCTAACACTATGGTGCACTCAAAAACTTCGTGCAATAGAAAGCGACTACAGAGATCGAGAGCAAGACTGCTATTTTAAGACATGCTACAGGACATGTGCCCCCTTCGAGAGGCGGAGCCTAGCTAATAGGATCAAGGGACGCGGTTACCATGCAACTACACACCGCGGAAATGCTCTTACCGCACACCAACAGCCAGATGTGTTACATCTACAATATTTAGACCTTATGAATATCGAAGTTTTTTAAACGATTTGCGTCTGTCTGGCTATCCGTCTGCCCTTGGTTTAAATAGATTTTCCGAAGAAGGTTTATATTCACTAGACATATAGTCCGTAATAAATTGCTATTTAAATTCAGCCAAAACGATTAGTAAGTGACTGGTATAGAAGCAAAAAACCACGACAGACTCAAATCTCTTCTAGTCCAGTAAAAGTTTTTCTCTAGTTAAGTTCTAGATCTTTTCTAGGGCAGTTTAAATTAAATAAAAACCAAAACAAATCCTGGTTTAGTTAAGGTTCTACTTCAGTTTTAATCCAGGTCATGGAATGACAATCTCAGCATTAATAAATAAAAAAAATTAATAAATAAAATGAATATGTGTATATAATTATGGACTTAACCTCGTATTACAATTTGTATAAATAAATTGTAACTTTGTATGTTATTCATTAATATAAAATTAATTAATGAAAATTGAAATATTGATATGAATAACCACTTTAAATTCAATTGGTTCGAATTACGAAAAAAAGACTTAAATTAAAATAAAAATCAGCTCATTAAATATCCGTATAAAAACTTGTATTAGTTTTACTCTATTTCCTGTGATTACCAATATTTTAAGTGATAATTGCAATGTCAATTACAAAACAAACTATAGGTAACAAATTGTATATAAAAGGTTTTAAGGGGAAGGTTGGCTAAGTAATGGTTGCAGATAGTTCAGTATAAATTCGTTAGAAAATTTACAAATGCTTCGTTAAAAATAAATGCAATTGAAATGATATATAATTAATTCAATTTAAATTTGCTTTTATACAAACCACTAAATATTTTCGAGTCACACTTCCCAACTTAACAAAATAATGATTAGATTGGTAATATAAATACAAGAGCAAAAAAAAGTTGGTATCTTGATCCGCTTTATTCACAACGACGAAAAAACAAGCTGTTAAACTACTTTTTTCAATTAAAGTAATAAAAATTTAAAGGAACCCAGGTAGATACACGACTAGTATTTTCAATTAAAATTTATAGTTTTTGTACGACCATTTTAGTATGAGCGTTAATTTGTAAGTAGCAGTTCCACTTAAAAACTGCATCTAATAAAATAAATGATTAATTACATTTTAAGTGCAATTCGATTTTGTTTTTTAACCTTCTTTCTTTCCCATTACATATCTTAACTTAATGTCTAAACTAGTGTAAAATACGAAAATATTAAAACAGAAACCAAAAGACCTAAAAAAAAGTACATCAGAAGCATGTTGTTTAAAGCGTGTACGAGTATTTAAATGAATGAAATGACTGCCTGGCACAATGTTGGAAAAATAATAAAAAATCAATTTAACGCAATGGTGTGAGAATTGTTTAACAATCATGTCTTTATAATGATGAGGGGCGCCTGAGTTAAAGAGTTTTATGTGAACAGGAATGCGTATTAAGTATACTGCTATAGCACGGAACACCAAGGAGAATTTGTTTAAGGGAGAGGAATTTTTCAAGCGAATATTTAAATTAGGTTAAAGAGCTAACAAACTCTTATTAAGAAATATGTAGAAAATAATTTAAATGGTAATCACGCCAGAGATCATCGATAAAATGCATGGAATAATATTGGACTATCGGAGAATGAAAGAACGTGAGGTTGCGGATACTGTAGGCATCTCATCTTGGACATAAAAAAGCTATACAATGCAAGAGTACACACGTGTATTGTCAGTATGGGAAAAATTCATAAATTGGGCTATGAACTGCTACCCGATTGAGCATATTCTCCAGATTAAGCCGCCTGCCACTATTTAACAGAACTACATAAGGACTAGAACAGAAGTAGAATGGAACCAGATCAGAACTTTAACATATTTAAAATAGATCTTGAACATAACTAGAACAGACCTAAAATAAAAACAAAACATAACAAGAACGGAGAACAATAACTCGAAACTGCAGAAGAACAGGGCTAGAAAAAACTGATTAGGAACTAGAACTAACTTCAGAATTTAAACATATCCAGAAAAGAACTAGGAGAAAACTAAAAACAAAACTAAGCCACAACTAGCACATAATTAGAAGGTTACCAAAAACAAATTTAGAACAAAACTAGATCTTAACTTAAACTTAATTAGATCTGAATTGAACTTTGGTGTTTTCATAATTTATTTATTTATTTAGGCCCTGAATTTGTAAAACGCAACGCAATCCCAAAAATAACATTGAAAGCAAAAACAATGTCAAACATTTTTCAAAATTTTGTTGTTGCTTTCTACAGAAATACATATTGCGTTTAAAAATTACACTAGTTTACAAAATGAAATTTTTTTCATGTACATTTGATGAGATGTGATTTTTCTTATGTATTTTCTTCCGCTGAATTCAAAAATCAAGGTTAAATTTTTTTTTTATGGAACAGTTTTTGAGATATGGTCATTTTCTCATTTTTTCTACCTTTTTTCACTTGACAAATTATATCTCGAGCTAGATATGTCCTATTTGGTCGTTCTTGGAAGGTATTGAGATGACGAACAAATATATATAACTGGACATTTAATTGGTATGGCACATTTTCAAAAAAATCATATTTTACAGTGCTTCTGTGCCGATGGAAAAGTACAAATCTCGAAAAAAAACATCTGGTTTCTCCTCATGTACGTCAAGATGATACTTCTACACAAGAACTAACACCAACCAGAAGAAAATGGACCGAAAAATGACAAAGGTATAAGCTAATGAGTGAAACAATCCAAATCCCATCTTTTTCGAATATTTTATTTTTTTCTACAATTTATTGGGTTTAAACGATTTTAATACATTGTTGACTTTTTTTGTGTGTTTAAAATAGTTGAGGCTCTTGCTTAGTCTTCGGTTGCTTTTGGGATCAGTTTCTCTAGTGAGAAACCATACATAGTCTCCCAACATGGCTGCATCCCAAAATCCTTAATAGCGCCGCTCAATGGTCTTAATTTGTTGGTGAAATCTCTCGCCGTGTTCGTCACTTACGTCACCAAGATTGTCCGGAAAGAAATCTAAATGCGAATGTAAGAAATGGATTTTGAGAGACATATTTACACCTGTAAGAAATAAATAAAATCGTAAAAACAATACAATAGAAAACAAGCAGGAATGAAATTAAATAATGGCACTCCGTACCCATCTTCCTGTAGTTCTTCAGTAAATCCGTAATAATTCCCTCGTAGTTAGAGCTTTTATTGTTCCCAAGAAAATTGGCAACAACCCGCTGAAATGACTTCCAGGCCTCGTTTTCAACGGGTGTTAAATATTTTGGAAAATCTGTGCTTTTTAGCAATTTCTTTATGTGTGGACCATCGAAGACGCCTTCCTTGATTTTTATTAAAGAAAGCTGCGGGAAAAGGGTTTTCAAATAGGAAAATACTTGGCCTTCCTTGTCTAAGGCCTTCACAAAATTTTTAATGAGGCCAAGTTTAATGTGCAACGCTGGAAGGATTATATTTTCTTTTTTGACAAGAGGCACGTATTTAATATTGTCTTTTCCCACTGTTACGTTCTCTCTTTCTGGCCAGTGTTTTCTTCTATAATGATGTTCACGAGCACGACTATCCCACAGGCAAAGAAAGCAGCAATATTTTGTATATCCACCCTGCATTCCACACAACATGCCGACGACTTTGAGATCGGAACATATTTTCCAGTTGTGATGCTCATATTGAATGTATTTTAGCAAACTGGCCATTATGGCGTATGATTCTTTAGTGTTGATGGCATGAGCGATGGGGATAGAAGGTTTTTCATTTCCAATATGCAGTAGAACTGCTTTCAAACTCTCCTTACTACCGTCAATGAACAAGCGCCACTCAATTGGATCATAACGCTCTCCGAGTTGCTCAAACAATGCAGGAATATCGTTGCAGTAGCATATGTCGTTTTCCTTCTTAAAATGTTGTGAGTAAGGTTTATCACGGTTTCTGTAACATGTTCCATTTACTCCCGCAGCCAAACAGTTCTTTTGCTTCAGGCGAGATGCAAGTAACTCCGCTTTTTCCTTTGACAGGTGGAGATCTCTCACCAAATCATTCAGTTCAGGCTGCGTAAAATAATGCGATTGCGACTCCTGTTGAAATTCATTATCACTGCTTGTGTCTGTCTCTTGTGATGATTCCAAAGATTGAATCGTTGAATCGGGGCACTTAGGATGAGGAAATTCACCTGAATGTGGAACTGGAAGCGAAACAGATGCTACTGTCGCATAAACCCATTTGGCACTCTTTCCAAAACCAGTGGATTTGCTCAGGCAAAAGTAACAATCAACCGAATGGCAGAGCGGCTCTCTCCATATCATCGGTACACCGAATTTCATGTATCGTCTAGTTCCGAAAAAAAATTCACTTTATCACTAATTGAATTGTTTATACATATAAATTTAATCTTACTGCGATGAATCAGAAGCCCACGCGGCAAGAGTTATATGGCACGATAAACAAACATTGTTTGGTGTCCATTGCTCATGAAAAGTTGAAGGTGCTATTCCAAAATATTGCAGATAACTCTGTTGTAATGAATCGGTGAATCTACGTCTATTTGGTTGGGCGACAAATTTTCCACATACGTAACAAAAATTATTTGGGTTGTTTACGCACTCAAATTCCCGATTTCTTTTAGGCATTTTGGTGAACACAAATAAATATAATTTCAATCAAATTTATACTACATTTTATACAAGCTGTCAAAACAAAATGCATACCAGTGATGCAAGCCGCCGGTCAAAAACGTATTTAAATCGTTTAAACCCAATAAATTGTAGAAAAAAATAAAATATTCGAAAAATATGGGATTTGGATTGCTTCACTCAATAGCTTATACCTTTGTCATTTTTCGGTCGATTTTCTTCTGGTTGGTGTTAGTTCTTGCGTAGAAGTATCATCTTGACGTACATGAAGAGAAACCAGATGTTTTTTTCGAGATTTGTACTTTTCCATCGGCACAGAAGCACTGTAAAATATGATTTTTTTGAAAATGTGCCATATTTTCATCAATATATTTTGAACCGCTTTACCAATCAAATGTCCAGTTATATATATTTGTTCATCTCAATACCTTCCATTTGGTACCAAGAACGACCAAATAGGACATATCTAGCTCGAGATATAATTTGTCAAGTGAAAAAAGGTTGAAAAAATGAGAAAATGACCACATCTCAAAAACTGTTCCATAAAAAAAAATTTAACCTTGATTTTTGAATTCAGCGGAAGAAAATACATAAGAAAAATCAAATCTCATCAAATGTACATTTTCAGTGTAAACCAGTGTTATCAACGCCTCAAGCTATGCAGCGTTTAAAATTTAAAAATTCAATATTCATTTCTATAGAAAACAACAACAAAATTATGAAATATTTTCGATTTTGTTTTTGCTTTCAATATAATTTTTGGCGTTGCTTTTGTGTTTTACTAATTTAGGGCCTTAATCTTCATATATTAAATATAAACAAACAATAATTAAGCAAATCTTATTCTATTCAATCTTCATATATTAAATATAAATAAACAATAATTAAGCAAATCTTATTCTAAGTCCTGCCAATGTCTGACGAAAATTCTTCTGACCACGGTTCCCACCGATGCACATCAGCGATGCCGATTTCTGTGCAATTATCCAAAAATGGGGCAAACAAAAAGTAAATTTTTCAAGGAAACCTTTTCATTTCATACATATTTCATGTTTAATTATCATTTTTATATGCCCATTGTTTTCATAATTTGATAATAAGCTATTTAGCCTATTTTCTAAGATATGGCTACGTCAACTAACCATTTGGGCTAAGAAGAATCCAAAAACAGTTCAACAGCAAAAAAATACACTCACTTGTGAATTGTTTGGTAAAGTGAATCGTCCGAAGTGAAATTAACCAACATTTTTTGAAAATGATATGGGACGATGAAGTTTTTTTAGGCCAGCTGTGGAAAATCATCGCGCCTTATAGTTTACACCATTTACTGTAGGTGCCTCGCTGCTTTTTGTAAGGGGCATATTCTGCGAACGCATTAATTCGTGCCCGAGCGATTTAAACTGAGCCCCACCTTCACCGGATTAAAAAGCTCCTGACAGGTTTCTTTAAAGATATTTGATAGAAAGATCTTATGGTAACAAGCAAAAAAGCATCCTCGAACTAACAACCAACATTTGAAATTGTATCATGGCCATTGCAGCCAACATTTTACGAAAAGTTGTGCAAAAAAAGAGCACGTAAGTATGTGCGAATAAGAAAATGACCACCACTTAAAGGAGATCATTTCTCGAAGCTTTATAAAATAAAATTCCCCAATTAAAGAGAGTACCAACGATTTTGAAAACAAAAAGATTTAAAATCGATAAAGTAGTTGTCAGTGTTTTTAAAATTTATTTCCTTTAAATTTTTCACTTTTTTCCTGGCTAAATTGTTTTAAATTTTATATTGTACGAGGGCAATTTGATAGCATCGTGATTTTTTTAATAAAAAATGTTTCTTCGGCAAATAAGCGTTTTTTTCAACATTATCTCTTTTTAGATCAATGCACTTAGTCCAGCGTTTTTCTAATTTGTGTTATTCCTTACCAATAAAAGGCTTTCTCAAGGTCCTCCAAATAGCCGTTTGTTTAGACTATAACCTCTTCATTCGACCCAAATCTCCTACCTACCACCCACCCATTTCTTCAGGTTTGGAAAATGAAAATAGTCGCAGTGGGCTAAATCTGGAAAATATGCTCAATCGGGTAGCAGTTGGTAGCCCAATTTATGAATTTTTCCATACTGGCTACACACGTGTGCACTCGCGGATAGCTTTTTCAAGTCCAAATATTCATGAGATGCCTACAGCATCATCAACCTCACGTTCTATCATTCTCCGATCGTCCAATATTATTCCATGCATTTTATCGACGATTTCTGGCGTGATGACCTCTTTTGGGCGATCTGAACGTACGCCGTCACTTGTACCCGTAGGACCCCAACGAAACTCAGTAAAAACAGTTTCCATTGTATTTAGCAAGTCTTTCCTTGGTTTCAAAAATGTGTTTTTTTACGCAAAAAATAATGCTTAACGCAAACTAAAAGTCGCAGCTTTCTCAAAATGTCTCTTTAAAGTTGGTGGTTGACGGCAGCAGTGTTGCATTGAAAGTAACATCAACGAAAATTCAAAAAGTTATGGAGTTATCAAACTGCCCTTGTGTTCGTTAATTGAACTTAAGTTGGAACAAGACTATAATTCAGAAATAGATTTTAAAATCGTTCGAAACTCATCAAAGCTGCTAAAAAAAAACGATAGTTTTGAAACCGGTACATCAATAATCGCATAAATAAAAAGTTATACGAATTTAAGCCATGTAGCGCATTCTGCACTACCCTGTTTATATTCCAGGGCTGTGGATTTGTCAAGAAAAAGTTCTTACTTTGACTCCATCCGCTGAAGTTTTTTAAGTACGACTCCGACTCAGACTGCGACTCCGACTGCGACTTCTACTCTAACCTTGATGATAAATGTATATGGGACTGGTCCTTATTTGACTTTTAACTCTTTTTTAAATGGTTAAATATCAAATGAATCTGTAAAAATTTCAAATTGATATTTTAGTTCTAACACATGCCGAATTGTGCTTTAATATAGTTATTTTCATATGTAAAGTAGACTGGTGTTTCTGACTTCAACATTTTTTAAGCAGACCCTCTTAAGTTTGTTTTATTTGGAAACATATTGGCAAAATTTTGGTGTCGGAGTCGCGATTTTTTATGGGTACTGCGACTCCGACTCCAGTACAAAAACCTCAACTCCGACTCCACATCCCTTATATATGCATAAATAAAAATCGAAACTTATTATCAAGCGCAAAATCTGGTTTGTGTGGTTTATAAAATTTTGGGTAATTTTGATGCTTCGGTTATGAAAAATTAAATTTGGACTTCGGCATCACTGGTTCACATAGGTGTTTAGCTCTCTTCTGATTAAGTGAGTGCTGTAGTATCTCTTCTCCTTGAATTCTCAGAGTTGAATTTAAATTCAACTAAAAAAACTAGAAGTGAATTAAATATTAACTGAAACTAAACTAATCTGGAGTTTAACTAGGAAAATAACAAAAACAAATAAGAGCATTCAGTCAATCGAGTTTGAACTATCCTTAATGTAATTTCTGCCACTGTACATTACACATTTAAAATCTCGTTACTATTTGCATTGCGGCAAAAATAGCAAGAAACACGTTCGCTTACATCGTCGTCCCCACTCTGTTTTATGAAATAAATTTTAAAGGCTTTATTTTTTGCTCTGTTCCTTCTTTAAGACATTTCCAGATAACAAATGAAAATGGGCGGAGTCATGCTATTTTAAAACAACAACAGCAACAGCAATAATAAACAACAATTTTAATACTTTAGACGGCTACTGTTGCGGTTTTTTCAAATACGTTTTTTCTGGTAGTTAAATATATGAGCACTTTTTGTTTTTTATTCCGATCTGCCTGCTTAACAGGCGTCTAATAAACAAGTTGATTATTAAGTACAACCGATAGACGGACAGACAGGCGGAATGCTATGGAGCATATTTGAGCAGTGTATAGATGTGTGAATGTGTAGAAAATGTTCTTGTGTGTACTAAATAAACAACACAACATCGAGTACAGTTTAATTGTTTGATTTATATCAAAACGATTATTTACACTTTTAATACAGACTTTTAAGCGAATAAAAGTGGCAAATATACCAACGAATATGATTGGAATTTTTATTTGCCTTTTAGTGTAGGCATACTATTTTTTTATAACATATGGGGTACTCCAAAGGCAAGGTTATTTGAAGAGGTCAGCATTTTATTGTAACTAAAGAACTTAAATATGTACCTATTTTAAAATGAAAAATATTTTATTTAAAAGAAGTACAAAATTCTAATAATTTTTTTATGCAATAAAAAACTTTCATGGACTCACCCATTTTCATACCGTTAATTCTTGTAAATTTCATTTAAATGTTAATTGCTTTGCCATTTTTATGGCTTCAAACACCAGACGGCCGCTCGACCAAGTGCCAACTTATTTATCATTCTTTTTTGCTTTTCATGTTTTATTATTTCTGTTTTTGCCTTTTTGCCATATTTGTGATTAATTTATAATTCTTATTTCTTAACAATTGTTAGTCGCCTTGTGTTTTTCATTTTGAATTCAACATTTTTTTAATCGAATTCGCTCCCTAAAATAAAAGCTAACAACAAAATAGAGTCCATTTATAATTTGTTAATTATTATGAATAATTTTATTGTTGTTGTAGTTGCTGTATAAGTTTTTTTTTAAATAAATTTCGTCAACACACACACTGGGAGACTTTAAAGACTTTCTCATCAACTTGTTGATTTCATTATAAATTTGTTTTTCTTTTAAATGAATGACAAGTAATTTCGTGGAATTTCTAAATTGATTAAAGTCGTTTTATTTTATATTCGTTTTGTTGCTGTTGTTGTGTGTTAGTTGTTCTAAAATAAAAAAATTTAAATAACAACTGACTACAAAGAAAAATACAAGCTGAAATACAACTGGGGTCAGTCACAATTTGTATGAGATTCACTTTATTTTACTAGACTGACACATATGAGGAGCACCGATCTATTTACATACAAATATGAAGGTGTCAGAGATAACAATCAGTGAAATCGTGAGCAGAATCTTTTAAAATTAGAATAATTAAGTTAAGAACAGAAATTTAATTAGATTTAAATACAAACAATAATAGAACAGAAACTTAACTAGAATCGAGCTAGATCAAAGCTGTAACTCAATTCAAACTGAAATAGAAGTAGACAAGAATTGAAACAGATCTAAATAGAACCAGATTAAAACTAAACTACAATTAACTGAACTTCCACTGAAGTAGAACTAACTAGAAATGAACTAGAACTTAACTAAAACAGAATTAGAGCTGAACCCAAACTACACTAGAACGAAATTACAACTGATTCAGAACAGAGTTATATCTGTACTACAGCTCTGTAGCTTGTACTACAAATGAAGTAGAACCGAACTAGAATTGAAACAGACCTTAATAAGAACTGAAACATAAATTTACTCAAATAAGTTTAGAAATCAAAATTTCATTATTTTCAATATTTGGCTAAGAAAATGTCTTGTGGCACAACTTAAAGTGAGTTTCTTTCTGAAATTTGCTCCGTTTACACTGCAATGTAAACTAGTACCACTTTACGAAACATTTATGTAGATTTTACAAAGTTTTTAAACTCAAAATGGTCAAATCATACACAATTAAATTTTTGGGTTTGCTTCAAATAATTTAATTGACTACACTTACGAATTGTACTTCTTAAATAAAAATTAAGAAACTTAATGAACAATTTCATTAACACTACGAAATTCAGTTAAGTAATCTTTCATTGGATTAATGACAAATATGTGTCTTTTTTGAAAGAAAAATCGATTAATTTGTATACATTCATTATTTCAATAGTTTCAATATTCTAAAATTTTAAAATTATTGAATAAAAAAATTTAATTTTGTAACTTCATATTTTCAATGAAAAATTTCATTAAATCAAGGAAAACAAATAAACTTCTTAAAATTTAAAATACTTGTAACTAGTAAATATTTGCTCCCTGGAATTGTTGCAAATTGTCATAAAAATGTGTGAATATGTAGTAGATTTAAATGTTTCATAATATCAATGAAAAAGAGATCATTACGGTATAGAAAAAGTACTTTTAACTAAATGTTATTAATAGCTTCAAAAACAAACAACCAGAAAATGGAACAAACCATTCTCACATTCTTCTTCCTTTAATTGTTAATTTAATTACACAAAATTAACGTAGTAGAACAAACCACTATAATAGAAAAAATGCTGGTGAAGGGTATCGCGGGCTGGAAAATGAATTAAATGCAATTAACTTCAAGAATAGCGTATGAAAGTAGAACATAACATGATGCCACAGGAATATAAAAACGAAATAAAATTAATATAACTGCACCCAGAGAAAAAACAAGTTTAAATATGGTCACCTCCAACAAAACTATTTTTAAAGAAAATGTCAAACATATTATGATTCATTTAACAATATTATTGTCACCGACAACCATATTATGATTGAATTAGTCCTCCATCAAGAAGCCACAACTATATTATTGTTGCCTCCGAACATGATATGGTTAAAAATAACATAAATTTGTTTAACACTTATAATAGCATGGTTGGTTTTCAACCATAGCATATTGCTCTTAGAAAAGAGGAATATACTATTGTCAATTTTAAAACAAATGATTGTCATATTTAACCATAACATGTTTGGAGGCAACCATAATATGGTTGTGGATACTTGATAGAGGACTAATTCAATCGTATTATGGTTGTCGGTGACAATAACATTGTTAAATAAATCATAAGATGTTTAAAATTTTCTTTAAAAATAGTTTTGTTGGAGGTGACCATATTAAAACATGTTTTTTCTCTGCGTGTGGACGATTTGTAACAAAAATAAAAAAATCGAAATAAATAACAATAATATTTATTAAGCTATTGAAGACCGTCATAAAAATTACGAAATTAGGAAATTAATTTAATGATTTTATGTCATTGAACAAATTAAAAATTTTCTTGAAATACAAACCCCCCTTTAACTTTTTAAACGCTTGGCTTTTCATACTTATGTTTATGAAATGTTTCGCTAATGTGATGACAATTACTTACATTAAGTTAATAAAAAATTTTCTTCGCTTTTATGAAACATTTCATAACTGAGAGCTAATGAAAAATACTTTATTAATCCAATGAAGCCATTATATAGGTTGAATTTTAATACAATTTTTCATTAGATTATATATTAAAGTTGATTGAAGCTGTGAAGAAAATTCTTTCAGTGTCTTTACACAGAAAAAATCAATGTAAAATCGTCGAAAACAAGGTTGGTTCAACAGTTTTCGGTAGTGATTTTGCTTAATAGTTACTTCACTTTAATTTAACGTGATTTTACAATAACTTGCGAACAACATGTTTTTCTTTAAAAATAACTATAATTAATGTTTATTTAACATTAAAGTAAAGTTAGAGCAAAATGTCATTTATATTGAAATAACAATCCCCATCACGTTGAATGAAAGTTATATCAAGTTGAAACAACGTGAATTTTATGTAGAATCAAGTTGGTTTGATTTTGAAATAACAGTGAGAAGAATCTTCTGAGACAACATATGCATTTATTTAAGAATAATTCAAAACACTTTCACGCGGAACTAGAGAAACAGAGGATGTAATTATTTATTTTCCGGTAACACATGTTTCACTTTTTTTGTATTCTTCTTTACAAGCAGAATGGACCGATATGGGTTTTATCATCATTCAACTTTCAAAATTTGATGTACTATTTAAATAAATATTTTTAGCAAAAAGAATACGGGAATTTTTCTTCTCTTTTTAGATTATTTTAAACATGAAAATAAAAAATTTGTTTTTCTGTTTATAGTGTTGTTGTTTTTTTTTTCTATAAAAAAAAACAAGAAAAACAGGTTTAAAATAAACATGAAACCAAGATGATTTTAAATAAAGTCCCTACTTTTGAAGAAATTTTCTATGATTTTTAATCAACATTGCGCCATGTTATTTTAACATTGATATTATTTCTGTGTGTTGTTAACTTTTTTTTTTTTTGCCAATGTAAACACTGGGTTAGTTTCTGATACTTAATTGATACTGACTAATGTCTGCATACACACAAAAAAATTTTGCACCAGTAAAAGCATTAATCAAAAATAAAGTCAGTTTTAATTAAAAATTTCATCAAGTGAATTAAACGTTTAATTGATATTATTAATTGTTTACTGGTGCAAATTAATATTGCCAATTAAACGTTTAATACACTAGATTAAAAGTTTAATTGACTTAATTAAGTTTTAATTAAAACTGATTTTATTTTTGATTAATGCTTTTACTAGTGCAAAATTGTTTTCTGTGTACAAAGAATCCCTTATGTTGTGAAGCACATTGAGTTACAAATATTTTATTAAAAATTTTAAATTGTTGGCATAATTTAAAGACTAAAAGTAAATCTCTATCTTCGTTAAGGTTGAATAATTTCAAATTCTTAAAGCAACATGTGTATTGTAATTAAAAACAATTGTAATATAACAAAGAAAAGTTATGATTAAGTTTTTGAAGCCGAAAACACAAACGTGTAAACATCGAAATTATTCTTACAAAAATTTTAAAAACCTATTAAGCAAAATTTATTTTAATAACAGACGTCATTGACATGTGTTAAGCGCTCATTTATCTCAAATTTATTTGAAACCTCTGCTTAACCACATTTAAAGTCTCGTAAATTAGAGAATAAACATAAAATAATTTAGTTCTGAATCCCAATTTTAAGGGGAAACGCAAAAAAGTTTGACATTTATTAGTAAATACAAAATAAGTTTTTGCGGTTTTTGTGCAAATATAAAATTTTTGTTTTTAACAGTTTTATTTTTAAAATAAAATCAAATATTTCTAGTTTTAAATAACTTTGATAAAAACGAACTTAAGAACTAAAGCAGCATAAACTGTACACCGAAGTCAGGAATTTGATTTCAAAACTTGAACTGATATACACGTCTAATAGAATTGGACTGACGATATTGCAAAACAAGCGATAGACTAGAACACTCAAGGCAGTTGGCGCATAGGACAACCATCGCACACTTGGAAAGGCTAAATAATAGTTGAAATGTCCATAGTACAACTAAATTGGAATGATACAAAACACCGAGCAAATGATCGAGAATATTCGAATCAAACTGTAACGCCCCTATGAAATTTATTGTTGAAGGGATAAGCTATTCCTATGCGCATTTCACTGGTTGCTTTGGCCAGATCGTCAGGAAACTTCATCCCAAGATTTAAGAAAAACTAAAGATAATAAACAAATAAAACTGTTAAGCGAATCAGAATTATAAGCAAGAGAGAAGATCGGTATGGAGCTCGACAGAGACTACGTTAAAAAATAAAATACATTTTTATCCTAAGCCCTGTATTTAATTTAAAAATTCACGGAGTTATTGACTCGCCCTCGTAAACTGATTTAAGCTTAATAAAACTGAAATAAACTTAAGGCGACCGTACACGACATGTTTTTGTCATCTGACATGTCAAATTTCCCACTGCAAAATACATACATGTCGTGTGTTACCTTTTAAACTTTGCTTCTGTAAAAGTCAGATGCAAAGTCATCTGACAAAATTTCAATTAGAGCGTGCTCTATTTTCTTCTGACAAACCATCTGACATCAGAAATCTATGCCGCGAAGAAACCGGCGTCCACTATTGAGGGAATCATTAGCCGGCTGAAGTTAATATTTTACAATACTGAAATATGTATGATCATCGCACCATTGAAAAGAATTTATGTAATTATATATATAAAAACCGTTTCATTATAATATCCTAAGTTGGTACCTTTGAATTAAAAGAAAAATATGTTAAGATGGCTAAATTATTTAACGACGTTAATACAAACTTTCGTGGCGGCATTTTTATTTTGGGGAAAAACAAAGACAATGTCAGAAGCAAATTACATGTACGTTTATGACCGAATTTTATAAAGTCAGATGTAAAAAACATATCGTCTACATGCACCTTTAGACTGATGTGGAATGTTTAACCGTTATTTGCTGAAAAGTGTAAAATTATATACAAACGGCTTTTTATTAAAAGCAACGCATATGATTTGTTTATTTTTTATTAACTACTTTCTGTGTTAAAGAAATAATTTTTTACTTCAAATGAAAGTACTTTCGATGCCATTTTTTATGGAATAAAACATGGTTCAAATATTAGCGGCGAAAACGGAACGAGTAAATACGCTGAATTAAATTGTTTATTAAGGGAGCGCACAAATTGGACCAGGAATTTTGCATTTGATGCTGTCCTGCAGCTCTTCATGCGTTTTTAGCTTGTTGACATAGACAAGTAAAACAATTTAACCAGAAAGAGGAATAGTTTCAGGGACGTACGCAAGCTCGTTATAATTTTAGTCAAACGAGTTAAGGGGGTCTTAAAGTTCCGCCAAATCATATTCCCCAGTAACGTGTTAAGCGCGTGGTCTATTTGCTGAGCTGCCTAGGTTTCAGCAAAGATCCGTGATAATACAGTCAATTATCCTTAACTGTAAGCCAGAGCGAAAGGCACGGGTCGCATGACACTGTGACTATGTATATCTCAGGCACCACTTGAGAACAAGACACAAGCCCCAGCCTAAGCTCAGCCTCCACATCGCTACAAGACCGTTATCCAAAGAAGTGGTTCGGCGAACTTTGCCTTGAGTAATTCGATTGTATCGTACGCTTTATTCAATTGGAAGCATATCGCCAAGGCTATATCATTGAGCTGGTCGCAATAATACTTCCATGTCATGGTCCTGCAGTGTTGATAAAAACTGTCAAGCTAGAACTCAACAACATTCAACATAGCCGCTTTTGAATATGAACTTTGAATAAAAAAAAATGTTATTTGGAAACGTTCTTCAATCGTGTATTTATTCCTATTTAAATGGCACAGACTAAAGACACCCTTTTTCATGCGTAAATGTTGCGAATACGTTAACGATACTGTTGATTTCAATTATTGGTAGTTACTAAAAATAGGAATACGAAAAAATTAGAAAATTTGTCAAAATTATAAATTTATTTCGTTATTTGTGCGTTTTGATTAAAAATATAAAATGTATTGTACGTCGATAAAATATTCGATCAAGCGCTAAACATAAACGAATATAAAATTTGTTTACAGCTGTTGGGAAAAATCGGAAAACAAATTTAACTTGATCATGTTTAACAGCAACGCAACGTTACGTTAACGTTAGAGTACCCCTTTTTAAAAAAGCTTGGTAGGAAAAACGGAAAAACTGATCCACACCGTAGACGTTTAAGTAAGACTAACGAGGTTGACATTTCAAACTGTGCAAAAACTGCTAAGCCAACTTCACTCCTATTTTAGAAATCTTAAAAACAAAATGAACCGTAACTACTGCAAAAACCCAACATTTTATATACAAATGTGGATTGGTTACTCAATGTTTCTGGTGGAACTAAATACAATTTCGTTTTTTATCTTGACAAAAAATCCTTTAGCTGCCTGCTTTTAGAAAATTTACACAAATTTTCGTGTGAGATATTATATTGACAACAACAAATACATATTCATGTTTTTATTTTAGTTTTCGATATAATTTCTCACACGAAATTATGCTTTAATTTTCTTAAAACGGGCTTTTAAAACTTAATTTAAGTTTTCAAAAACCCCAAATAATAAAAAAACGTAAGCGATAACGGCGTTTTCATATAAATAAAAAACCATCAAAAAAAAATTATTATAATTAAAAATCGTATCCATCATATTTAGCGACATTTAAGGCAAATTAAAATTGAAATTGACAAAAAAATATAACAGCAAAAATTTCTTATAAAAGCCGCTGTGTGTTCAAAAAGATTATCGTTAAAATAACAAAACAAAAATAACAAAAACATGAAAAAAACAAGTAATAATCGACAACATAAATGACCATATTGCAGCGATTGAATTCAATAAACGCAATTTGGCCAGTTGACTGACTGTGTTAAGCGATTTCTTTTTTTATTGAAACGAAACAAGTACCATTAAATTATTATAGTATTCTCAAGAAAAAAAGCTTAAATTTTAAAATTAATAATAAAAAATACGATTTTCAAATGTCTTTCAATAGAGAGAGACATTTAAAAATTATCGAAATGCAGAAAAAACAGTTAATATCTTGTTCGAATATATAAAGAAAACCAGTTAGAGTGCTAAATTCGGCTGTGCCGAATCTTGAAACCCTTCTCTGACAGTGGAATTATTTCAGGAGTGGGATATAAATGAGGCATCATTATAAAACTAACGTTAGTGTTATATTATTGGTTCCAGTTAAGCCCAATGTTTAATTAATTGATGACCATCAGAAAATTCTATGCTTTTATTTCTAGTCATTTAAAACTTAATTTGAACTAATTTTAATAAAATATCATAATCGCAACAGTTCTAGACGTACTGCAAAAGATTTTCAGGAGAGGAATTTATATTAGACCCATGGTTAATTACACTACGTGACAAAATTTCAACAAAGTCGTATCCAAATGAATCTGGCAGCTAATCTTTATGTAAAATTGTCCGCTGAATCCGAATATAAAGTCAGAATTGTCAAAAGTTTTTGAGATATTCCAAAATAACCGTTATTTGTGTTTTTAAAAAAGATGATGTGACTGAAATGCAAATATCTTCAAAAATTTTAAACCAATTATGTAATTCTTTATTTTTAGTGAAAGGTTATAAAATTTCTAAAATAACCATGGATTGCTTGTGAATATTGGTCAAGAAATGACAGAGTTACAGGGGACAAAAGTTTAAGCTTCATAGAAAATTTTATGATTTTGTTCAATTTTGTTATTTTCAAGTTATTTTTTTTAAACCAATGATTTAAAAATCCTAATGTTTTATTGCATGCGACATTAGATTATTTTAATATGAACATTTTGAGCCCAACAAGACATAGATTGGTACAAAAATGACAGAGTTGCAGAAGATTTAGTAAATTAACCCACATAGAAATTCAATAGTTTCAAGCAATTTTTAAGATTTATTTTTACTTAAAATGTAGCTTTGTATATTTATTTGTTGTGGGTTAATGCAATTAATCTTCTGTAGCTTTGTAATTTTTGCACCGATCTGGTTCCTATTGGGCACAAAATGTTCGTATTGAAATAGGCTACAATTTTATTTTTTGGATATTTGCATTTCAGTCACAGCATCTTTTTTAAAAACACAAATAACGGTTATTTTGGAATATCGAAAACTGTTCTACTTTTGACAATTCTGACTTCATATTCGGATTCAGCGGACAATTTTACATAAAGATTAGGTGTCAAATTCATTTGGTCAAAAAATTGTCACGTAGTGTTATGGATCAGTCATTACGACACTCAGAAGAGTGTCAAGTAGAACAAATTTTAATACAGTATGGAAATTTGTTTAAGAGTTTTATACGTTTTAAAGTAGTTTTAAGAGGATTGGACCAAATTTTTATCCAATAATTAAATTTGCTATGGTTTTACCCATATGTATTTTAATAGTTTGCCAGCGTGGGGTTTAAAGAGGAAATGGTAAATTGTAGGTCGATCTTCGTGAAATTTTAGATTAAGATTATGTTTTTGTCCTAAAAAAAACTCTGAAGGACCAAATTTTACTACAATAGCATTATAAGTAAGGGTTTAGGCGCACTAAAGACTTTTCAGATAGTTGGCCTTTTACGGGGCGCATGGTAAATTGTGGGCCAAACTTCACGAAATTCGATAGTATGATTTCAGTTCATATAAAATTAGGATGGTTTTTCCATATTTGGAAATAACAACCAGGTTAACTAAGCCGATTTTGCTGGATTTCGATTTCAAACTCCTTGGAATAACTAGAAACAATTTAACACCAATATCGTTCTTTTCTTTTGATTTGTTGGGTAGTAGAGTGTTTGCAACAGACAAACAGCCGGACATCGCTAAATGGGCTTAGAATTACTGAAGGGCACAGAATATATATACTAAATGGGCTCTGTGATGAATACTAAAAATGTTTCTAGTGGAATGAAAAACTAAGTTTACCCTGCTTTAGTGGCGGAGGGCATACAAGATTAAAAACATAAAGTCTGTCACAAAAACGAAATACTTGAAGTAGCAGCAGCAGCAGCTGAAAAAAAAACAATTACTACAAGTGGCAACAACATGAATTTTTCATTAGTCAAATTAAACGGTTGTTATTTTAATTATGGAAAAGCTGAAAACAGATACAGCCAATGATTTAATAAAAGGAAATCACACGAGAGCGTGAGATGTTAAAGAGATCAGGCAGAGTAGGTTGTATGGAACAATGTGTGGTCAAAAAGTATATGTAAGGGCATTTACTAGTCCCGACCGATTAATCGGCTTCGGCTTCGGTATTGGCCAAAATGTGCTAATAGGCCGATAATCGGTTTTCGACATCAATTAAGCCGATTTTTCCCGAAGGTCGAACTTTTTTGTACCATTATATGCACACGCAGAGAAAAAATATGGTTGGGTGTGGTAACGGCAACTACTCCATCTTTGTTGTAACAATATATTGTTGTCGTACACAAAAAATTTATATTTTTAATAAATATTTATAAGCAATATTATAGTTACTGTGAACATATCCGTGTTTATCGCAATTATAAATTTGAGTATTGTTGGCGTTCAGTATTGGTCTTGCAATAGTGCAAATGCAAAATATCATAGCACTTTTGTAAAATCCAACAACAAAACACACAGAGAATTCGTTAGATTTCATAAAAGTCTTATGATATTTTGCATTTGCTCTTTTGCAAGCCTAATATTGAACTCCGCTATTGTATTTACATTAAGAAAAATTGTAAAGTGCCAAAAAAAAAAATCGATGCAAACAAATTTTAATTTATGAATGTTATGAAAGGTGCTGTATCATAATATGATTACTTCTTAACTTATTATGATAAACATGACAATAATATGATTACTTTTTAACTTATTTTGATTAACATGATACGAATATGATTAAGGGAAAAAAATATTATAATATAATATTACGAATATATTTGGTCATAATATGATTAAATAATAATCGTAATATGGTGACTACAATCACGAATCTTATCATAATATGTTGCTCTTGAATATGCTTAGCACAACCATGTTTTTGTCACAAAATCATGCACAATAATCTATATGGGAAATGCAACCCTTAATTCCTCACATTACAGTGGAAGAAAATAATGAAAAAATTCTCGAAAAGAAACATTTTTAAAAATAAATGGGGTTTTCTGGTTAATAAGTAAATTTATATTAAAACTTTTAAAGTTCGGCTTCGGTTCGGCCGAATTTAGCAATTTAGGCCGAACTTCGGCATCCGCCTAAAAAAATGGCTTTGATACAACACTAGCATTTACGAATCCTGTGTGGTGAATATTGAATAGTTAAAACTTTATTTATTAGGGTAGAGTAAAATTTTATAAGATTGAATACAATAGAGAACAGAGTAATAAAATAGATCATGGCACCATAAAGTAGAGCAATAGAGTACAGTAGAATTAAAGCGATTGCAATATAGTAGACTTCTGTAAACTACAATAATATAGTAATTTAAGGTAGATTACAGCAAAGTTCAGTTCGTTAAATAGATTCAAGTACAGAAGTATAGGGTTCAGCATACTAGGATACAGTAGTGTACAGTAAAATAAAAAAACATAAGTGTTTGAATGTAAGCACCATAAATATTCAAAAAAAACTTTACTGTTAAACTTTTATTACTGTTTTTTTTTGTTATTCGGATTTTGGTGCTACATTAAGAAGCCCCAAATAATCAATTTAAAAAAAAGCTACTTACAAGCAAACCCAGGTGTTAAAGCAATTTTTTAGTTGTTGCAAAATCTTATAAAAAAAATAATAAGAAACAATAAAATAATCACATAAAAAAACAACGAAAGACGTTAATAAAAAAGACAGTAAATCAATCAAAATTGATTCGAAATAAAGTGGTCAAACACAACACGTCAATAAAAAACACATTTTGCTTTACAAAGTAGTCACAGGCGTTGTCACTCATATGTTTGAAAATAAATGTGATTTTTTTTTACTTTTTTTTATTGAAAATAATGAATTATTTATAATTTAACATGACAGAGTTTAAAGTAATTCAAGCAGTTTGAAATTTATAATAATATAAAAATATTAAATACATATTTATTTTGCCCTAAGGCTACAAAAATATTTTACAAATTAAATTATAATGTTGGTTTTTCTTTTTGTGTTATTTCTTTACAGGCCAGTACATTTTTTACTTGAACTAAAAGAAAAAACAAAGTAGCCGACAAAAAATAAACATTTAATGGTGGTAAGTGTTAGAAATATTGTATCGCAGACTTACAAAACAAATGTATGAAAATATTTGTAATGGATTGCAATTTGTATTGCTGTATCAGCTTCAAATACCGTTCTAACTAAGTTCTAGTTCTTCTTAAGTATAAGTTCAGTTCTTGTTTAGTTCTAGTTCAGTTCTAGTTCAGTTCTAGTTCAGTCTAGTTCAGTTCTAGGTCAGTTCTAGTTCAGTCTAGTTCAGTTCTAGGTCAGTTCTAGTTCAGTTCTATTTCAGTTCTTGTTCAGTTTAAGTTTAATGCCAGTTCAGGTCTAGTTCTAGTTCAGTTTAAGTTCAGTTCTAGTTCAGTTCTTTTTCAGTTATAGTTCAATTATAGTTCAGTTCTAGTTCAGTTTTAGTTCAGTTCTAGTTCAGTTCTAGTTCAGTTCTAGTTCAGTTCTAGTTCAGTTCTAGTTCAGTTCTAGTTCAGTTCTAGTTCAGTTCTAGTTCAGTTCTAGTTCAGTTCTAGTTCAGTTCTAGTTCAGTTCTAGTTCAGTTCTAGTTCAGTTCTAGTTCAGTTCTAGTTCAGTTCTAGTTCAGTTCTAGTTCAGTTCTAGTTCAGTTCTAGTTCAGTTCTAGTTCAGTTCTAGTTCAGTTCTAGTTCAGTTCTAGTTCAGTTCTAGTTCAGTTCTAGTTCAGTTCTAGTTCAGTTCTAGTTCAGTTCAAGTTCAGTTCTAGTTCAGTTCTAGTTCAGTTTAAGTTCAGTTCTAGTTCAGTTTTAGTTTAGTTCTAGTTCAATTCAAGTTCAGTTCAAGTTCAGTTCTAGTTCAGTTTTAGTTCAGTTCAAATTCAAGTTCAGTTCTAGTTCAGTTCAGGTCTACAAGATTTATTAAACCAACCATGATTTATTTAACCAACAATTCAAATGTTCATATGTGGCTGAAAAGTAATAATAAAGCAAATATTTTACTCCGTCCGTTTCGATTATATTTAATAAACAATTAAGAAAAATACACTTACAGCTCATTACTGCTGAAGGATTATGTTTAATTTAACGTTATTTAATAATAATTTCAATTTTTTTTGCTGCTTGTGGTACAATTTCTTTCTTAAACAATGTCCTTCTTTAAAAAAAAAGAAGTAAAACGATGAATTTTTAACATGCAACAGCAAATTTTTTATACCAACATTACTGAGGTTTTTTTGTTTGCGCTTTATTTTTGTTTTAATATTTTTCACTTTTTGCACCAATTTTTTTTTTTTATGAAAAATTCCATGATGAAGTCCTTAAAATACTCAAGAATTCATACAAACACACACAACTATACCAAGTTGTGCATGCGGAATTCAGTGTTCAGTCAATGAATTAATTTTAAACCCTTTTAAATTTCGGTTTGCATTCGTATTTTTTTTTAATTTTTTTTTTTTTTTACATGGCTACAGAAGTGAAATGATTACCATTTTGCGTGCAACTTTTTCTTTTGCTTTGGCGTAGTTTTTCCTTTCCTTTTTAGGCTTTTTGAGCCTTTTAATATTATTTTAAGAATTTTAAAATAAAAAAAAAAATATTGTAAAACTCTGATTCAAGGTTTTTTCGTTTTATATTTTTAAATAAATGCAATAAGTTAATTTCTTTTTTCATTAGAGTTATAAATATTTAATTGGTGTTATTAAGGTTAATTGACATTTTATGTTTATAAGAATTTTTGGTAGTGGGCATGAATAAATACAAGTGTGGCTTTTGGTGAATTAAAATTGAAAACCAGTTTTTGAAACGTGAAGTAAAATCGTTTAAAAATAAAAATGAATTCAGGAGAAATGTGTTAGAAGGGAACTTTTATTTTAGGCTTTTTATATTTTTTAATGATGACTTTCTCGTGTTCAATCTTAGCCGCTGCCTGCCTTGTCCATCTTGGTCAACTTACCTGTTTTATCTACTTAAGGACTATATATAGTGCAAATAGATGCAATAAAAAGGCCATTTATTAGATTAATAACGAGTGAGTGCTTTATATATTTCACATGGTGCGATAAGAACACGGCTCTTTAGATAAATAATAATCTATGATGTACCACGCCCACTTATCCAATCCCGCCCACATTTTGTCGGATACTGTGTAATGATGACCAAGATGCTTGTAGTTTAAGCTACTTTCGAAAATTAAAGAAAAAGCCATTAAATGCATTTAAAAAAAAAACCATTTTCATGAAACTTTGACACATTTGATTTACATGTATTATTGGGCCTTTAGTTTTAATTTTCGAAGATGATGAATTTTTGACATTTTTAAATTATTTTCATACAAATAATTTAAGTTAGCTGCACTTTTACTTAACTGCCCAAAACACATATTTTCTGTAATTATTCTTCAAAATCCTTGTTTACGTACATTTTTGTATACCTGCACATTTTTTGGCAGCTTTAGAATATTTTCATATAAAACATCAAAGTTAAGGCGCCCGTACACGACATGTATTTGTCATCTGACATGTCAAATTTTCAAGTCACATGTAACTGTTCATGTCTGTCAAAATTGCTGTTTTACATAAGGTTTATAATATTCGGTCACAAACGTACATGTAATTTGCTTCTGACATTGTCTCTGTTTTTTTCGCATTGTTATTGCAGAAACCAAAGTAGTTCTCGGTTTCAAAATAGCTTGCTGCCACCACGAAAATATTTATTTGCGCCGTAAAATAATTTAGCCATCTTAACATTTTTTTCTTTTGTTTTGAAGAAACCAATTTAGAATTATATAATGAAACGGTTTTTATGTATATATTTACATAAATTCTATTCAATGGTGAGATATGCATACATATCTTGGTATTGTAAAATATTAACTTCAGCCGGCTAATGATTCCGTCAATAGTTGACGCCGCACAGTGTCGTGTTTTCATATAACGAGCGGCCATAAATAGAAGACGTTATTGTAAAGAGTTGAAATTTGGCACAAATGTTTTAATTGACAAAAGATAACAAAATTTAAAATTTCTAAATTTTCGGAGCAAGGATTCATGTCCTTCCCATATATCCTGAAAATAAAAAATGTCATAAAAGATAGACAAAGAGTTCAAACTTCATGAAATTTCGTATAGTTATTGGACTTGATACACCAAATTTGATTGACCAAATTTTATCCAAATCGGAACATGGACACGCCTAGCTGAAAAATGTCCTTTTTCATAAAATTCAAAACAGTAATAAAATAAAAATGTATTTGTTTCTTTTTCCACTTTAGTCTTAAATTTCTTTTCCCAAAAATTAATTATTTCAGTATGGGCTGCTCTGTAAGAATTATGTTTGTTTGTCAAATATTGAAAATTCTCTAATTTGTACCTTTGATGACACTGAAAAAATGAAAAAAGTTAAATTTTCGCAACGTTTCGCAAATGTCACATACTTTTTTATAATATAAATACTTGAATTAATATTATACTAAATTATAAAAAAAGGAGTTTTTATAGTTTTCTTTTAATTGCCAGGTTAACTTGCAAGTTGTAAATAATTATTACTTTCTTTTGTTCACATTCAGAACAACGGTAAAACACATACATATGATAGCTAAATGGATAAAAAAGTGCCTTACCATATTTTAGTAATATCACACTATAATATAAATGCAAATATTGCCGGCTTTATATTTATATTATATTAACATATTTTAAAACTTATTTTTGATTATTGTTATTTGAAATCTATTTAATAAAACTGCATCAATCAAATTCTAAAATTATAAAAAATATTATTTTCATATATAGAAAAATCCAATTATGGAAATTAAAAAAATGGATAATGGCATTTAATAAAAGACACTTTTACTAATAAGCGTAAACAAATCCCCATTTGCACTCTAATAGTATATCATTTTTTAAATCAAAATTATGTAAATCCAAAATACTTTTTGCAGTTATATTTAAAATGCTTTGGATGGGAACTTCTGCGGATTTTTCTGTAGCAACAATATCATCAGGTATAAAATTTTTCTTTGCATTAGCAATACAGTAATATGACGGAAAACAATTTTTATGAACGGAATTTACAACAGACCTCATCATTTTATATTGTCGATATGAAAGGTTCATATCAATGTATAAAGCCAAAGCTTTTTCTACAGAAATTGTTTTTTCTATACAGGGATCAACCTTCGTTGCTGCTTTCTTAATTGCCTCCGCAGAGTTGGCTGAAATTAATTTTTGTACCTTTCTTCTTTTTGACCTACTCGCAGCATTCACAATACAGTAACTAATTTAAAAAAATACAAACATCACTCAAATTTACTCCGTGTATTGGCAAATCGGTATTTAGCCAGTCACCGAACTCACACTCGAACCGGTCCCTTTTTCGGTTGCAATCGGACCACATCCGCTTTAATTTTGAATTTAAATTACATATCGTTGGTCTCATATAGAAAGGCCCTAACTCACATAAATGCAACTTTACAGTAGAAGGCAAAAACATAATAGAAATTGTATGTATCTTAATGTAAAATGGCTTCTTAAATTGCTTGTTAAACTGATATTTTTGATGCTATTGAATTAAATTTTTGTGACGAGGTGTATTTGTGGGAAATGTATTGGAATCACTAAAAAACTCAATTTCGAAAAAAATCGAGTTAGGGCCTTTCTACATGAGACCGACGATATATATTTTTCGAACGTCTTTTGCTTCCAAAGATTTCCCTATTCGAGCTCCCACAATTCCTAATAATTTTTAACTACATTTTTGTTTTCCTTTAACTCAATCCAAGAATTAAAAAAGTCTCGCATTTTCATTTGAATCGACACTAAAAAAATAAGAATTATTTAAATTGGCGCACTTAAGCGCAGCTAAATTTTTATTTTTATAAATTAACATACTTTTTGTTATAAAATGAAACAAAAATTATCCCGGTAATACTTGAAAATTATTTTTTATTCACTATTATATGTTTGCTTATCACAACAAGTTTTGTTTTGTTTTATTAATATCATTCTAATAATGATGCATACACTGTTATCGACATATGTAATTAAAAATACCGTTTATATACTTAAAACATAATACAACAACTAATCTAGTACAAATTTTTTTTATTTGCCAACTAAATTCAATTATTTAACCCTATGAAGTACATGCTCATTTTTATTCCTTTTTTATACAAAATTGCAGTTATTTCAAACCACAATTTTGAAGAGCCATATCTTTAGAAAAAATTATTATTTTAATCTAATTTTTTTTACGCTTATTAGTAAAAGTGTCTTTTATTAAATGCCATTAGCCATTTTTTTAATTTCCATAATTGGATTTTTCTATTTATGGCCACGCTCACAACACTGTGCGCCGCTGCCAGTTTCTTCCCGGCATAGATTTCTGATGTCAGATGGTTTGTCAGAAGAAAATAGAGCACGCTCTAATTGAAATTTTGTCAGATGACTTTGCGTCTGACTTTTACAGAAGCAAAGTTAAAAAGGTAACACACGACATGTATGTGTTTTGCAGTGGTAAATTTGACATGTCAGATGACAAAAACATGTCGTCTATACGCTCCTTTAGCTGCACACATGAAAAAATATGGTGGCCACTTTTCACATACATTTCCAATTTAAGTTGTTTATAAAAAAAAAAAATCGCAATCAAGTCAAGTTGGCGTCATTATAATTCATGTATTTTGTGTAAATGTACCTACATTTATGCATATGGGTTGTGGTTAAAGCAACTTTACGATTATATGAAAGGAATAGCAAATCTTAGGTCTGGAACAAAATAAAGTAATTGTTGTAGTATTTGAAGCTGACGAATGCTCTGTAGCGCAACAAAATTTCGAATTTGTAGCTTTTGACAGCTGGCAGCGCTATTGTTAACGTTGTACTACAGCGACTTTTCTGTTCCACACTTTATTGTTACCAATTTGGCTATCTCGTGCATTACAAAAATGCATAACAGGTTGTTTGAACGTCATTGTTATTATCAATTTATTATTAAAAACGTTGTTGCGCTTTTATGCAGGTAACCACACTTGCGTACCTGCACATTAAGGCAGCTAAATACATTTAAGATAGCTGCATTTTTTATTTACCTGCACCAAAAATCGTGCAAAGGAGATTGTGCAGCTAAGTCAAAATTACTGTAACTCTTAAAATCTGGCTATTTTCAGACACGTAGAGTGGGAGTCTAGCGATGTTTGCTCAACCAAAAACAAGCTATAAAAAATATTGTACAGAAAATCAATCAGTGAAACACCCTCAAAACCCCCAAAATTTCCCGCTTAGAATTTGCTCAAACTAATCAGAATGGTAAACAGAAATTTGGATCGCTTCCGTATAAATTTTTAGATTTTTTAGCTCGCAGTTGTTATCAGACTATGGTAAGGTTTGTATCGCTTGTCCACCGATTTTTATAAGTCTTGGTACTTTCGAATGTAAAACCAACTAGTTTTATGTCTGAACTCTTTTTATGCTCCTAAAGCAATTACTTCTTCCCCTTTCTTTTCCTTTTACCTCATGGTCATTATGTACATTGAATGTAGATTTTATGTAAATTATATTCGAAATAAAACATTTTTGTTGCATGCCTTAACATGATGCAACATGAAATATGGCACTTAACAAAAAACCAAAGTCAGTAATTAGTAAAAAGTTATTATTTTAATTAAACAAAAAGTTTTTCGTTTTCATGCCAACAAATATAAAAATTTAATGGAAAGTAATAAAAATTTCAAATTGAATTTCTGGTTAAAAAAAAAAAATGTTTATCAAACGATGACTAATTTCTTTAATTAAAAATGCTGTAAATGTCAAATTAAACAATTCTAAGAATAAAGTTTTAAAATAAAAAACAAACAATTAATTTTCCAACAACTACAATTTATAAATAAATCTTTAGAACTAAAAATAAAGTTATCCAAATATCATACAATGGCTTAAGTGTTTTTATAATTAAATTTTTATGTTTTTTATTTATTTTTTTCTTTTTTGTTGCTTAAATTTAATTGAAAATTGTGCATAATAAATAAAGTCATTTAATAAATAAATTTGCTTATGTGTAAAAATATGAACTTTTTGTCTGCCCCCAAAAGTATGCACATGAGAGAGAAAAAGAGAGTTTTGTAGATATGAAACATAAATATGATTTAATTTATTATTTATCTCCTGCCACTTAACAAATATTAAATTTTTGTTTATATAATACACACATATATAAATTTATATATAAGTTTATTTTTTTATAGATACCCTGTAGTTCTGATGATTTTCTTTAAAATAATAATTTCAGAAGCAACAAAAGCTGGAATTGGTTATGTTAACACTTCTTAAAGAACACAAAACTTTACTTCCAGAATGTCTTCTAGACACTAATATCAAAGAGTTGGAGGCTCGTCCGAAGTCTGTCGGGAAAGATCGCTGTATATAACGAGAAAAGCATACGATTCACCAGCAGTTCTGATGATTTTTTTTTTTTGAAAGATTGATTTTTTATCTGCTAAGTTAAAAAATTGGTTATAGTTCTATGCCCTGGTTGTTTTTATACTTGTGTATAGATCAGAGTGCAAACTGAATAGATCCAATTTTGCTTCATATTCATAAATTCATTGCTTTTGCATTGCTTTTAATCGACAGCAATAAAAATGTACATTGGTACATTTAAGATAATTTCTTTTTTCTATTGGCTTTTGTAAATTACTTTTGTGATGCTTTTATAGATCAAGCAATGGAAAAAATGATCCTACATGAAAGAGCAAGAAAACTTTCACACCATTCGTTCAGTACTCGCTCCTTTTGGGACTGTTAGTTTACATTTGAATAAAGGCTCAGTTAGGCGAAAGTTGCTGTACCGTATCTGTACTGTATCAATCAGCTGTTCGATTTTTGTTACATAAAAAGCAATACAAAAGCTAACCGAAATCTAATGTTCCGTGCTTGCAACATTCCATTATGAATAAAATATAAGTTCATACCTTTGTTACGTGACATTTGTAAAACAGTTATGGGCGGCTTGTATGTTACTCTGAAAGCGGGTAGTTTTGCTTATTTTTTGTTGGTACTTTTTTCAGTATATCTATGGAATTGCGACAAAACAACTTACAATACAAAATATTTCAATATAAACAAATAGACATATGCTTAGATGTATAAAATAAACAAATGCATATCGTTAGCTTAAATGCAAAAAGGCGTAACAAAAAAAATTCAAAATCGTGTTTTTGATTGGTTACTATGAATGCCATTGAACTACATGTCTTGACAATATTTACACTTCTGCAATCAAAAATTACAAAAAACAAAGGGACGTAACTACAAGAGAGTTAATTTTATAAATGCAAAATTACGTAATAATCCATTTTTCCCAGGGACCGGAAATAACAGTTATATTGGAATTTTAAAACAAAAAAAGCATATAGAAATAAATGTCGAAAAACTGATTCAAGTATACCATATTTTTCCTTATGCACTTGTCAATGATAAAATATATTGATTTTTATAATTTTGATTTTTATATTTTCGATCAAACTTAACAGTTATTTTTTGATTTTTATGTTTTTGAACAAAAATAACTGTTATTTTTTGATTTTTATTTTTTCGATCAAAAATAACAGTTATTTTTTGATTTTTATTTTTTTGAACAAAAATAACAGTTATTTTTTGATTTTTATTTTTTCGAGCAAAAATATATAACTTTTATTCTCTTTTATTCTCTAAATAAATGTACGTGATTTAATAATTTAGATGACTTTAAATTTTTATTTTAGTGTGTAATTATCATAGGAATTCCTTATGCACATTAAAATAATTGTTAAAGTCATCTAAATTATTAAAATACGAACATTTATTTAGAGAATAACTTTTATTTTTGCTCGAAAAAATAAAAATCAAAAAATAACTGTTATTTTTGATCGAAAAAATAAAAATCAAAAAATAACTGTTATTTTTGTTCAAAAAAAAAAATCAAAAAATAACTGTTATTTTTGTTCAAAAAAATAAAAATCAAAAAATAACTGTTTTCATCTGACTTTTATGAAAAAAGGCATAACTGTTACGGTCCCTGATTTTTCCTCCTTTTAAAATTGTTTGAAGAATTCCATGGACGAGTTATCACTGCATGTTTTTTGACGAGTTTATAGTTTTCATTTTATAAAGTTTTTTACTTCTCCTGTAAAATTATATTTTTGTTAGTTACGCCTTTTTGCATTTTAGATAACGATATACACATTCAATGGAAATGTGAAACATATAAAAGGCTTTAGATCGTATCAAACCCTGATTTGGTGTATGCACATTTACGATATATGTATATAAGTCTATAATATAAATATTAAATTATTAACGTTTTTTGCATACATAAAATACTGTTTAAATGCTATTTTAATCACTTGGTACTTTTTCTGCACCATTTAACATTTTTGATTCCTATTACTTTGTGTATTGTTTTATGTATACCGTTGCTTTTTGTTTGTGTGTGGGAAAAATATATGACACGTTTTTAAATGCGCTATAAGTGCACCAAAGTGCTTACAGTACGGCGCGGTACATTACGGGTAAGGCAACGTTCGCCTAACTGGACCTTAAGACATGCAATACATGCATTATTTTCGATACACTCCGATTTTTATTGCCAACATGAAGCTCTATTTTTGAGATTGTATTCCATGGTATAAAACACAGCAATTCAACCGTCCTCTGGTATGGACGCAAAATAAAGCCAAGTTAAGATTTACTCCCGGCAAGAAAGCGAATGTAGTAAAACAGTTCAAGAACTGTGAAGTCAGTTGCTATTAATATTGGTTTCTAATTTTTAGACATATGTAAAGCACAATTCTGAAATATGTTTTACTCTGGGCCCAGAATATCAAAGATTCGGCACAGGGCTTTTACTTGTTATGGATTAATTTATATGTTTTGCCGATGTTTATTTTCAAACTAGCGTTTAATTTGTGAAATAGTTGATGTGGAAATATAGTAATTTGACAATGAATGGAGACCAGCAAGACGATAGTTATAGGGGCGTATGAGATCGATAACAAGCAGTGTTGCCAATTAAACATTTTTCATGCCATTTTTAAAGTCATTTGGCATGAAACTGATTTAGCATGTAGCATTTTTTCTAGCATTATTTAAAAATTCCTAGCATCAAAAGATTTTGTTATTCGTGCTTAATTCCCAGTTTTTATTATTGACAAAAACACTTGAAATTTATTGTTGATGGGATAAGCTATTCCTATGCATTTCACTGGTTGCTTAGGCCAGATCATCAGGAAACTTCATCCATAAAGGTTTTAGACAAACTAAAGATATTAAACCAAATAAAACTGTTAAACGTATAAGAATTATAGCAACAGTTCTACTTGTAACAATACCAAAGTTTAAACAAAACACATCAACAATAAACAACAGTGGGTTCATCTCATCTTACATTTCCCCACTACAATTAGTTGAAATTCTCTCAACATTAATTGTAGTTGTATCAATAATAAAAACTGGGAATTAAGCACGAATAACAAAATCTTTTGAAATTAAAATTTTGTATTCCCAATAATTGAAATTACTTTTTGATAATAAACAGGCAGTGCACGGCCTAAAAAACACTTAATTGACAACATCTTTTTAAGTTGTTGTTTTTTTCATTTTGTTTTTCTTAACCTACTTACAACTACAATTAATGTTGAGAGAATTTCAACTAATTGTAGTGGGGAAATGTAAGATGAGATGAACCCACTGTTGTTTATTGTTGATGTGTTTTGTTTAAACTTTGATATTGTTACAAGTAGAACTGTTGCTATAATTCTTATACGTTTAACAGTTTTATTTGGTTTAATATCTTTAGTTTGTCTAAAACCTTTATGGATGAAGTTTCCTGATGATCTGGCCTAAGCAACCAGTGAAATGCATAGGAATAGCTTATCCCATCAACAATAAATTTCAAGTGTTTTTATCAATAATAAAAACTGGGAATTAAGCCCGAATAACAAAATCTTTTGAAATTAAAATTTTGTATTCCCAATAATTGAAATTACTTTTTGATAATAAACAGGCAGTGCACGGCCTAAAAAACACTTAATTGACAACATCTTTTGTAAGTTGTTGTTTTTTTCATTTTGTTTTTCTTAACCTACTTACAACTACAATTAATGTTGAGAGAATTTCAACTAATTGTAGTGGGGAAATGTAAGATGAGATGAACCCACTGTTGTTTATTGTTGATGTGTTTTGTTTAAACTTTGATATTGTTACAAGTAGAACTGTTGCTATAATTCTTATACGTTTAACAGTTTTATTTGGTTTAATATCTTTAGTTTGTCTAAAACCTTTATGGATGAAGTTTCCTGATGATCTGGCCTAAGCAACCAGTGAAATGCATAGGAATAGCTTATCCCATCAACAATAAATTTCAAGTGTTTTTATCAATAATAAAAACTGGGAATTAAGCACGAATAACAAAATCTTTTGAAATTAAAATTTTGTATTCCCAATAATTGAAATTACTTTTTGATAATAAACAGGCAGTGCACGGCCTAAAAAACACTTAATTGACAACATCTTTTGTAAGTTGTTGTTTTTTTTTTTCATTTTGTTTTTCTTAACCTACTTACAACTACAATTAATGTTGAGAGAATTTCAACTAATTGTAGTGGGGAAATGTAAGATGAGATGAACCCACTGTTGTTTATTGTTGATGTGTTTTGTTTAAACTTTGATATTGTTACAAGTAGAACTGTGGCTATAATTCTTATACGTTTAACAGTTTTATTTGGTTTAATATCTTTAGTTTGTCTAAAACCTTTATGGATGAAGTTTCCTGATGATCTGGCCTAAGCAACCAGTGAAATGCATAGGAATAGCTTATCCCATCAACAATAAATTTCAAGTGTTTTTATCAATAATAAAAACTGGGAATTAAGCACGAATAACAAAATCTTTTGAAATTAAAATTTTGTATTCCCAATAATTGAAATTACTTTTTGATAATTCCTAGCATTTTTAAGTTCTTGTGCTAGTTTTAATATTTTCCATTTTTATAATGTTTAATACAAATATAAAAGAAAAAAAACGGACGATTCTAACATTGAATAAGATATAAAAAATGCAACAATGTAAATGCTCATTAATGTTTCACTGAAATACAAATCAAAAAAGAAAAAGTTTTAAAATATTAGAAAAAACCTATTCACAAAAGTTTCGTAAAGACAAGTACCTAAAGTTAAAGGAATGGGTGAAAGAAACAGATGACTTAGAAAAAAAAACCTTTTGCAATTACTGCAAATGCGATATTGTCTAAAATTAAAAAAGCACAAAAGTGCTACGGGCATAAATAAAAACAATCTTATCTCTAAAGAATTCGCTACAAAGTACAGCAGAGGCTACACCAAGGTTATGTGCTGTGCATAGTTCGATTGCACCTGCCAAATATCTTACAAGCCTTTATTAAACGCAATTTAAAATTTATTGGCCCTAACTTCAATGAGATCTTTCTATATTTTTCATAATAATTTTTTATTAGCATTTATTCTAGGATTTGTTTAGCATTTTTTAGCATTTTCTCTAACAAAATCTAGCAGTTTAACCTCAATAAGTTTTGGCAACACTGATGACAAGTGACGATCAAGTTGACGATCGATATCATGTGGCAGGCTCTTAATTAATAAATATTTAAAAATTATAATACACATTTTTTAGAAAATTTTTATTTGAAAATTTTAATAATTGTATCGACATGAAATTTCGAAGAAAATTGTGCAGATAATGGGGTTGCCCCGAAATCTTGAATTCTGGGTAGATACTAATATAATGAAATCATAGCATTCCTAAAGCAAAGGTCTTTGACTTTAATACCACTTCTAACATTAAACAGCATTACGATTTGCGAAGCAGTATAATTAGTTTTATTTTGTGATATTAAGACCATGTAAAATCTCACTAACTGTTCACTAAAGTAGTGGTTATGATTATTTGTTCAATTATATAATAAGTGTGACCGTATTTAGCTTCAGAAATAATCGTTAGTACCAACAAACTCATGTTCCCTTTCATTAATTACATCAGGCGATGTATACAATTCAAATGATCATGAACGAAATACGCTATCTTATTTCTATTAACCTGAAAAATAATAGGTTCATAAAATTTCAGCGCTGCAGGGTATATGTATATATTTATTTTTTGTAAGCCCTATGCTACATATTGTTTCTTATTTATTGTTATTTTTTTAATTTTTATATGTAGAAAACCAACAACACAGTTGTCATTGAGTAGCAGTATCAAAAGCAGATGCAATTTCAATTGAGAAAAAAAAATTTAACAGACACAGATTTCATACCACTTGATATATTGAATTAATTTTTCGCCTTTTAAATAAATGACAAAAAACTTAACAAATTTATTTTATTGGCTATAAAACATTTGTGTTTTTTTTGTTTTAAGAGATAAACAAGAAAGTTTAAGATCTTTTTTAAACAATTTGTGGTTGTTAACAATCAAATAAGTGAGTTAAAGAAAAAAATTTGTTTTGTCCACAAACAATTAGGTTAATGTAGTTTAAAATTTATTTCAAATTTGAATATTAAAATATCCAATTTTCGACTATTTTTTAAGTATGTATTTGTGGCCGTATTAAGGCAGTGTTATCTTTCTAGGCGCTTAAAATTGTTGGTTTGTTTGCTTATGCAAACTCCAAAACGCATTATTTAAATGCCGTTTCTGCGGCAGTCAGAAAATAAAAAATTTAGGGACCTGATAGGTGTACAGATACCAAAACCTAAATTTAATGTCGAAAACCATCAAAAGAGATTACATCGTTACGTTATAAATGTCATAATATTCCACTTGAAGCCGATGTGAAAATATTTAAAATAATTAAAAACATGTAAGAAAGTATAGTCGGTAAAGCCCGACCATATTTTACCCTACACAACAATATATAAAAAGAATTTCTGTTAATGTACCCTATTAAAGACCCATGGGCAATCTTAGACCCACCTACAATTATGGTTTAAAGTTAATATTCATGTAAAAGTTCTTTGTGACGAATGTAAGATATCTTCGGAGGGACAGAAATTTAAACAAATGCACAGCTAATGTGTTGATATCAATATGGATCTATCCATGTTTTAAATTTCATTAAAATCGGTTTGATAGTTTCTTAGAGGCAGAAACTGCACTCTTTCTCCCGTGATCCTAGTTTTTATAAAATGCATAGATAATGTTTCCATATAAATATGGATCTATCTATGTTTCAAATTTCATTAAAATTGGTTTGAAAATGGGCACAAAGACCCTCTTCCGGAAAGCAGCTTGAAGGGGGGCTACATAAAATTATGAACCAATAGGCTTGATCCTTGTACCAATTAGAACATATGTACCAGATTGCATTAAATTATCTTAAAAATCGCGATCTGTACTTTGCGCACAAGGTTACACGGGCAGCCAGCCGAACGGACATCGGTTTTATAAACATCAGCAAAAATGCATAATATAATCTCCACTATAGTGATGTTGGAATAAACATTTATCAAAACAAAAAATGCTTTATTAGGTATTAGGGTAGGTTAGGTTAAATGGGTAGCCGTCACGACGACGACTCACTTGGGTCCTTATAGCGGTCCCTTTGTGATACCTCTAGCCAGTGACAAGAGTCAGCCAGTATCCACCAGACTATTCCCCAGAGGTCACTGCAGTCTCGAACCAGCCCGATTCCCTGCAGAACAAATCGTCCAGACATGGCAATTCCGGTCTCCCAAAATGCCTAAACCTAATGGCCCCCAGACCGGGGCATTGGCAGAGAAAGTGAAACACCGTCTCCTCCTCCTCCTCATCATGACAACTCATACAGTAGTCATTATTCGCAAGACCCATCCTCCTAGCATGAGTCCCTATCACCCAGTGTCCCGTGATAACCGATATTACTGTCCTTATTCGGTCCCTGCCGAGACCGAGTAGTACGCGCATTCTCGCCGCGTCATAGCCAGGCCATAGAGTCCTGGCCATCATTTACTTTCTCCCGATATGAAACATGACTGTGAGAGATTAAGTTTAGCTTTAGAATTAACCCTTACTTTAAGTCAATTTCAACCTTCTGTGCGCCGTTTTATGTTATAAATGTTAAAAACTTTTCGAGCAGCAAATATTCCGTATAAAGGACCGGAGATAATTGACGTAATAATTACCAACGGAACTTCATGCATCAGGCTTCTGTTCCAAAAAAAAGTACTGTAATTGTATTATTAAGTTGAATTGTAGCCAACTTTTAATTTAAATATCCAATTAACTTAAATTAAAAACTCATGTATCAATTTACTTGCTGAAACAACTGACTTGAGGCTTAAAAATAATGAGAATAATTAAATTTATATCCTTAAAGAAAGTAATTGTTAAAGCAAATATATTTATGACTGGCATACAAATAAAAAAAAAAATTCTGGCAACTTGTAGTATTAAAGACAAACAAATAAGAGAGTAGATTAGGGTTTCTAATTTCCCGGACTTTTTTATATTCCCGGGAAACGAAACAAAAAAATCTTATTCCCGGGAATCCCTAGATTCTTTGAATAAAACAATGATTTTATTAAATGAGTTCAAGACAAAAGTTTTTACTTTTTTAAGTCCAAAAAAATTAGCTTTGTTAATTCCAAAGTAAACAAAAAAAAAACCAAATAAATTGTTACATTCATATGTACATGCATATTTACATAAACATATATGTATGCATATATTTTTAATTTTTTTGAGATCACGAATAATTAAAACTTATTAATATTTAGTAGTTATTATTAGTAGCAACTTGGTTAAATTAATTTGCTTTTAAGCAAAAAATTTTAAGTATTATTAAAAAAATTAAAAGCTCATCAGAGATTCTATTTCTAATCCTTGTTGATATGTACATATATTGCCTGCTACCGAAAACGTGCTCTCGCTTTCTACAGACGTTGGTGTTATAGCAAGAAGCAAAAATTATAAATTTGTTGGCCTGTTACCCGTGACTTCATAGACGTCAAATTCTTTTTTTAAGATATTTTCAGGCTTTTGTATTTTCTTTATATTTATTTTTTTTAGAATTTGTAGATGGTATATCATCTGGTGTTGGTGATGGTGTTCCGTCTACATTTTCATTTCCTACTTCAAGAAGCTTTTTAGACATTTCATCAGCAATTAAAAAGACCGTTGATTTATTGACGTAGGAAGAGTAGTTCAATTTGTAGGTAGTTTTAGTTATTTTAGTAAAGAATATTTTTTATTGCTCGTTTTAGATTTAAACGATGCTAACAGAAAAAATTTCCCGGGATTAATTTAAAAAAATATCCCGGGATTCCCGGGAAACTCTAGAGTAGATACAATCGTATGATACGCTACACTACTTGCAAGTATAAACAAAATGACTATCAAGAGAGAAAGTTTTTAATGACTTATTTTTTCAGAAATGTAAAATTTTATTGTGATATCAATATCGAAACACATTTTTCAAAATCGACTTGCAGAAGTTGATCCTATATTGAGACCTTTCGGGAAAAAAATTTTGTATTAGGATTATGCACATAGCAACATTTGTATGATATTTTTTCGAATCAGAGCATACCTTTAGTGTAAGTATGTATAAAAAGTCATTGTGGAAAATTTTAACTCGATACCAACCCTGCGATAAATTTGTATTAAATGTTCTTAAAGCACTTATCCCTTGACCAGTGAACACAATGTTATAATAAAAAGGTATGAATTTTGATTAGTGAAAACAAGTCATTTCACTTAACTGGTGATAAAGTGTTTTCAGTGCAGTTACTGCAGAGGAAAGGTGATTGACACAAAACTAGTTATGTGACTGGATTTTGTGCGGACTGCTTGTATCTGTTTATATTCCTTTATATGAAGGAGATCTTTCATATTAATATAGTTCACTCGGGACAATATCTACCGCAGGCATTATTTTAATCAAAATTTAATGTGTCCATTTTGGTTATTTCAGTGAGTTTGATTTTAGTTCCCTTTCCCCTAAGGTGCTTTTTTACGAAAATTATGGCAACAGTGATTTTTGGGCTTGGTTTCTGTATGGAGCCTATGCTTAAATACAACACGATTCAAAATAAGGCCGGATTCTTGAGATGTGTATTAAGTTTAAACTTAGTTTAACGTAGTCTGAAGCTCGGATTTAAACCTAGTTTAACTGAGATCTCATTAACCCAGCCTAAATCGGTCACATATTTGACGATTTGAATTTTTTACACCGACCTTTTTTACTTCCGTGGAAAGCTGTAAACAATTTTAATTCCATTGGATTCCAGGAATTTCTGATTTAAAGAAAATTACACAAAATATTATTTTTTCAATAAATGCTACAAAATTCTGAAAGTTATTCGAATTTAAAACATTTTTAATTTCATGATTTAAACTTTTGGCCATGCCAGGGACATATGCAATTTACGATTAGAAAAGCTGCCATTGCAGCTCTGGCTGGTGTCTTTACGACATCAAGGTTTCTAGTGGGATTGCGGAATATTCTAGGGTAACGCTTACATGGGTAACAAGGCAAAGTGAGCGCCTGGGAAACAAAACTTCAGGCGGCCTCGCCAAACAGGGCTTTCCCTTGCATTACATGTTCGTCGAAGGCCATATCGATATTTTAACGGCTTTCATTTAACTTGAGACGTACAGAAGAGCTCGGAGGAGATGGCAGGGTGAAAATACCTGCTCGATGACAAGCACTATATGTATGGCCTGGATATGACGCGGGGAAATCCAGCGTGCTACTTGGTTTTACTAGGGACCAGATTAGAACAGTGATATCGGTTATAAAGGTTCACTAGTTGATAGCGATAAGTATGGGCCTGGCTTATAAAGACTACTGCAGAAGTTGTCATGATGAGGAGGAAACGTTGTTGTCCTTTCTCTGGCAACGCCCCTGTGTCGTGGTTTTTAGGCTGAGGCATTTTGGGATACCAGAATTGCCATTTTATCTAGTGTGAGACTCGATTTTCCTGGGGTCTAATGACCGCATACGATATTGAGCAAAATTGATCGAAATTATTTATTTTGGTATCATAAAACTCGATATCGAATGAAAATTATGGAATTTGAAATAATAACATTCGTTATCGAGTAACTCGACATTACATTTATCGAGTTTTCATTCGATACGTGAGTGTCTGCCGTATGCAAAAACATTCGATAGTTTATTCGATACGATAGTATCGAAGGCGGTGATTAGACCCCTGTTTTTTAGGAAGTTAAAATGGTTCGAGGCTGCAGGGATGTCTGAAAAAAAATCTATCCTCTCCAGTTTACACGATCAGCTGCAGGTGCTTTGGTTTGGTTTCAATATTTATTTGGCTTTTCACATTCTTTATTGGTTGTCTATTGCAAGTTCTTACGTGGGCGACCAAGTCTTCGATGACCTTGGGGAGTCCAGGAAATTTCTTTTGATGCCATATATTGTTTGCGGAGTATGTGATTGATTCGTGGTCATTTGCGTCTAAGTACAAGGAACGTGTTTCGTTTGTCACCAAATTGTCGCATAACAGAGTCAAGTAGAATTAAGAAATGTGTAGGAGACAGAACACCGCAGGTATGTTTTTCGAAAAGGTGGACTCTCATGACTTTAAAAACGGATGACAGACCCTAAAACTGTGTATAGCTCCTTGATTATGTTCATTATCTTTTTCGGGTATTACTTTCAAAGGTTTACATCCACACAAAAACCTTCAACCAGCCGCCCAGAGAGACTTTGAAAGTCCTTCTAAGGCGATTCGTATTCCGAGAGGTGGATCTCTAATACACATTTTGGTGATGTAGAGTATTTATAGCAAAAAATAGATGAAACACACAATTTGACAACATTTTTAGTGAGATGTTTCAGCTATTTCAAGTTTAGAATTCACTCATATTAATTTTATCGGGTGTTACATTATGGGGTTATTGCGACAGCAGGACTATTTTCTGTTCAAAATTGAATCTGTAATATCAACGTTCTAATCGACCTATGGAGTAATTTTTTAAGGAAAATATAGATCTTATATAATGGCAATAAAGACCTTTTGTGAAAAAAATTACCTTAAAATAAATCACACTTTTATAAAAACATCCTTAAACATGCAAAATTGCAGTTTATGTATTTATAAAGTTAAAATGAAGTTTATGTTTTTTTTTAACAAAAATAGAGAAAACATGAAAAAGAACGATAAAATGTTAACGCAAAAACTTAAGAAAATACAACTTCAAGGAAAAAAAAAATATTTACAAGTCTACTTAATAAGACACGAAAATGTACAGAAAGAACGAAATACCTTGAATTTAAGCAGCAAATTTTATTTCTGCGAATATTTTCATGTGTTTGTGTGTGTGTGTGTGCAGTGTGAGAAAGTAAAGTGAGTTTATATGTTCGCTAGTGTTAGTGAAAATATAGAGCAAGGATATATTTTTTACATTTGAACACATCCATATAAATAGAAGAACGTTCATACGTATAATTATATAATATTTTATATATTATTTGCTAAGGAAACGACTTTATTTAATTCGTGTTGCTCTTGTTTTCTCTTTTTTCTCTGAAAATTTCTAGGAAAAGTATTTTATTGTTGGTTTCTTGCTCAGGGTAGAGTGCACAATATTTTTTTTTTTTTTGTTAATAACCCTGTTGCCTGCTAATACATTTTAATGAATATTTTCAAGTGTTTAATGAACAAAAATAAAAAACTGAACTTCCTAAGTAAATATTTTAAAAATAAGGACAAAATAAAGTGAAAGAAATAAGGAGAGTTAAATGAAAGAAAATGATAAATCTTTTGAAAGTTATAATGGGATGTTTAAATCCTGTAGTTGTCGAAAACTTTTAATTCCCGAGAACGTGTTTTCTGATAACCAACCTTATTCTGCGTTGCGATTCGGATCAAAATTGTTTCCGTTTGGCAATTTTGGTATTCAGCGTTCCGTTTTGTTTTGTTTAAATTTTCTTTCTTTCGACTGTATTTCTTCTTCATTGCGTTAGTCGCTACGTTTTATCAAGTTGCTTATTTACATGAACAAAACAAAAATAAAAATTTATTTCAGTTAAAAATTTGTGATATTAATTAATAAATTAATTAAATTTGCACCACTAAATTAACTTGATTAAACGTTGAATTTACTTGATTAAATTTTTAATAAAAACTGATTATATTTTTGATTAATGCTTTAATAAGTGAACATTTTTTTTTTTTTGTGTACAACGGAAAGTTCTTGGATTTTTGGTTTGGTTCGTTTAAAAAAATTTATTAGTAAACAGATAAATAGAATTTGTGTGAGAGTATTTTAAATATAAAATATATTTCTATACAGATGTCATGTCTGGAGATATTTTAAGGTATATTAAGGTGCCTGAAGTGCCTTAAAATGATTAGTTGCAAAGGATCTTCGACGTCACGGCTTATTAATCATCTTTATTAAGTCCACAAGCTTGACATAAGTGTGTGCCAAATAAACCTTGACTTCTTTCCAAGTAGTCCTTAAGAAACTGAAAATAAAACGTTACTAAAATACGTTGCCAGAAATCAATCACTGAATCGTTGTGTTGACGAGGGCGGAATGCCGGGTAGCTTAAAACTGGTGAAATCAACGATATGGGAAACATTCGCCTATTTCATTTAATAAAATACCAAGCAATAAAAAACAAAATCGAAGATATCAAACATGGAATCATGGAAGATTTTAAATTGTGATCAACGAATGGACTTAGGTCCATTTCAAAAATATGGTTGAAGTCTACCGATGCCTATAGACCTGCTTCACCACCAACGAATAAAATTGGGAGAATATCTCAAATAATAAATTTATTAAATTCCCAGTAAAAACTTCGCCTACTTTTTTAAAAAGAATAGCTTCTTTCACTCATTATTTAGTAGCTTTCTTCTATAAAAAAAGGTAAAAATAATGACTTACATTTAAATGCGTTCAATTTGGGACTTCCCTTGTTAAATTCATTAGTTCTTTCAGTAGAATTGGAAGTAGTATTTTTACTTCTTCCTGATTACTTAACACATTATTTTGTAGGCGAAGTTTTTACTGGGTTCCTAATATTTTTTGAAAATCAAAGTTATTTAATGTTCTAAGTCACCACTATCCCAAAAAAAATTGTATCACTTTGCGAAGCACTAATGGTATATTTTAAAAAATAAGCGCACAATTATGCGCTACGCAATAAGATATACAGAAATGCAGTAAAGTAAGTGAAAGAACTCTCAACAACTTTAATAAAAAAAAATAACATTTCAAGTGCTACGGCATTCCCTTACGAAGCAGGTTTGTAAGGGAGAATAATACAAAATAACTGTATCAAAACATTCCGTGTGTAAAGCTCTCGTTGCATCCAACAATTTTTTTATTCGCTGAATAATGTGCTTTATGTGGCAAAAAGGTATTGCTTCAAAGTGGGAACTCGCCATATAAAACTCATGTCTTCCGTAAGCGCTATGGTAAGCGAAACGTTTATTTTTCTCCCTTACAAACCTGCTTCGTTGGAAGTTCCATTTTTTATTGGGGTGTAGCTTGTTAGCTCTTTACCTTTGTGAATTATTTTGTTTCTATTTTTTATTTAATTCAAAATCTAATTTGATTTTTCTTTTTTTTAATTATTCGAATAAACCCGGTTAGTCGGATATTTTTCAAATATTCAAATGCTTTTTTGAACACATATCGGAATCGGTATTCGCTACATCCCTAGTTTCAATATATGTATAATAAACAATTCTATTGTAGGGTAAAATTAAGTTTATCTTGTGGCTGTAGGAAATATCGCCCAAAGAAAAATGGCCCAAAAAAATAAATGAAAAATCGCCCAAAAAAAATCCATGTAAAATTGGGCCTGAATTCATATGAAAAGTGACCCAAAATTTTTGGGCTATTTTTCGTTATTATTGGGTGATTTTTCGTTTTTTAAATTTAAAATATTATATGAAAAATAGCCCATTTTTCCAGGCCATTTTTCATTTTTAAAATTTCGTCAAAATCTTACATACTATTTGTCTAAATCATTCATTATTACAACACGTCGAATTCCTAAATGCTATTTATAAAAATAACGGGACATATTGCAAAAAGGTGGCATGTCATAACGTCCAGTGTCATAGTGTCCGTGGACAAACTCGAAAGCATAGCTTCTCTGCGCAGACGGCCTTTAGGTGGGCGCAAGGATTTTTTGCTTTATGGTATAACAAGAACCGGCTTCGCTAACTAAAGCTTCTCTGCACAGCCGGCCTTCTGCTGGGGGCAAGGATTTTCTCCTCTATGGTATAACAAAAATCGGCTTCGCTAACTAAAGCTTCTCTGCATAGCCGGCCTTCGGCCGGCCGCAAGGATTTTGTCCTCTATGGTATAACAAATTCTGGCTTCGCTAACTAAAGCTTATCTGCGAAGTCGGCCTTCGTTCGGAAATAAGGCAGATTTAAGTAGCTTTACTTGGCGAAACCGGTACTTATTATACCATAAAGCAAAAAATCCCTGCGCCCACCCAAAGGCCGTCTGCGCAGAGAAGCTTTAGTTAGCGAAGCCGGTCTTTGTTATATCATAGAGGAGAAAATCCTTGCGCCCGGCCGAAGGCCGTCTATGCAGAGAAGCTTTAGTTAGCGAAGCCGGTTTTTGTTATACCATAGAGTAGAAAATACTTGCGCCCAAAAGTGTTTTCGTTATATGTTTAATATATGCACGCAGAGAAAAAACAACAAAACCATTTTTAAATGTTTAATTTAACCAACCATATTATGGTAAAATAAGTTTCTTTAAAAATAGTTTTGTTGGTTGTGAACATAATAAAACAGGGTTTTCTCTGCGTGTATGTAGATCTTTTTTGTATTAAACATCTTTAGTAATTATGGACCTTATGACATTTTTAAAAATGACATAACGTCCATTTGCAAAATATCTTAATGCCCACGGACGATATGACATTTTCAAAAGTGTCACAGTGTCCATGGACATAACGACACTGGACTTTATGACATGCCACCTTGCAAAAAGCTTTATTCTGTTTTGAGTAATTGATTATAACTATGCAGTGATTAATTAATATTTAACTATTGAATAGTGCACAAAGTTTGGCGGAGGGCTCAAATAGGTAGTACTGTCCATACTGCCGCGAAGCTGTCGAAGAAACAATGCAATTTTTTACATAAAACTTACATTTGTATTTTACTAAATTTATATGAAAAATAAACACTGTTTTGCAAATTGGGTAATTTTAAAATTTTTTTTTTTTTTTTTTTTTGGAAAAAAATTATTTTTTTCTATTTGGGTCATTTTTCATTTTTATTTTGGGCCCTTTTTCGTTTTTTGGGCAAAGTTTCATATATAACTTCTTCATTTGGGCGATTTTTCGTTTATTTTGTTGGGCCATTTTCCTTTGGGCGATATTTCCTACAGCCTTATCTTGTTTTATTTGAATCTCTTGTAATATAATTGTTTAACTTTTTAACAATTCAAAAAATTTTCTGACTGTATAAATTCATTAACTTAATAGATAACATCAACCACGTTTAATTTTCTGTTTTTAGGTATATTGTTGTTGTTGCTGCTATTATAATCCTATGCCAAAAACCAGTGATGGAAAATTGACAAATTTAGATGGTACTGACCACCCAGCTAATTAGTACTTTTTTTATTATCATATATATTATTTCTAAAGCACTTCTTTTTGTCGGTTGCAAATATCTCCCATACCACCGCATCAAATTTAATGAATGATATCTCATTTTAAAGCTTATTTCTAACACTAATGACGAAAAATAATTAGAAATTGAAAAATTAATATTTTCATTGATAAAAATTATATTTTATATAGAACTGCAATAGAACTGCATGATAATACTGTTCAAACGTGGTAACACAGGGTCGCTTAACAGAACTGCATGATAATACTGTTCAAATGTGGTAATACAGGGTCGCTTAATAGTAATGCAGTTCTACATAATATAGTATGTATTAAAATCCATTCTGGCAATACCGCTATTTACTATAATGCCGTTTATTACTAAGTCAGTTATATTCATCATTTTCATTGTTAAAATTATATTTTAAAATGTATTGAAGTTACTAAAATTTCTATTAATTATTTTCATTTTATGTTACAAAAATGACAACTAACGGTGCGAAATATTCGCACGGGTCATCTAGTTTTGGTATATTTTTCAAACATATATTTTTTTGGAAAATTAACTTAAAAATAAATAAACTAAATTATATAATTTTTTCTTCTTGCTCATATCTCAGCCATTTATGAATCGTGCTGGCGAAATTTCAACTTTTTTTGATGAGGATATCTGACATTAAAATATACCAACAACTACTTTTCAAGAGAGACGAAATACTTTTTTTTACCAAATATTTAAAATTTTTTTCTATATATCCTTTTATAATCCAAGAATTGTACAAACTCCGATATTCCGCCAAACAAAAAAATTGCAAAATTGTAAGGCGGTATTTACCGATTTCTTTTCCGGTTAAAACAAAAAATCGAGATACGTGGTTGCGAAAAAAACCATCGATATATGCTTTTGATAAGAATACATTTTGTGTAAGCAATATTGTCAACAGGGCTGTGGAGTCGGAGAAGATATCGAAGTATCCACAAAAAATTCGCGACTCCGACTCCAAAATTTTTCGGCATACAAATTCAAATAAATATTCGAATCAATGTTTAAAACATTGATTCGAAATTTTTACTGAATCCTTTTCTTGCCCTATTTAACCATTTAAAATGTAGTACATTAAAAAAAGAATTAAAAGTCAAATAAGGACCCGTTTCTTATACATTTACCATTAAGGTTAGAGTCGGAGTTGGAATTTCAGCGGTTGGAGTCAGAGTTAGTACTTTTTGTTGACGACTCTACAGCCCTGGCTGTCAATGTTAAAAAAATGTCAACGCTAAATTTCATAACCAAGAAGCATAACAAAAAACAGTACTAAAACGGTGGTGGGGGTACCTTGGTATTTTTGAAAGGAAAAAGTACTGAAAATAGTACGATAGTACTGAATTTTCCATCACTGCCAAACACTAAAAAGTTGTTCAACTAAACAACAACAACTTGATCGCCTCTCTTATATTACAACTCTACACTCTCTTTAGCAACAACTAAAGAGTCCGCCTTCATTATAAAGTAAATATTTAGCGAAATTAGTTTTTGAACCAGCAGTTGTAAGTAGAAGATGAAGTGAATGCATTAACATCATCATCATCCTTCGTTCACTTTAATTAATCCTTTATACTTTGTAACTGTAAAGTAAGCACAATTCTGCATACCTATATAAATACACTTGATACACTAGACACATACATACAAACAATGACAGCAGCCAAAGGACACACACTGGAGTACAGAAAAGACACGGACATAAAATACATTAACACATTTATTTAAAAAAAAGCTGAAGCCACCCGGATGTTGGAAAATCCTTCTTAATAAATCTTTCGCTAATATCGAAATACTTGACTTACATCAAATTATTAAGAGATAATTATTTAACATGCTTTGTAATGCAAGGGGGAAGCATTTGATTTTACTTTAGATTACTTTAAAAGAGGGTTAGGTAGCTAATCGAGCGGTTAGAAGCGGTAATAAGAACAGCACACGGTTATCTTCAAAAAATCAGTTTTTTCCTATAATTCTTATACATCAAAATTACTAATTCTAAAGCTGTGTGTTAACTTTCAGGTTAAGTCGAAAATATTCTCCAGAATTGCAGGGTTTATAGCCAGACCTAAAACACATACATTTACTCTAATTATAGACTCAGCATCTGTAGAATTACGACAACACAACAGCGGTAACAGCAGTAGCAACAACAACAACATAAAACAGAAAGATAACTTAAGTATGTATAAGAGCTTGATACTAATTAATTGGTCGACTTTTTATTACGAGAGCTTTTACAAAAAGTTTTCAGAATGTTTACTATTCTTAGCAGTGTTGCCAGTTGGATTTCGAGAAAGATACATTTAAGTTTCCAAAAAAATACACTTTCTCCCAAAAAGATACATTTTGAAAATCCATTTTTAACGTTTTACCATTTATTAACATAACATTTTTATTTCATATTTAATGAATATTGTAAAGAAAATAATATCATATAAATTCATTGTTATATTATTTTAAGTCATAAATATTAGCCCCCGTATTCATAACCGATTATTAAATTTAACAAACGATTATTAAGGATAATTTTCATAGTAAATTTGTTCTTTAAACCTTTATTAAATTTGAAAAAATTTTTATGAATACAGGCATGTAATTTTTAAAAATACAATAAGCAAACTTTAAAATTAATGATATGTAACTATCTTTGGATGTTAACAAAACAAATTCATTTTGGTAAAAATTAATATACGAGTTAAGGCGTTTATACTTAGGCGATTATATCAAAAAGTTCAAATTAATTTCCTAAAAATAAAAAATATGTTCATATTCCTCAGAACACCTTCGCACTGCTAGTAATCATCGATTTAGGTGGATCGTATGTTGAAACTTCCTTAATGTTCTCTTTCACCATTATTAAAGCTGCTATTGTATTAGTATTCAAACAGTTACGTTGATCAGTCTTCATAAGTTTTAGTTGGCTAAAAATGATCTAATATTTTATTTCTGCACATTTTGCGTACAGATTCAAAAGATACAAAAAATTTCAGGATTATACATGGTACCTTAAGTCGTCAAAAGATACGAAAAATGTATCTTTCGTATCCTAATGGCAACACTGATTCTTAGGTTTACATTTTTTTATTAACACCCTACAGGCAAATAAATTTCTAAAATATTTACAATGGAGTTGCAAGTTTGTGTAGAGTGTTCTTTTATGGTTCATAGGACCGGTTATTTGATGAACATATTTTGACTGTTCCCTCGAAGGAGCAGTTCTTTCAGGAACAAATATAAGCTGCATCATTTTTTTTCATTTTCTTATTAACACCCTACAGTTGAATAAATTTATAAAATATAAACCATGAAATAATAAATTTGTTTAGCATGTTCTTCTATGGTTCGAAGGACCAGTTATTTGAGGAACATATTTTAACTGTTTCTTTAGGGTGCAAACTTCCCGTTTTTTAATTTCTTAAAATACATTTTAACTCTTTTGTACAATAACATTTCTTTCCAGAAATTACCAGGCCTTGGCTACATCTTAGATTATTATTGTATACAATTTTTTCTTGATTAATTAACTGTGTCTTAAAGTCGTCTGTGTTAAAATTTTCCCTCCATTCCTTCAACCATATTGTGCTTGTCGTTAATTCCTTTTGTCTTGTTGCTCTCATTTAACAAAATTAAATTGTATTTTATTCCATTTATTTAATTCCCTCTCTGCCTGCCAACGAATAGGTATGGGCTATGAAGTTGGTGTGGTAGTTTTAAAAGGCAGAAAAAGGAACAATTGAAAATATACAGTGGGATAAGGGAAAATTATAATTTTAATTAATTTAAGCATTTATATGCATGTTTATGTAAGATGACCAAAAGGAATCATATATTAAATAATGTAGAGCTTTTGGAAATCGTTCTTGGGAATTATTTACTTTTAAAAGGGGGAAATACCTTTTGGTATTTTTGGAATGGTGTAACACAAAATTACATTTGTTCAAACTTATGAATTGATACCTGTTTTATTCTGTTACTCCCGCATCGACGAACTTTTCGATTGAAATGTGAGAAATCCCTGCAAATAATAGGACCAGTCCAAACACGCGTGTAAAGAGTAGTCCACAAGGGACCAGGACTAGTCCAAAACTAACCCAAACGTATGGAAAAAACCTGGTCTATTTAACATTACGATGTCCTAGGAGAGGACCATATAACCCACCTTTGGACCACTAAGGAGTAGTTTTAAAACTACTCCATGGTATACTCAAGAGGATTAGTTTTGAAGTCGTTTAAAAACGAAAGCATGTCGTTAAAAAACGAAGACATGTCGTGCTTGCATTACATCGGACCAGTCCATTTTATCAAAATGGATCAGGTGGTCCAATTTTATTTGCAGGGATGAAACCAAAACGCCTTACTTAGAAACAAACAACTGTTTTCGGCGATTTACAGCTGTCACGTAAGGAAATTACTCGCCAATTTACAGAAAAAGTGCGTCTGTAAAATTTTTGTGAGAAAGTTTCCGTTTTACGCTGTCAAATAAACTCACGAATAAAAATGGGGTGAGAAAAAAATGTTTAAGCAAAAAAATATATTCAAAATGCAAAATGCGATGAATAATAACACGCAAGAGATAATTTTGATATTGGTCGATTTATTCATTGATTAATTATTTTGCTTTCAACATTTTCAAAAAATATACGAATGTTTTCAAAGCCATTTTGTAAAAACAAACATTAAAGTTGCTCTTTACAATTTTTGGTATAGCCGACGGTTGTATTTTCGCCGCCGTCGTTGAAAATGTTTTTGTACATTTTGGTCGGCGACAACGATATGTGAGACTGGCGTTCTCAACGTCTGTAATTTCAAATCGACTTCGAGCAAAATATTAAAATTATAACGTAACGAAGTAATCCCGTTAGATAGTTTTCGAGATGACACACTTTTTTCTCACTTTTCCAGAAACGATGGAATATTTTGTCTCACATCGTTTCTATGCGAGAAGTTTACACCAAAGTTACAAAACCTGGGTACTGCTAAAGGAAGTGAAACATGTTCTTTCCCGGTGGTAACTACATATTTCATCGATCAAAGCAAATAGTAATTAAATTGTCGCACAGTTTTGAAGTATCTTTTATATAACCGAAAGAATTCATAAGAAGTGTAAGTCCTTCTGAGTTCTTCGCGGAGTAAAGTATTAATTACACAAGTTTAGAGCCAAAAAATACCAAGAACGCCACATGCCTAGATAAGTTAATTGAGACCTCCTGAACACAAAAAACGCTGTAATTTTTTTTTCCTAAGTACATTTTTTTAGATAACGGTACTTTTATGTTTTTCGGTGTATGATCCCACCCAAACTCTTGTGGAGCCCAACCAAAAAGGCATATCGTTGGAAAGTTAATTGAATGCCTTTTCTGCCGATATGCTGAAAATTTCTATCTGATAAGAAATGGCTGAGTAATGGCACCTCAAAGTTCAAAATTTTCCTATTTTTTACGTTTTTTTCAAAATTTTTCATTTTTATTTCGTTTTTTTTTTTTTCTACGTTATATTAAATATCTGGAATGTTTTATTTGTTAACCTAATAGTATATTTAATAACCAACATTTTAATTGGTAAAAAAATTTGAAATTTGAAAAAAATCGGATGAAAAATAAAGTTTTTATTAAGGATTTTGTGGAACGACAATATTTTCATCTCATATAAAATTCCGTTTTTTTTTAAACCATCAGTTTTAACGTATTTAAAAAAAACGGAATTTTATATATAGAAATTTTCAGCATATCGGCAGAAAGGGCATTCAATTAACTTTCCAACGATATGCCATTTATTTCGATTGGACTTTTTGATTGGGCTCCACAAGGGTTTGAGTGGGACCATACACCGAAAAACACAAAAGTACCGTTATCTAAAAAACTGTACTTGGGAAAAAAAATTACAGCGGTTTTCGTGTTCAGGAGGTCCCCATTAACTTATCGAGGCATGTGGCGATCTTGGTACTTTTCCAAACTTAAAATTTGTAAAGCAGTGTTATACATCTCAAAGTTTTTGTAGACAAACAGGACAGCGAGAACTTATTAAATAAACTTAAAGGAGTCCTTATTTATCCCTGTTTTAAAGCACAATCTTGTTAAAGAATTATTTTGTTGAAGATGTTATTGAAATTTTGGAAATGTCTAACTTTTCTGTGAACCTCTTACTTTTTTATAGTTTTACTTTCTCAGCCATAAAGCAGTTTTTTTTTCGAAAGATACGATGCTTGAAACGGACTTGGATGGAGTTTTTATTGAACCTTAAGTACAACCGTTTACCTGACACAATCATCTGAATCTTTCACATTGATAACTTCTTAAGCCTAATTATCGAAAGTCATTTTCAGAATGACCAGTTTCCTAATGTATCTTGTATTAATAAAATTTGTAGATTGTATCACCGTGGTTTTTATGTTCTCTGCTTGACTATGGTCGCCAAAGAGGAGTAGTTAAGAATCTGAATAAAAAACGATTCTCTGTTTTTAAGTGTTTTTTTTTCATAACGTTTATTTAATTGATCCTTCTACCGGCCATAACCCATAACTCAAGCATCAGAATCAGTCTAAAGGCTACTTTGGACAGAAACTAGGCCTTTCGGTTCTTTGTCCTACTGCCAACATTACAAGTGGAAGGAAGAGAAAAGAAAAATGGAATGTGAAACAGGTTTGGAAGGGATTAAATATCTTTTAGTTTTGAAACCTTTTAATTCTGGTAATCAGATAGCACTTTGAAAACGCATATATTGGGATTAAATAATGTTTCTGGATTAGGATTCCAAGTCAATACATCAATGATACTGGAATATACTCTTACACTACGATAATGGATATATTATGACCGTGTAAAGACAAATTTTGCAAATAAAGCCATGTTAGAACAATTGTCTGGATGTAAACCATTTAAATGCGAACATGTATGGCTGTTTTGAGACCCGTCATTAAGATTTTTGATTTATATAACTTCACCAAAGTTTTAGAAAAAATTTAATTGAATAAAATAAGTGAATAATTTTCTTTCGGTAAAAACTGTTTTTTTTTTTTTTTTTTTAACTTATTACTGCTGCAAAAATATCAGAAAATAATTAATTCACTATTTTAAAAAAAATTGTCTTTTACCATCCCACTGTAAATGTTGTGGGAGACTTAATAATTTACAGCAGATAAACCGACAGACAAACATAAATAAACTTCCATTTACATTTATAAAGTTCACAGAGAATTGTATAGAAAATTACTTTCATTACATTTAAAAAGTCATTAAAAATATTCTGGTTGTTGCTGTTTTTTTCTGTCTCTGTATTTTATTTTGTTTTCTTTCATTTTCATTTTATTTTTTGGATACATTAAATGAAAACCCAACTCTTTTTATGACCATCGAAATGTTTTTGTTGCTGGCAATTTTACCACTCTTTTTTACATTTTTACTTTAGTGGTTGTGCTATAATTTTGCGTTCTTATTGCTTTAAAATCTACAACAGTAAAAAACAAAAAGAAGTCTTGCAAAAGCAAGAGAATGATGGTAAAGACATACATACTTGGGTCATTGCAAAACTAATTGGTCTGGTACGGCGAGGGCTGTTGTTGTAAAGAACAGAGTCGGATTTTTTTTAGTGAAATTAAATCAAAATGGATAAATATAATAAATATGGGCTCGATTTTTATGTATTTTTAATTAGAAAGAAAGCAAATAAAAGATGTTTCCAAAAATTTAAAATATATCCACTTAAAAAATTCTAAAGACTGCATTTATTCTTTTGTATTTCGCAAGTGTTTTGAAATAGTTTCGGGCAGAAAATGTTTCTTTATAAAAAAGAAATGACAATTTGTACAAACCTCTTATTTTTCCCCCTTCTAAAGAGCAACCTCGGTTAACGCAACTAATAGAAATTTAGTCTATTGCGATAACTGAAGTGTTTGCGTTAATCGATTCAAAAATTTCTACTACCATTTTTCGATTAAAACCCGATTAAAAATCGATTTAAAACCAAGTAAAAGGTAACGTTAAAAAACTCTCGTAAGCTTTGAAAAGAAATGTATATTGATTAAAATAAAGAAAACCCAATAACATACAAAAAAGTAGATGTTCTAATTTTTGAAAATGTGTAATGATCAGGGAAACAATAAATATGCAATTGCATGTTTTTCCTTGGGCGAGCAATGAAGGCAGAAACAATATATTTATACGTTTTAGAGCTTTTTATCAATTTTGGCATCAATTTGTTTGTGCATATTTTTGCATATTTTACCGTTTGCAGCATTTTTTTGCATTATTTAGTGGAAAGCGCTTTTTGCAGCTTTTAGCGCATATTTTGCCTTTTTGATGCATATTTTGATACATTTAAAATATGTTCAGATGCCTACAAGAGCTTTCGCAGCAAAACAATTTTTTTTTTTGCGAAATTTTTTGCTTTTCTGTTTCCAATATCTATCTGTTTACCCAACGCTTCATTTGCGCCATCTACTTTTAATTTTTACTCGAAAATTGTAAGACATAGCAGGTTGTCATTACAGATAAATGTTATTTTAAACTTTATAAAGAAACATTAAGGAAGAATCAATTATAAAGGTATATGTTTTTGGCGATGTGTGTAGTACATAGAAATCTGGACCAATCTGTAAGTATACCGATCGATTTAGAATCACTTTTTAAAGTGATATAACGATAACCATCCGTCCGTCTGGCTGGTTGGCTGTCCATGGTTATTTTGTGCGCGAAGTACAAACGTTGCAATCTTGTAGATTATTTGATCAAATTTGGAAAATACATTTTAATTGTACTAAGGACGAAGTCTATGTAAGTGGTGAGAATCAGTCTATAATTTAATATATTCCGCATAAAAACTTCTTTCCAAATTAGACTCTTTGTGTCCATAAACCATCTAATTATGTTGTCATTTAGATTAATTTCGCCCCATAAATATTTTACTGCAAATTAAATTCTTTTCGAATCATTTCACATTTGCCCAAAGCTACGATCCATAAAAAGCTTTAACTTAATTTTAATTGTTACCATTAATACACAATTTAGCAACCGTCCTTAAAATCCCTTTAAGATATAAAATCTCATATGGGTGTTAATATCTAGATAATATTCGGCACATATAACTCTTATATGAATTTTAACCCCTTAACATAACTTTGTGCTTGTGAGCACATAGGCTTAACCGCTTATAATTTTAAAATTGTTTTTATAAATGGAACTTTTATAAAATTGTTGAATATTTTTTTTTTCAAATTAAAAATTGTTGAATTTTTTGGGGCATATTTTTAGCTATTTTCAGGGCATATTTTCAAGTTTTTACTGCAAATTTTATGCGCATAAAACGCGTTTTTAAGAGCATATTTCTGGTTTCCCTGGTAATGACAGTTTTAAACAAGTTAAGGATTCTTGTTTTTAACGAAAAAGTATGAAATTTTCGATCGGGTTTTTTTTTCATGAAATACATTTTGATATGCAATTTTTCGAAACTTTTTCAAGACCGACATAATAATCAAAAGAAGTATTATTCTCATCCGCCTATTGAAGATAAGCATAAAAGCTCTTGATAGCATTCTGACATGAAACTTTTTAAAAGTATTTGACCTAAAACAACATTTTACTGCATGTAAAAATAAATCAAAATACAAAATTCCTGTTGTTTTTGTTTTATAGTAAGTGTCTGTGTTAAAATCGAAGCCACCTTGGCAAGTAAATACAGCATGTGCAATTACGTTTGTAGTTTTAAATTTATTTACGTATAAAAAAACCTATTGATGTTTCGTATTTTAAAAAGTTGCGTTAACAGAGTCACCAGTGTAAAGAACTTGAGTGTTGCGATTATTGAGGAGTTGCTTTTATCGAGATTTTAGTTCGAAAACAAGTTATGCACTTCGAGAAATTCCACACGAGAAGGAGTTTGCAGTAGAAGAATTCAAAAATGTTGCACACTATTATTATTCTGCATTAGAGTTCGGTTAAATTTTTTTTTTTTTAATAAAGCTTTAAAAGAAATTCCTGGAAAGTAATAACAATTATAATTAATAATTTAATTCGTAGTCTTATTGCATATAACACTGTGCAACAAAAAAAAAACCAGCCTCAACACTTGCAACGCGAAATGAAAGTAGACAACTAGTAGAGCAAATCAAAGGTTTTGAAAAGTTAGCTCGGGTTCCCGAAATATGGACCCCTAAAGTTTTTGAATTTTTTGAAAAGGCGTTCGGTATAAGTCAAAAAAAAATATACTAAATGTACTTCTGAGCTAAAAAATAATTTCAAATGTCTGCAGTAGAATCGTATGGCGATTCTTATCTTAGAATATATTTACCCTCTAACACTAATTTTAAGGGGTAATTTATGCCCTTTTTTTAACTTCCCCACACAAGTTTACTAAAACGGCACTTTAGAGGGTTAAAATGTTGCACGAAAATTTTCTACACTAAATTTTTTATAGGGGTCTTCTAAGAGCAAAAGTTCGTTCAATGTATGTAAAACGGATTTTCGAAATTTCGGGCATTGAAATTATTGAATTTCTTGAAAAGACGTTTGGTACAAGTTAAAAAAATATACTAAATGTACTTCCGAGCTAAAAGACTATTTCAGATGTCTTCAGCAGAATTGTATTGCGATTCTTTCTAAGAATATATTAACCTTCTAACACTCATTTTAACACATTGAGTGCCAAGGCACTTTCAGCAAATACGATGCTGGGGGCCACAGCATTTTTTTGGCGTAATCTCTTCGAAAACGTCAATATTGGAATTTAGGACACTACCAGTAATATTTACTACTTAAAAATAGAGAGTGATTTACACCGACGAGGCGCCTCCCGACTCTTTTTTAATGCAAGACCTAAAAAAACACTCACATATATGTCCGACGTGGTGTAAACCACATGGTGCAGTGTCACACATATGTGTCCGACGTGGCAGTCAATGTGTTAAGGGGTAATTTTTGTACTTCTTTCAGCTTCTACACTAAAACGGCACGTTAGAGGGTTGAAATGTTCTACGAATATTTTCTGCATAAAATTTCAATAAATTTGTTTGAACCGTATTTGCATGTTAATTCGGCCCAGATAGAGACTATCATGAAAATGATGATGATATGATGCTTTTACAACATTAAATTTTGCAAAATTTTGTATGTCTTGTTTTATGTTTTGGAACAATTGTCTTAACTGGCCGGTTGTTTTATCATTAGTACTCCTTCTAAAACCATTCAATATCATATTTTAGTTTTTAACAAAATTGATATTTATTTTTTTCATAATTTTTAAACATTTTGTTTTTTTTTTAGCTTTGAATCTAAAAATCTGAACAAATTAATTTTTTTTTATTATAAATATTTGTCATTTATTTTGCTTATCAATTAGTGGTTATTGACATAAAAAGTTTTTAATTGATTGTTTTCTAATTAATTAGTGTTGCTTAGTTAGAGATAAATTCATAACAGCAGATGAATTCTAAATAAAAATCCTTGTAGTTCATATTCGATTGAATTAATCAAAATTGTTAGCTGCTGGTTTTATAAATAGAGTCACACAGAAGTTCAAGTCGTGCTACTGATCTATTTTAAAACAAATCTTTCTAGTGAAATTTACTGTTGAGTATGAAGTGCGTTATTTAGAAATATAACAAGCATGTGAAATACCATTAATTGTCATTGCTAATAACAGCATTGTCATTAAAAATAAAAACTACTGATCCTGTAAATATCATTGAAGAGGATTTACTTGGAGTTACTTTTTATAGCTTTCTTTGAATGAAAATTATTTCAATAAAAACTTTTTAGAGAAAATATTTTTTAATCCAAATTTTGATATTTTTAATTAACAAGATTTTGTTAGTCGTGCTTGATTCCAAATTTTCATTATTGATAAAAACACTGAAATTTATTGTTGAAGGAATAAGCTATTCCTATGCGCATTTCACTGGTTGCTTAGGCCAGATCGTCAGAAAACTTCATTCAAAGATTCTAGAAAAGCTTAAGATATTAAACAGTTATAACTGTAAGCCGAATAAGAATTACCTTAAGCAAAAGCCTTACTTGTAACCATATCAAAGCTTTAACAAAAACAACAATAAACTAAACTCACTGTTTATTGTTCTTTTCTTACATTCCCCACTACAATTGGTTGGAATTCTTCCAATATTAATTGTAGTTGTAAGTAGGTTAAGAAAAAACAAAATGAAAACAAAAACAACTTGCTTTATTGCTCTCGCAAAAATAAAGCATACTTTTTAATTAATTTAATTTTCATTAAATTATTTTTATGAAGAAAGGAGTTTTACAACATGAAATAATTTAAAAATTTATTGATAATATTTCATTCTTGACTGCCGCGGGGCTCGAACCCAGGGGTCTAATCACCGCATACGATATCGAGCAAAATTGATCGAAATTATTTATTTTGGTATCATGAAACTCGATATCGAATGAAATGTATTGAATTTGAAATAATAGCATTCGATATCGAGTAACTCGACATTACATTTATCGAGTTTTCATTCGATACGTCAGTGTCTATCGTATGCAAAAAAATTCGATAGTTTACTCGATACGATAGTATCGAATACGGCGATTAGACCCCAGGCTTTTATGATTAATAATTTAATGTTCTTCCTTACTTCTGTATTTTCGTACTTTTTGTCAAGAATTCTTCTTGAAGTCCAAAGTACATTTTTTCTGTATTTCATTTGTTGTCTTTCTTTTTCTTGTTGACTTTTTCCGCACAACTTGAAGGACAAATGTAAGTGATTTTAAGTAAATTTTAGTGTTTGTTGAAAAGTTTGAAATTTTTTCACGAATTTGAGCCATGTTTGCGATAGAAACGATTTTCCCTGTCATTTTTTACAGCTTTCACGAATTTTAATAAATATAAGACTTCGCCATCATGCTGCGGTTACCAAATTAGCGATATTTAGTTCAACTAAATTTTTTTCGAACAAAAACTTTAAATACACAAATACATGCAGATTTAAGAACACCAATTTAAAGGGTGTTTTTTTTTTTTGGAGTGATACAACTTTGAGTTGGCATCAGTGGTTTATTTGACCACCCATTTAACAGTTGATAGTTGCGTTTTGTTTAGTTTGCTTTGACATTTCATTATGGATCGACTTACACCAGAGCAACGCGTGGAAATTTTTAATCAAAATAATTCGGCAAATGGGCTGAAGCATAAATTGATATTAATTTTGAATTTGAATTTTCATTCAAAATTTTATTTTTCGATTAACCCCATTTCCGGTTAAATGGGTGCGTAAATAAGCAGAATTGTCTAATTTGCAATGAGGAGAATACACATTCATAGAAACTTACTGTTTGGTGCGCTTTTTGGGCTGGCGTAGTCATTGGCCGGCCCATATGTCTTAAAAAAAGGTGATAGTCAGACTGCGAAAAGTTATTGAAAATAAGTGTTCCAGATTGCGCTTTCTACGCGCTAGCTGTGGCGGCCGCATGGCCGAAATCATATTTAAAAATTAACGTCTAAAATGTCTATCCAATTAAGACTGTTTCATTGATATCAAAGATATATTACTATGTTTCACTATGATTTAAACTTGTTTCACTCTAAAAAAAAACACCCTTTATGAAATATGCGGTTTCAAAAAATTTGTCGTTTTCAATTCAAGTCGAAACCTAGAACATACCTGAATATTAGCATTGATATTAAAAAGATTTTTGTTTAAAAAACAATGAATTATCCACATTTGCGGTGATAGAAGGTTTCACAAAGCCGTTTAACCAGTGCCAAATTTTTAGTAAAAATATTTTGTAAATAATTTTCACTAAAAGTATTAAAAAAAAATTCAGTGAAATTATAATTTTATAATAAAAACTATTAATTAAAATTTGTTTATGAAACAGTTCATCGCATATCTTTTTGGAAAATATTTTTAGTGAAAAAGTTTTTAGCAAAATATTTTATATTTTTTTATTAGCAAAATATTTTTGGTATTTGGCATATTTTATTATCAAAAAATTCTTTAGTAATTAAAATATCTAAAAATTTCCATTGGAATATTAGCCTGAAATTGTATTATTATTATCCGATTCGCTTGAATACTCAACAATTTTTATCATCATTAACCACTTTCATTTACAAATTTATCCACAAATAATTAACAAGCAAACTGTCTAATGCAAAAAAGTTAAAGTTTGCATTTAGCTAAAGTTAGGATTAAGTTAACAGATAGTAATGTATTATCCAAGTTTAAATAATGGCCTTTATCCTAGCAAAAGTGAGTAAGCTTAATGTGTTGGTTAACTTATGTTAACTTTAGCTTTTTTTTTTGCGTAAGTCAAAAAATCTTTATATCTCCATCAATATCCCAGTATTCTTAAATGCTCAAAATGCCAAAAACTCAATAGAAAAACATATGTATTGCAATTATTTATAACCGAATCAGACGGCACAACCCAACCTTGAACTTATGCAACGTTTAACACAAATTAATGAATGATTAATTGGAAAATAAATTGACTTGTGTCACTTAATTACAATAAAATAAAAGATTTCGTATGCATCCATCTTTTTCCATGTTTAATGAAAAAGAATTTTGAGCCAAAAGAGTTCCTGAACTCATGTATATGGAGAGAGAATGAGAAAAAAGGGAAAATTAATTTAACTGACTACAATGCCAACATTAATTACAATGAAGTTGTTTTTAATGATAAAAGATTTTAATGATGATGACGTTGATGATGTTGCTGATGAGGGCGATAATTATGTCTGCAAAATAATTGTTATAGTGATAATAATGTTTAAAGGCTGTTTTATAGACATTTGCATATACATATGTGTATAGAGCAGTGGTGGACAACTAGGCTATTCATTTAATCGACCTTTTGCTTTAATCGGTTAATCGCTCGATTAATTAACCGAGGTTTTGGTTTAATCGGTTAATAATCGGTTAATTTTGCTTTTCATCGGTTAACCGATTAATAAAGTTTTTTATAAATTAAGTAATTTCAATACATAAAAATGCATTAATTGCTTATTATTTGGAGTGTATAAGTAAAAAAAAAACAATAACATACCAAACATAACAATTCTTGAACTTGTTAAAAATAAATATTGTTGTGTTTTAAAATAAAAATTGTAATGCTGTGTTCATTGATTCTTCATAACTGTATAGTAGAAATCTATATTATAAGCGGTAGCTTACAACAGTCATATCGTTGGCTAAATATGCAAACCTGCTAACTCACTTTCAGCACATTTTACAGGAGAGACAAAAAACTGTTTATTTTTCCTATTTGAAGCTTGATAGAAAATTAAAATTACAGTCAGTTTTACACACTTCAAGACTTTAATAGAAGAAAAACTACATGCTGGTTGGCGTATCTTTCTCTTCCACACGGCATCAAAATCTCAATTTAAATAAAAAGTGGTTTGCATGTTAAGCCGACGATATATATTTCCTGTAATTATTTTAAGACATAAGACTTTATGACTACCTTGTGAATCCACAAAATATTTACGTATTTATTCAAAAATAAACTGAGATAATTTTATTAGTTATTTCAATAGTTAAAGGACATCTAATACAAAAATCATTTAGAAAAATAATTTGGTTTAAATGTTTAGGATTAAAGCGATTCTTTTCTTTAGTTTTGACAAAAGTTGACTTGGAAACAATTCTTTCACTTATCGTAGATGAATATCTAATATCTCAGTACTTTTCCAGGATTTTTCTTAACATATAAAATACTCCATTATGCCATTAGAGTTTTTAAAAATTTTAAACACTACTAATTGTTTCGGTTAATTTTGTTAAAAGACTGATATGAGAAGATCTGATAAAAAACAAATAACTAAACACAAATATATAAAAAGTACGTGAAACAAAAAAAAAAGGTATTGGCAATCATATATTTAACCCATTTTTCGCCACATTCCTGTTGATCGATGAAGAAGATAAAAAAAACATTGAAAAACACTGTAATTTAAGTCAGTGGTCGGCGGAGAATGGGTTAAAATGAAAATCACTGAACACCTTCTTTGTTTGTATGAAAAAATAGTTTCTAAACAAATACATTTTGTATATGAGACAAAACAAATAATTAAAATCACGAAAAAAAATGTGTTATAATACTACAAAATATTGTAAATTTTGTTACTTTGGTTAATCGGTTAATCGACTGAAATTAACCGGTTTAATCGTTAACCGAAAAAAGCCAATTTGAAATTAGCCGATCAGATCATCGGGTAGTAATTAATCGGTTTACCGGTTGACGGTAAACCGAATGAATACCCTATGGACAACACATAAGTATACTGCATGTGTAAAGCAGGGTGTTTTTTTTTCCTTTCCATAGAATCGGCTTATTTATTTTTAATTGTTTCATAGAGTGATCTTTCAATTCAAGTAGGAAAGGCAAATGGGATGATAAAGCAAGCATTTGGATTGTCCACCGCTATCAGGCTTAAGATTTGGTAATAAAGGTACAAAGTTAGTTTAGGCAAACGTAATGTAGGGCCTTACTTTTTTAAGAGAACAGTTACGGTCAATGGTTACCTCTACCTTAAGATTTTAAAAACTGTGTGGTTTCAGAATAAAGGTGCAACTTTTCCTGTCATGCTATAATTTTAGTAATTTCACAACAGGCTGCTATCTTAACACTTAAGTTTCCATTAGCACCAAAGTTTTGTTCACTTAGTGCCCCCAATATTTCTTATTGGGTTATTACAAACGGAAATTTTGGTAAGCACAACGAGGAAAGTTAAATGATTAAAACCATTATAACAACAATTGAGGTCATTTCCGCTGTAGGCCTTCAGGCTGTTAGTAATAAAATATCTATTTTTGTTATACAAAAAAATGGTCCTACGAACCAGCTTTTTATAAAATACTTCGAAACTCGGTGATAAAAGATTTGCATATACCACCGGTGCGGTGCCACTTTCTGAATAATTACTCCAAAAATTTGAAGTTTCTGCAACCCCTTTTTATTTTAAGGTCATTCTAGAACATAATTTTCATTCTTGATAAATGCACTGAAATTTATTGTTGAAGGAAAAGCCAGTTTCTATGCGCATTCTAAAGTTGTTTTTTCTTAACCCGCCTACCACTTCAATTAATAGTGGAAGAATTCCAACCAATTGTAGTGGAGAATGTAAGAAAACATAAGCTCACTGTTTATTGTTGGTATTTTCCTAAAGCTTTAATATTGTTGCGAACAAAAACTTTGATTGTTTGTAATTCTCTTTTACTCTACAGTTTTAATTGCATATCAAATATTTTTAGCTTTTCTAAAGTTTTTTTTTGGGTAAAGTTTCGCTGATGATCTGGCCTAAGCTAGAATCTAGCTTATCCCGCCAACAATAAACATCAGTGTATTTATCAAGAATGAAAATTGCAAATTAAGCACGAAAAACAGAATCTTATTAATTTAAAATTCTATATTCCGAAAGATTACTTTGATGAATTTTTAAGTTATTTATCGATAATGATAAATAAATAAGGCGAAGTCATAATAGGTGGTCTTGACAGCTCATAAGGTTATTTTTTCTCCTTGCATTTTATGTAGCTTGTATGTCAAATTTTGTTTATATTTGCTTTTGTTTGTCTTCTTGATTTAAAATAAGTTTGCGCGTCATTTCGTGTTGAAAGCGAAAAATAATATTATCTTTTAAACAGAAATTAATTGCTTCTAATTTTGCCAGATTTTTTAATAGGTTGAATAACAAAATATAATAATGCCATCCTCTGGACTATAATAGAATATTATAAAAGAATTTTAGGTCTTTACAGCTGAAATAAAATAAATAATTTTTTAAATAAGTACGTTGCATTTTCAAAAGCGCATTGAGGCGAGTCTACCTGCTATAAATGTGTCTTTATAAAAAACTAGCTTAACCCGGTGCCCTTCGCTACACTGCTTTCACCACTTTATATGTTGAGAGATATTTAATATATGCAAAGGTATTTCCCCCCTGCGCTTACCCGCTTTATTTTTATTTTCAAACTTTGAACTTTCTCACTATAACAGTTTTTAAGATATCCGATATTAAACATTGGCGTCCTATGGGGGGTAACACTTCCCCCGCTGCTATTTTATATCAATTTTGGGGCTCAGAAGATCCTACTACCAAAAGTTCAATAAATTGCTTGCAGCGGCTCTTATTAATATTTTTATCTATGAGGGGTACTGCTCCTCCTCTGGCAACCAGGCCCATTTCTATATTGATATTTATAGTTAACCATAATAGTAGCTATAACCACGTTTAAAGACTTTCCCTTTAATTGTTCTTCAGTTGAGCGATATTTAATATATGGATCCTATGGGAGGTATTTCCCCTACTACGCCTACCCGATTAATTTCTATTTTCAAAAGTGTTGTATACCATAAGAGTGACTTCTGCAAATTTTGAACATTCTCACTAAAACAGTTTATAAGATATGCGATATTAAACATTGGCGTCCTTAGGGGGGTAACACTTCCCCCGCTGCTATTTTATTTCAATTTTCGGGCTCAGAGGATCCTACTACTAAAAGTTCAACAAAATACGTGCAGCGGCTCCTTTTAATATTTTTATCTATTACTATATTGAAATTTAAAGTTTGCCATAATAATAGCTTCAGTTGAGCGATATTTAATATATGCATCCTATGAGAGGTATATCCCCCCCCCCCCAGCGCCTACCCGCTTTATTTTTATTTTCAATAGTGTAGTATACTATAAGAGTGACTTCTACAAAGTTTGAACATTCTCACTATAACAGTTCTTAAGATATGCGATATTAAACATTGGCGTCCTATGGGGGAAACCACTTCCCACGCTGCTACTTTATTTCAATTTTGGGGCTCAGAAGATCCTACTACCAAAAGTTCAACAAAATGCGTGAAGCGGCTCTTAAGACATGCGATATTTAATATTGGCATGGGGGTACCAATTCCCCTGCCCCTACCGTAAAAATAAGTAGCCTATTTTATTTTTAGGGCTCACGTGATGCTACTGTAAAAATTTTAGGAAAATCGGTTCAGTAGTTTAGGAGTCTATAAGCCAACATACAAACAAACAAACAAACATACAAACATTTTTAATTTTTATATATAAAAAAATAATAAATTTATTTCAAAAAAATTCACTGAAGTCAGTGGCAAAAACTTTGTTTTATATTTATTGTGCAATTTTATATGTTTTAAATCATTTTTACAAACGGCTAAGTAATTTTTGATTTTACTGGTGCCAACACTGGCCAACACTTAAGAGCTTGGAGGCTTTTTCGCGGAGCTAGAAAATTTTCACTATAAATAGGGTATCGAAACTGTTGAATATCCCGAGGAAAAGTGTTTCAAGCAAAAAGGAGTTTATGTAGAGATATAAATAAATTTTTTTCAAAATTTGTTGTGAACGCAAAACAATGTTAGGGTATTTAATCTCTTTATCACATCAAAAATTGTCCAATTAAGAACTTAACATTATTAAACTTAAAAAAACACTTAACTAAACTCAATACAGACAAGATGTCTGTATGACATCATTTACAAATATAATAAATAAAAAGTAGACAAATTTGCTATCTACATTTAATAGAACTTAGCTAGAAATAATTTTGCAATTATTAATTTAAAATATCACTTAAATCTTGCAAGGAAATATTCTCATAAATAAATCAACGAAAACAAAAAATTAAGGTACCTACTTTGACATTTATTGTAGTATTTTATAAATAATTTCCACTGTAATGATATCATTAGACATACTTGTGCATAAATGGTATGATTGTTTGAATTAAATGTCTGTTTTGTTGCTGACATTTTGCACAATCAAATATTCTTAATTAATGTCAAGCTTTTAACATTAGTTATGCGCACAGAAATACACATACACACATAAATAGCAGCAATTACCCAACAAACATGAAGTCAAACCTTTGATATGAAATGACTTTATCGTTTGACAACAAACACAATTCTCAAACGTTTTCCAATTAATTGATTTAACATTTAAATTCAAATTGATAATGATTTGAAAATAAACATTTGATATCAAATGTTTTATCAATTTGATGTCAAATGTTTGTCAAATGTTAAATTCAAATCAAAAATAAACTTGGCAATACTAAAGCGAAAAATAAATGTAATCATTAAAAATGGCGGTTAAAGTTAAATTTTTTACTTTGTGGTTACATGTGTTGTACTCTACTTTTTGTTTATAGTCACTACGCTTATAGTCACATTAGCGATATAGTCCATTCTATCTGTTTATTTTGCCGCTATAAGTTTATTTAATAAAAAGTGTTAACGTTATAGTCCATTTAGCGATATAAGCACATTTGCCATTTATCAACAGTAGTCAAAGGGAAAAGTAAAGCAAATTAATGGCGTTATAGTCACATTAGCAAAATTTACTAAGTTCTTTTTAGTTTTTGAATCAAATATCTATAAATATCTTATGATATATCTTGTTATTATATTGACTATTTTTTATACAGTATGCAACTCTGTTGTAAAACCATAAGCCTGATTTCGGTGTAATTTATATAAATTTTTAATTTCCTTGTTCACATAACTTGATTATATTCGAATGCGTCATATTGGCATATATGTGAATTAGCCTTATAGTCACATTAGCGATGTAGTCCACGTTATGGTTGCAACTAAAGGGTGTGACTATAAGCGAAAAGTACTGTACTATTAAAAATAAATTTTAATATAAAGTGAACAGCTTATTTCTTGTGAAAAATAAAAATTATTTGTGAGTTATTACAATGATTAAAAATACGAAAAAAAGGAATATAAAACGGGAAAGTGAAGAAAGTTTGTTGAACGATCGCGGTGCTACAATCCTCAAAATAAAAAGGGAGGCAACTAGTTTGTCGTTCCAAGAATTAGAGGACGGAAAGAACATTACTTCATCTTTTAGCTATGGTGCCGAATGTTTATCTCACAGTTTATTTAAATAAATAATAAATTTAAATTAAAAAAAATAAAATATTTTTATTTATATTCCACATTGTATTATAATCCACATTTGAAAAACATTTGAGAATTACGTTTGAAAGCAAGTTGAAAATAAAGGCATTTTTCAATTTGAAAATAATTTCCCCTTTTTGTTGAGAACGCTATGATTTTCAAATGATTTTTCAAATCATTATCAAACGTTTGTCGTTTGAGAAAACGTTTGATTACAAATCCATTTGAAATCAAACCTCCGTGTTTGTTGGGTACAGCTACGACTAGTTTTCTCGTCATATTTGACTGTAAATATCTGTACGTGCTATGGAAACACCCTCAACCCTATCACATAATTATCGCCATGATTAATTTTTTTGTTGTTCTATCAAGTACTTAGTTAAGTCAACCATCATAATCATCATTGTCATACTCATTATACTTAGACTTTAGTTATGCGGAGATTCTTGTACAAAATAACAAATAGTTTAGTGAATTAAAGTTATTTTAAACTTTAAATTTTATTAGAGCAAATTTATATGTTTTTAATATTTCGTAAGATTTAAGGTTAAAGAGTAATAAGAAAGGAAAACTAAGCTAAAATAAATTTAATTCGTGTAATTCGAAGCGTTGCTAAATTTATTTGTTTGCTCCTTTTTTAACAATGTTAAAAAAAAAACACTACAATTGTTCTGTTTTATAACGAAGAACTGCACTGAAATTCTGTAACTTTTGAACGACAAAAAGTTGTCGTTAAGAAGTCAAACTTCGTTAGGTAACGATAATTGTCGTTAATAGCTATTCTGTATTTTTACCGGTAAACAATATCAGTAGCTAACGACAAGAAAAAGTTCTCGTTAAATAATAACGATAATAAATGTACTGTTGAAAGATTGAAAATATTTAGTAAATAAGCTAATTTTTAATGCAAAAATAATAAGAAAGTATAGTTGATGAAGCCCGATCATAAGCCGCAGTATTTGGGACCCTTAGGAAATCATTTTCCGCCAGAAAGAGTATGTTGTGAGGTTAGGATTCACATAAGAGATTTCAATGCCAAATATAATCTTTATATCTATTGCTATTACTATGATTTCTACTATGAGATGACATTGAAGCTATCATAAAATTTACTTTTTATAAGCTATTTCTAGGAGTGTATTTGTATGGGAGCTATAGTCAAATATGGGCCGATTCCAATTACATTTGCTATGCTCATAGGTGGCCATAAAATATTGTTGGCCCTTATTTAACCAAAATACCTTCAAAACAAGACGGTTTATGGACACAAAAACCCTAGTCCGGAAAGAACATTGCGCACAAGTTTAGCTTAGACAGACATCCAGCCAGCCGGATGGAAGGGTGTACTTACAAGTGGGGTAGAACTAGGCTTGCCAACCGTACTTTATAATAAAGTATTGTACGTTATTTCGAGTAACTGTACTCTATACTTTATGAGAATAATAAAGTACGCGAAAATACTTTATTTCGCATGATTAGATTTATCTAGAATTCAAAATAGATTCAGGTTATATTAGTCAGGTTTTATTAATCATAAAATTATAATACTTATTGTACAAGTTTTTTTTTTAGAAAAACTAAAGAACAACTTATAATTAATATTAGTCAGGGCCATTTGTTGATGTTTTTTATATTGGCAGGACGATTTTTCGAAAAAAAAAATCTGACAGCACTTTCTCACTTGTTCGTTTTGTTTGAGTACAATAGCTGCCTATTTTTAAAACACGAGTGCAAATTACTGCGTGCCATTCCTTAAGGGGGCTCCCATACAAAATGTTTAAAACAGACTAGAAATATATTGAAGAAAACGTACCATAAAAGCCAAGGAGTGGCCTTAAAAATTTCTGGAGACATAATTGCCCTTTATCACCACTTCTTAAGGGGGCTCCCATACGAATATTGCGGTTTATGAAATTTGTAAATTAATTCAAATTTTTCGATTTTTGTGTATAAAATCAAAAGTTGTTAACAGATTTTAATCATTTATAGCTTGTTTTGTTTGAAGCTTTGTTTTTTATATGTCAGGAATTTTTTATACATTTTTAAAAACAAAAATTTCGAAATGTTGCAAAAAATTATTTTTGTTGCCAAAAAAAAAAAAATTATGTTTCTAAAACGACTGCGCAAGTTAGAAAAAAATTTAACGTTTTAAGGAAATTTTATTGCAGATTTTCGTTTTTTCTTTAGTTATTTCAATACACTGAACCGTTTTTGAACCGGTATTGGATGCAGCGTACCCGAATTGGGTTAAAGCGCCCGGCTTGTCTCAAGAAAAAAGTGTTAAATTCTAGCACAGTGTAATTGTTTGATAAAACTCGCGAAAAGCAGTAAAAACGTTTTTAAATTAACCAATAAAAAGAAATTAATTGTACTTTATATTTATGCTGTGTACTTTTTTTCTTAACCTTTAATAATCAATGTACTTTAATTGCAACAAAAAAAGTTGGGAACCCTAGGTAGAACCCATAATTAAATGTGTAACATACCTAGGCACAAACACATAATATCCTCTACACAGTAGGTTGGGTGGAAAAAGTATTAGCAGAATGTTCGGGCACCTTAAACTGATATTTGATACCTTAACATTTGTCGTCAATATTTCTAAACAAAAAATTTTCAAAAAACAATAACAACTTATCATGACAAGGTTGTATTTTACTCAAAATACGTAGGACTTGTGTGATAGTGTAAAGCAGCCTTCAACGATATCGTTAGTTAAATTCCAAACATTACAGAATTGCATTACAGAACAATATATAATGTTCGTTATTTTCTTGAAAATAGTAATGAACGGTTTTAAGGGTTGCGCATTAACACATTGAGTGCCAAGCGGTTTTGACGAAAGCCTTCCCAGGAGGCCAAGCAATTTTTGAGTTATTTACATTTTATAAATTTTTTACTTTATAAAACCTTAAAAAAACCATCCTAGACCCATGAATGTTTTGCAAAAATGTTCAGTAAAGAGTTCTTTCACTCAATGTCTATAAATGAACGACAGGCTCTATTTTTTTTTTTTTTTACCAACGTTTATTTAAAGAAAATTTTTATAATAATTACTACAAATAAACAAAGTAATAGTATAAATAGCATATAACTATACACTGTCCCATAAACGAGCTCTCTAGTATAATATATATAGGTATAAAATACAATATAAACATTTTTTAAAACTAATTATGATTCTTATACAAAATATATACAAGGTTATATCTGTTTTTTAATAACAAATGTTTCGTAATGAAAAATTATTCAAAAACATTACAGTAACAATTATTATAATAAAAGGAAAAGTCAGGAATTAAAAGAAGAAATTACGGTGTTTGACTAAGCCACCAGTATTTACTAATATTTAAATTTGGAAATATGTTCTTATCCTCACGAAAATAGTTTGTATCGAATCTTCTGTTCTCAGCTGTCAGTTGCTTGCTAGTGATAGCCTTAATATTTGCTCTTCTATATATATGGAAAAATATAGGGACGCCTGTGTAGTTCTGTATAAAACTGTTCTTATCGAGGTACACAAATGCTTCAGGAGGAACATAACCATTTTGTAGTGTTTTGGATATATATTCGTCGTTGGCATAATAGGGAGCCATTATTAGATTATTTTCATAACGATCACAACAAGATCTAATATGCTCTCTAATAAGGTGTATGATGAAATTATCAATTCGGCTAATTTTGGCAGAATTGTAAAGTTTCGAATTACTTATAAATTTCGTAAATTCGCTACCCGGGGATCTGTATAACGAGGTACATGCTCTTAGGCATCTCCTTTCAAATTGACGTATTTTTTCCATATAGGAAGGAGAAACATTAAACCAAATTTGGCAACCGTATGTTAAAATTGGACGTATTAAAGTTTGATACATGAGAAGCTTGATATCAGGTTTAATATGTTTAGAAAAAAAAATTTTCTGTACATAAAATAAGCACTTCTAGCTTTTTTGATTTGTATGTTGACATGTTCATTAAAGTAGAGAAATTTGTCCAAATTGATTCCTAGGTACTTTACCGTATGTTTATTAGGTATGTATATGTTGTTACTGGATTTAATGCCGAAGGATTTCCAGTTGCGCCTTATATTATAGTTGTACTTTCCAACAGGAGGACGGAATAGTATTGTTCCACATTTGTCCACATTTAATTTAATTTTCCAATCATTAGCATATTTCTCTACAATATTAAAATGATCTTGCAATTTTTCATTTATAGAAGACTATTTTGTTGTCAGCATGATATATTATAATATCATCTGCGAAACCAATAATATTATCAATGCTATTTAAAAGGTCATGAATAAATATATTAAAAAGTATAGGAGCATTAACTGTCCCCTGTTGAAACCCATTAACTATAATAAATTCCCTGCTACTAACATCATTTCTGTTGCAAACGACAAACGATTTATTGGATAGCATGTTATAAATTAAAATTACCAAATGAATTGGAAATTTTTATTTTAAAAGTTTATATATAACACCAGGAATCCAAATGCTATCGAACGCTTTTTCAAAATCGACAAGGCATGCGCCTGTACAGAGAGATTTATTTAAATAAACTAAGTAAAAAAATCACTGCCGTACGAAAACGTACGACGTGGCATCCCACGACGACTTAGGTGTCGTGCGAAAACGTACGACGTGACACTCAAACACTAACCCCCGTATTCATAAATGATTATTAAATTTAAAAAAAGTTTATTGAGGGAAATTTTCATAGAACATTTGTTTTGTAAACCTTCAATAAAAAACATAGATATCGTTTCTGGGCGTGTGAGTCGTATGCTAAATAATATTCCGTTTATTTTCGAATGCTGATAAATTTTAAGTGCGTATTGTGAAACATATATAAATGTTGCTATTCATTGCTTTCTTTATTTATTTGTAAACATGGATTACGCGTCAAAAAACTGATTTTGTTTTAGGCCAAGAGCTGTCTGTTTAAAAAAATACCGTATTCCAGTGAGACTGCTCGTCATCGATTAAAATGAATGGCAATGGCAATCACTTTTTCTTTATAGCTTTTTAGCTGCGGAGCGTTATCATGTTGATAACGCACATTCAGTTATAACTTTGTTTTTAGTCTTCTTCTTGTTAATGGTATATATAATTTTAAGACAACATAAACATTTAATAAAGAATATGGTTTAAGGCCCTCCTAGTGAGAAAAAATTGACGTAAGCAAAGAGGCCTTCTAAAAAGCTTTTTGTGCAGACATAACCCTTCCTAGCCATATTCCAACTTAATTTCTTATTTACACGGCCTTGCCGTGTGTAACCGCTGTTGCTAATAATACTGTATGACAAATCAAGATTTTTGGAAAAAACGCATGGACTGGACAGTATAGATAGGATTGTATTACTAACGGATAGTAAAACGCAATACTCAGTTAGGCGATTTTGGTGTGTTCGGTACAGGTCCCTTGTGATTGAATGGCATTTAGCAGCTTATAGTAGATGGAGCGTTACTTTGGACCAGTAGATAATCTACTTTGGCGCTGATTCGGCTATGTGGCCGTTCTTAACATACGATTTCTTGCGTTTGGGGTTTTTTAATAAAAGTATTTTTCATCGCAAGCAAAATTATTTAATTTTATGCGTTTCAGCTGTATTTCAGACATGGAAAATCGGCTTTCAACGCCTCTCCGCTTCAACTCATGTGGTATCCAATTTCTTTATCATTATTTCGTATTAATTTTAAATGAAATATATTAAAAAAAACCTTAAATTACGTTTATTTAATATTATTCACTGTTAAAAAAATAAAATAAAAAAAATATTAAAATATAAATAAATATGGATTCAATATTGAATCCATAAAAACCTGATTTATATTAAAATCAGAAGTTTATCTTGTTAAATTAACATGCATACATACTTAAGTGTGTACATTTTTTATTTTCATTTTTAATATATGTTATAAAAAGAAGACAATTCCCGTATTCTTTTAATTAAAATTATTTAGTTAAATAGTACATAAAGTTTTCAAAGTAGAATGATGACGAAAACCATATCGGGCGATTCTGCTGATGCTTCTGTTAACAAAGGAGAATACAAAATAAGTGAAACATGTGTTACAGGGGTAAGTGTTTTGAATTATTCTTAAATAAATGCATATGTTGTCTCTGAAGCTTCTTCACACCGTTAAAACACTCTCAAACCAATTTGATTCTACATGAAATTCACGTTGTTTCAACTTGAAATAACTTTCATTCAACGTGATTCCGATTTTTATTTCAATATAAATTACATTTTGCTCTAACTTTACTGCAATGTTAAATTAACATGAATTATAGTTATTTCAAAAGAAAAAAATGTTGTTCGCAGTTATTGTAAAATCTGGTTGAATTGACATGAAAAACGTATGAAGCAAAATCACCACCGAAAAATTTTAAATCAACCTTGTTTTCTACGTTTTTAACTTGATTTTTTTCTGTGTGTAGATGTTTCTTATGGTTTTGACAGCTCTTCTTGAACTTTAAAACAAACATTATGAATAATACCTCGAACTTATCATCTTCGATTATTTTGGCTGACCTGACCGGTCTTCCATATCCGTAGAAAAATAACCATTTCTAAACTATCTCTCGCACGTTCAAATCGATGTAATATTCCAGGCTGTATAAATTTTTGAAGCAAAAAAAAAACAAAAATTTTTGTTTACACTATTTTTTCAAAACTCCAAAAAAAAATGTTATTAAAAACAAAAACTTTGTGAAAACGATACGAAATCTGCTCTTAATACCGCATTTTTAGGTTATGAAAATTAATTAAATTGGCTTGATAAAACAAATTAAGTAACTCAGTTTAAGGAGATCTCTATGATCAGGAACGCAAACCGAGTAAAAGTAATATTCGGTATTCTATATCACTTTTATCTTTCCATTAATACCGATGAAAATTTAGTTGTTGAGGACTTTTATCTTTCCATTAATACCGATGAAAATTTAGTTGTTGAGGATGAAAACAATTGAGTTGACCAAAAAAAATTTCGAACCGTTACAGTTACAATAACAACGCACTGTATTTAAAAGTGACAAATTAACCTAAAGAGCCCCTGCTTTTTTTTCTACGGTTCGAAGGGCCACATCTGCAATTGTTCATGTACTTTTGGAATTAAAAAAGCACCACATGGGAAATCATGCCTGATATCGACCATATATAGAATATGATAGCGTTGAAATTTTACAAAAAAAAAAGGACATATTTTTGATAATAATTTGACTGGGGAGCCTTAAAGTTTATAGATGAAATTCGTGTATTCGAATCGACTTAAATGAGAACTTTTTGTATTGCCAGAAGATAAAAGGATTATGACTTTAAATTGCCCTAATTTTACAAGATTATTATGTACAACTTAATTTATATTTAATTTAGCATTTACCCCTTATCTCAGTACAGATTAAGCCACGCATTCCAGAATCTTAAGAAACCCACACATTCTAAAACAAGTTCGTTGCCAACATGATATGAATAAAGAAAAATTATACAAATTCTATAGCAAGATAAAGTGCCACAGCACAACAAAAAAAAAAAAAAACAGAATGTTAAGGAAATATTAGTGGCACGTACAACAACTAACCATGCCACAGAATGAAACATTTATTAGACTCTGACTGGGTGAGTGACTGAATGAATGAAAGTTTCCCCCTTTAATTGACTAGCTGCTTGGTTGAATGGCTTGGCTGGTGCTCATTAATGATGAGTGTTTTTAAGATGATTTCCGTTTATATTCATAAAAATTCATGATAATTAAATACAGTTGAAAGACATTTATACAGTTTTTAATAATAAAATAAAAATAATCACATCCTTCTTTTATTTTTGTCTCACTGCTGCTGGCTGCTGTTAACTGAAAATGTCTTGTTGACTGGTTTGACTGGAAACTTTTTGTATCTATTCCCTTTTCTTACCCTGTTCGCAAATGGAGTTGTTGTGTTAATGGTGGTGGTAACAACAACAAAAACAACGACAACAAATGTCTCAAATTATCTGATTTAAAAGTTAAATCAATAAACAGTAAAGCGAAATAAAAATCATTTAACTGTAAAATATTTTCATTTAAAGGAAATTAATCGTTTTTTATACAATTGCTGCCGCTGTTGGGTTGTCTTTGTTGCATTTTAAATTTAAAAAAAAAAAACGCAATTAATTTGTTTATTGATATGTCTTGTCTTGTCTTCTTCTTGGGTTTGTTTTATTTTTTTATTATTTTACAAATGGGATTAACGAAGTAAATTAAATAACTACTGAACAAGTTTAAAATAAAAAGAATTAAAAAAAACGTAATTAAAAACAATATGGATGATTTTTTTTTAATTGTGTTTTGTTTGCGTTTGTACTATCTTCTACTTAATCCTATGGAAATACTTTAACTTTTTTTTACAATCCTAATTAAGAACAAACGCCAAATTTTTATTTTTTGTAAGCCCTAGAGAATTAACGAAATATTTGGGATAAATAATTTTCTATGACAAACAAAGTTAAGAAATGCCGATTATATTTTTTAGGGTATATTAAATAAATAACACAAAACACATAAACAAAAGTTTTAAATGTCTTGGAACTTTACTTTCCCCCAGGGTGTAGGGTTCATCTTAGGAATAATTCACCTTTTGGTGTTACATCCTCCGGGGCAAACTTAGGCGCAGCAAATACCTGGGATCCGGCAAAAATCCAAAATTTACAGATCAGAAAAGGTCCTCAAGACCTCGTGCGATCGCGGCCGACCAGAGATCCTTTCTGATACCATGGAAGTCTTTAGCACGGCACGGCACCGGTCTGACTATTGGCTAAGGCCTACTTCTTGAGTTAACTGCTTCCAGTCTATCAGGAAGATTATATTTGCGGATGTTTTACTCTTCCAATTAATAGTAATTTCGAGGTTGCCGTATTGGATGCAACGGATAGATGCTTTTTTGACGAAGTTACTTCCGGGGATCACGTGGTGGTTGTGGTTAAAACCCTTAGTAACGGGAAGGGATATGATGAAAATCCTAATAAAGGGCTGATTTTTAACCACATGTGCGACAGTTCTGCTGAGGGAAGACCATCTTTAGTTGCTGTTTCAACTGAAGACCTGTTGCCAGCATATTCCCAAAAGCAGCGGAAGTAAGATAGTTTCAGCTCCTTAGCAAAGGTCGAGTGTATAATCTTGCCGAACTATACACTGAAATTGGTACCTGATTTCACACTCAGGGGCGGTTGATTAACGCATGGTTCGTCATGCATTGTTCCAGTTCCAGAATAAAGTAAGCATATTCGGCAGGTATCAATGTATATCTTTTTACATCTGTTACTGTTTCCCCACAGTTTTCTGTTATTAAATTATAAATTCTAAATAATAGAACTTTTTAAAACATGTAACGTTTGGCATTTTTGGCAAAAAACGGTCCCCATTTATACCCTGCAAATAATAGGACTAGTCCAAACACGCGTGTAAAATGTAGCCCACAAGGGACTAGGACTAGTCAAAAAGTAACCTAAACGTATAGAAAAAACATGGTCTATTTAACATTACGATGTCCTACGGCAGGACCATATAACCCAGCTTTGGATTACAAAGGAGTAGTCTTAAAACTACTCCATTGTATACACAAGAGGATTAGTTTTAACTTCGTTTAAAGACGAAAATACATATGACGTTAAAAAACGAAGTCATGTCGTCTCACTGCAAACACTTTTTAACAATGACATGGTCCATGCTTGCATTACATCCGACCAGTCCATGGAGTAGTCCATTTTATCAAAATGGATCAGGTGGTTCAAAATTATTTGCAGGGACAACATAAACGACAACATGTTTAGAATTCATACAGCGCATACAATCGCAAATTGTAATATTATTGTTTGCCTATTGCATTTGTAGACTCAGCTTTAAGTACACCGACCGACTTTCTGAGTATATCTACAGATTTCGTTCGTTTCGAGATAATTTGATCAAATTAGGTATATATCGAGCCATTGCAGCAAAAAAAGCAAAAGCGACATCATTTAAAATTTTCTTTTTATTAATAAATAAATTAATTAGCAACACTTGCATCATCTCCTAAAATGTCATAGTCACATAAGGTAACGTAACGATTTTATAGCAAAAACTATTTATGCGATAACCTTCATACAAAATTTTTATGAAAGAATATTTAAAAATCCTTCTCCCCTCTAAAATTGTGTTTTTGTCGTTTAAGCTTTGTTTACGGTAAGGGCTAGATATGTTTTAATTATCACAGGGGCGAAGCCTACTATAAATGTAATATTCGGGAAAGAGTCTTATTTTGTCAAATTTTATTGAGTTTAGCCCAAACATAATTTACTGCAACCTTAAACATCTAACAAAATTTTATTGGAATCGGTTAATTTTTGACCATAGCTCCTATGAAGATAGCACTGCCGAAAATATTCATTATAAATGTTGTTACTGATATAACATTTTGCGACAATATTTTACTTTCAAAAGATTTTGTTATTCGTGCTTAATTCCCAGTTTTTATTCTTGACAAAAACACTTGAAATTTATTGTTGATGGGATAAGCTATTCCTATGCATTTCACTGGTTGCTTAAGGCGCCCGTACACGACATGTATTTGTCATCTGACATGTCAAATTTTCAAGTCACAAGTAATTGTTCATGTCTGTCAAAATTGCTGTTTTACATAAGGTTTATAATATTCGGTCACAAACGTACATGTAATTTGCTTCTGACATTGTCTCTGTTTTTTTCGCATTGTAATTGCAGAAACCAAAGTAGTTCTCGGTTTCAAAATAACTTGCTGCCGCCACGAAAATATTTATTTGCGCCGTAAAATAATTTAGCCATCTTAAAATTTTTTCTTTTATTTTAAAGATAATAATTTAGAATTTTATAATTAAACGGTTTTTATGTATATATTTACATAAATTCTATTCAATGGTGAGATGAGCATACATATCTTGGTATTGTAAAATATTAACTTCAGCTGGCTAATGAATCCTTCAATAGTTGACGCCGCTGCAAGTTTCTTCCCGGCATAGATTTCTGATGTCAGATGGTTTGTCAGAAGAAAATAGAGCACGCTCTAATTGAAATTTTGTCAGATGACTTTGCGTCTGACTTTTACAGAAGCAAAGTTAAAAAGGTAACATACGACATGTATGTGTTTTGCAGTGGGAAATTTGACATGTCAGATGACAAAAACATGTCGTCTATATGCTCCTTTAGGCCAGATCATCAGGAAACTTCATCCATAAAGATTTTAGAAAAACTAAAGATATTAAACCAAATAAAACTGTTAAACGTATAAGAATTATAGCAACAGTTCTACTTGTAACAATATCAAAGCTTAAACAAAACACATCAACAATAAACAACAGTGGGTTTATCTCATCTTACATTCCAAGAATAAAAACTGCGAATTAAGCACGAATAACAAAATCTTTTGAAATTAAAATTTTGTATTCCCAAAAATTGAAATTACTTTTTGATAACAAACAGGCAAGTGCACGGCCTAAAAAACACTTAATTGACAACATCTTTTGTGAGTTGTTGTTGTTTTTATTTTGTTTTTCTTAACCTACTTACAACTACAATTAATGTAGAGAGAATTTCAACTAATTGTAGTGGGGAATGTAAGATGAGATAAACCCAATGTTGTTTATTGTTGATGTGTTTTGTTTAAGCTTTGATATTGTTACAAGTAGAACTGTTGCTATAATTCTTATACGTTTTACAGTTTTATTTGGTTTAATATCTTTAGTTTGTCTAAAATCTTTATGGATGAAGTTTCCTGATGATCTGGCCTAAGCAACCAGTGAAATGCATAGGAATAGCTTATCCCATCCACAATAAATTTCAAGTGTTTTTGTCAAGAATAAAAACTGGGAATTAAGTACGAATAACAAAATCTTTTGAAATTAAAATTTTGTATTCCCAAAAATTGAAATTACTTTTTGACAATATTTTACAATAACATGTCATAATTTTTTTCGCTGGTAGGTCCAGAACTAGCCATAGGTCCCATATAAACTCAGCCACTGAATTCATTTTAAGAAAAAAAAAATTTTATTTAAAGGATACAACTAGATAACTTTCCGAAATCTGATTTGAATCTTTACTTTATAAAAAAATTTCGATGGGTCCATAAGTGTCCATTGGTCTCTCAAAAATTAATTAATCTATAGTGTTGAGCAGGGTATCACATGGTCGGGCTGGACATCCTTACTTGTTTTTTATTAATTTTCTTAAAACATTTGTTGCAGTTAAACAGAAAAAGTTAATATAAAACATTCCGAACTTTTGACTTTAACAGCAAAAGAAAATTTGATAAATAAAACTGTCATATTATGTTGCCTCATGTCAGAAAATAGTCTAAATTATCAAAAAAAAAAAATAAAAATCAAAGCCAAAAATTTGTCTCAAGAGTTTCTAAAATAAAATTCCATATACAATAAAAAACAGAAACTCCCTAACAAAAAGCCAAGAAAGTGAACGTAATAAACATTCTTAAAGCCCAAATAAGAATTCAAGCAAAATGCTTACAAATAATTCAAGCAAAATGCTTACAAAATCTGTGCAAATGAAGGCGATTTATGCTTTTAAAAAATCATCAATCATGGCTTTAAGTAAAAGTTAATTGCCGACGCCAATCTATGAAAATGTAACTTTGTTCGCATATTCAGCGTTGTGTACAAAAAATACATTCACTTAAATACTCTCGATGGTATTTTAAAAGAAAAAGGAAAAAAATATTATATAGAAGGCATTAAATGATAAATACCAAAAAAAAAATTCAAAATAGCAACAAATCGTTGTTGACAAGACTGCAGAAACAATTTCCTTGCTAATGGCCGCTAATTTTGGTAAATAAAGATATTAAGTTTAAAGCAACAGAAGTGTAAAAGAATTAATCATTTAACTTTGAATAGCCGCACAGTGGCTGAAAATTTTATTTCATTGGCCAAAAGTCCAATTTTTGTTTGTCACCGATTTCAAAAATTTTAATTTTATTTAATAGTAAACATATTAAAACTAAGGTAGCCAAAAAATTGGGTCAAAATATTGGTAATTGTGGTTGTGCCATGTTGTTAAACACAACTTTTTTTTTACTTCAGAAAAAAGTGTTTTTTTTTAATATTTAATCCGAAAGAAATTATCATTGCACAAAAACTATCAGCGATAATGACCTGCTTGCTTTTTTGCTAGGTTGGTAGTCTTGTTATCTTTAAAAAGGTAATATTTGCGACTATTGTGTTATTTATATTTGAGATGTTAGGACATATTTTCTAAACTACTATATTTTTGTCATATTTCAACTTTAGTAGAATAGAACTTTTGCGGACCAAAAGGGACCAAGAAGGTGAAACCACTGATAAAAAGGTGAAAATGTTTTCTTTTCCCCTGTATTTTCTCTTGTACCCGTTTGGACCCGTCTGTTTAACACTTTTTTTAATTTTAATGAAATTCCTCAAAAAAAAATTTCTAAACTACTATATTTTTGTCAAACTTCAAATTTAGTAGAATAGAACTTTTGCGGATCAAAAGGGATTAAGAAGGCAAAATCACTGATAGAAAGGTAATTTTAATGAAATTACTCCAAAAAAAAAATTATTATATATTGCAGACCTATTAAATTTGAATTCAAAAAAGGAACTCATGATGCCATTAACAAAGAAGTTAGTGATATCAAGGCCCAAATTGCAATACTACAGCCATTACAGTTAGATTTAGATAGGCAGCAAATTGAAGTTAGCTACCAATAGGTGCTAACAATGATAGATGGAAAAGTAGGCCAGGCTTTGACTACCACGAAGGCTGCATCCAGCTGCAGCATATGCCATGCAACATCAAGCCAATTAAACCAAGTACCGACAAAATCATTAGATAATACTGATGCATATCACCACTACATGCAAGAATACGACTTATGGAACACATACTTAAAATCAGTTATGATTTGGATTTCGGATCTTCAGGATCAATAAGAAACAACGAAACCAACAAGGAGTTAAGAAGTTCAAAAAGGAAACATGTTCAAGATGAATATCGCAAATTTGGGTTGATTATAGATCAGCCGAAACAAGGGTCAGGCAATACAAATGATGGCAATACCGCAAGAAGATTCTTTTCAGATCCAGAAACAGCATCTGAAATAACAGGTGTTGATTTTAACCTAATTTTTAGATTTAAAATAATCCTAGAAGTACTTGCGTGCAATGAAGAAATTGACTCTAGAAAATTTGGAGATTTTGCTAAGGAAACTGCAAAAATATATACAACCAAGTACCCATGGAGAAATATGTCTGCTACAGTTCACAAAATCCTTTATCATGGAGAAGATGTCATTAAATATCAGTTGGTGCCACTTGAAGATTTATCAGAGGAAGCTCAGGAAAAAAGGAATAAGGATTACAGATTTTATAGAGAGCACAATACTAGAAAAATTTCACGAAATTCCACTAATGAAGATCTATTTAATATATTATTGGCAACGTCAGATCCGTTTATCTCCAGTATTCGAAATCAATGGAAAGTGAAACATCGGGATTTAGATGAAGAAGTCAAAAAACTACTTAAGAACAGAAATAACACAGAACAGAATATGGAATATTTGCAATCAATCTTTCAATTAAATGAACAATAATTATAATTCATTAGATCTAAGACAGACATTGTATTAGTAAAAAATAATAATATGTAAACAGAAACTCACATTGTTACAAAAGCTATTAAAATCTATTGCTGCTAGTATTTTCAAAAGGTTTTTTGATCCAAATATGTATGAAATGTTTTAATAAATAAATAAAAATAAATAAGCGTAAACAAATTTGAAAGTAAAAAATGGTTTATTTTTCAGCAATAACAGCTAAATTTCCAGTGGATTTTACTATTTTTTTTTTAATGTTAAAATTTTTTTTATAGTGTAAACATTTAATTTTTTGAGTGTCCCATTATTACAAAAAATGTTAATGCTTATTATCTAAATCTAAAAATTACATTTTTAAATAATTAAAAGAAATAAAAAAAACCATATTGCACGCTAAAGTTAAAAAAATCTAAAGTTCCATTTAATGAAATTTAAAGTGGAGAAAGTTTAAGAATCTATCTGTCGATTAAAAATAATTTTCACTAAAATATCTGCTTCGGGTTAAAAGTTACAGATTTTTGGCCAATGAAAACCGATTTTCAGCCAATGTGAGCCGGAGAATTTACTATGAGGACAATATCTAACTACGAAGTTTAATACGGAGTACTTTTTTCAATTGATATTGATATTCTGATAAATAGAAGGAAAGATCAAAAGTGTCAAACAAATTTTATTGGAAAACTAAATGTATAGAAAAAGTTGCGTATGATGAATAAGAAACAATTTAGATTTTTAAGTCAACTATCTTTCCTTCTACTCTTTCAAAATAAATGACCAATTTAGCTAAATTACCTTTAAACGAAATATTTTAAGCCATTTAAAAGTATCTGACAATAAAAGATCCATAATTTTTCAAAGCATGAAACAAACATCAAACCAGAAAATTATATAGTAAAAAAACTTGAATATGGCGAAATTCTGAATATTTTTTTTTATTCCAAATAAAAAATATATCCTTATTAAGTTAAAGAAAAAACGGCAAACCCCTCTGAAGAGATAGTGTGGTTACTAGCGAAACATGTTAGGGCAACCTGTTTATGAAAACCTGGGTTCCATTCCCAAGTCAGCCAAGAATGAAAAATTATCTATAAATTTTAATTTATTTCATGTTGTAAAATTCCTTTCTTCATAAAAATAATGTAATAAAAATTAAAATTGATGAACTTTAGCCTTATTAAAAAATATTAAACTTTGAATTAAAAAGCATGAAAAGTTAATAAAATAACCACATACTAATTATTGTTAAAAAAAAAAATTACATTACTATTACATTACATACAAATTATATTATTCTTATAAAAAAGGCTATGATCCTTCGAACCAGGATATTCTTGTTTCAAGTCCAAAAACACAGTTTATAAAATAAATAACGCACAATGTTTTTATAAAACTTAGACAATTTGATACAAAAAGTTTAAAACGAAAAACAAAAGTAATAATAATTTTCATAGAAAAACTATTTATATAATATTAAAACATATTCGATTAGAATAAAATTAAAACAGTAAAGTTCATTTGTGCAAAGTGGAAAACGAGTGTTCTCCCACACCCTTCCTCATTCGGATTCCAGCCTTAGTAGAGTTCTAAATATTGTAAATTTAGGTTTAGAAAGTTTTTTTAATTGTTCCAAATTATTTGTCTTAATTGAAAATAAAAACAAGTAAGAAAGTATAGTAGGTCAAGCCCGACCATATGATACCCTACACCATAATATTAAAAAACACATCATGCTTATACATATGTCCATAAAAATATGGATTTATCTATGTTTATAAACTTCATTTAAATCGGGTTGAAAGTTTGTGAGAGGCAGTAACTGCCCCCTTTCTCCCCTTGTGGTCCTATTTTTTAAAAAATGCATATCTTTTGTGTCCATAAAGATATGGTTCTTTCTATGTTATAAGTTTCATTAAAATCGGTTTGAATAGTTTTTGAGAGGAAGAAATTTCCGCCTTTCTTCCCTCGTGGTCCTACGATTTGGCCCAGTTTCAATAGGCTTGGTCCTTGTGCCAATAAGAACGTATGTCCCAAATTTAATCGAATTATCTCCAAAGTTGCCAGCCTGCCTGCCAGTCAGCCTGCCAGCCAGCCGGACGGACATCGTTAGTTCGACTCAGAAAGTGATTCTGAGTCGATCGGTATACTTTAAGGCGTTACACACATCAGCACAAATGCATAATACCCTCTCCGCAATTGTTGTGTGGGTACATTAGCAAATATGAAAACATACACACAAACTTACAAATATTTTAAAGTTTCAAAAAATTTTTTAATTGTTTCAGTGAACTGTGTTGAATGAAAAAAATATTTTGATTTGTGTTTACGTTTTATATAGCGTCTTTTGCTAAACCTATTGATTGAAACTGAACAGCAAGAAAAGCTTAAACTTTAAAATCAACAGATTAAAGTTGAAGATTAATAACGTTTAAGAAGAAGACGGATTCGAAGATCCATTTCAAATCTTTGCCGAAGAGACAGCATATTTTTTATTCAAAAGTTTTATTAAAAGTAAATTAGGTGCAAAAAAGCCGAGAAATGCATAATAGCAATGTTTCTAAACGCTACAAAAATAAGGGATTTACACATCGGATTATTATCGGAATAAAGAATAAAATTTTACCAATCCTTACAATACAGATGCCCGGTTTACTTCAGTTTTTTGATAAAACCAATATAAATTGACTGTCATTCAGTTAAAAGTTTCTAAAATCTGTCGCCTTAAAGGCAGACATGTTTGTACCCTTTTTAAACAATCTTATTTCTAAAAAGCAGCCAAGATCTTTTAAAAATCGTTGCTGACCATTGTTCTATCAAGTATCACAGAAACTACTAGGCCCTAAGGCTATTGGCGAGCCCCTTTGTTGCTATCGTTGTAGTCTTGTAATTCCCAAATTTTCATATTGATTCCCAAGCAGAACTCCAGCACTTAAGTTCGATTTAAACCAAAAAGTTTGCTCTACAAGATTTCACTGTCACGAATTCTAATTTAATTAACGAAGAAGATGTTTGAGGTACTCTACTTTTCTCATGCATAAATTATAATGTTTTCCTCTCGTTATCGTCTTTTCCTATACAATTTTAATTTTAATGCACTTTGACTTAAATCTCTTTAGCAGACATTGAATATATATAATTTTATTTACTCTTCTATGACAAGGACACCTTTCTAAAGTAACCTGCAAGCATTTTAAGAGAATATCGCCACTTCAAATGCAAACGGACGTTGCTACACTTTTATTGTTTTTAAAGAAGACGCAAAAAAACAGTACAAAATCAATAATAATAAAGTATTCTTGGAGTTTGAGTTTCTTTAATAAAGTCTAAAATTTACGTCAGTAGTAACTAGTTCGATAAATGGACCACAATCAATTAAAAGCTCCATTCTGAATTTTTCTCTAAATACGTTCGTTTGCATTTGATATGACGATATGTATGTACATTAAAAAATAAACTTTTTTTCATGACCAGACTCTTTAATAACAAATTTTCGCAAAAAAGAATATATAAAGAAAAAATAAACAATGAAAGAACAACGTTTAACGTAAAAATGCCAAAATAAAAATCTTAAAAAAAATTTGCACAAAAATGAAAAAATGAAAAATTGAGTTCAAGACCAATTGAACCAGAAAAAAAAAATGCAGAAAAAGCACTACAGAAAAATAAAGAAGAAAAAAATCCAAACTCCTTGAAAAGGAAATAAACTTAATAAATCTGTGGCAAAAAGAAAAAAGTGCTTAAGTTGACTTAAGTTAAATTAGAGTTAAAGGCACCTTGGAGATCTTCATATTCAAAGTTCAATTGCTTTGTAGAATTTTTTTGGAAGTCATAGCAAAATGAGTTTTTGCTAATCATTTTTGTTGTGCAATATCATCTAGAAACTGAAGTTTACTTTTGCTTTGTGACATAAATAATATTTAGGAATAAAAACTTTTTTTTTTGAAAAACTGTAGCTTATGTGTCCATATAGATATGGATCTATCTATGGTTTTAATTTCATTAAAATCGGTTTCTATATTTATATATATATCGTGGTCCTATATTTTAAAAAATGCATACCTTTTGTGTCCATACATATATGTAGGGATGAAACGATACGAGTAAATACAAGTACATATTCGATACTTTTATATAAGTACCAAGTATTTTTGTAATCGATACTTAGCAGCCGAGTACCAAGTAGTATCGGTAAAAAAATACTCGGTATCGGTCAAAAGTAATCGTTTCAGTTTGGTATTGAAATAAATCTTAAATTTTTGATTATTTACCACCGCTGGAGCAGCAGTAACGGTATCAAGAAACCGTTTGACCAACATACAGTAGGGATGCCGATCCCGAATACCGAAATCCCGGGATTATTCTCAAAATTTAAGTCCCGAATCCCGAGATTTTTGGCTTAGTAAAAATTCAAAAATGTAATATTAAATCATACTGGCCATGAACCTAATATTTAACTGTGCCCATGTTCTGTAACTCTCGCGTCGAGAAATTTTTCGATTGAAATGTGTGAAATGAAACCAAAATGGCATATATTGAAACAAATCACTAAACTGTGTCTGTAACTTTTTTTAAGGAAATTAATCGCCAATTTACAGAAAAAGTGTGTCTATAACATTTTTGTGAGAAAAGTTTCCGCTTTGAACTGTCAAATAAACTCACGAATAAAAACGGGGCGAGAAAAATTTTAACACTAAAAAACAATTAAAAATGCAAAAAACAAAGAATAATAATATTTTGTTCTTGGCCCTTTTTTAATGTTTAATTATTTTGCTTTTAACATTTTTATAAAATATACAAATTTTTTCCAAGCTCGTTTGCAAACAACAAACATGAAAGTCGCACTTTAGATTATTTGATATAGCCGACAGTAGTATTTGCGCCGCCGTCGCACAGTAGCGCCCGTAGAGCAAACGAGGTTGCAAAAATCAAAATTTTCATGAGCACCGACGAAGTTTTGAATAAACTCATGTTATAGGAAACTTTTCAACGATTTCAAATCTGCCACTCTTAATAATATCACATTTTTAGTTTAGAAGATATAGCCGTTCAAAGTTGACCGACTTTCGGTTTTCAAAAAAACACACAATTTTTAGTAAATTTGTTGCGATTTCAGGTGTAATATCACGAAAAATAGGTAACGAATCGCCTTATTTTTTGTTTGTATTGATTGATGCATTTATTAAATGTGTAATGATAAAAAAAAAATGAACTGTTTGCTTTGTGTTTCTCCTGGTAAATCACTATTTAAAAACTATCCGTTTTTTCACTATTTTTCAACTTTGACGGAAAATAACAAAAATCTATATTTTTCTATATTTGCCATATTTGCAAAATCTGTTCTTTGATTATTTCTTTACATAATTCAAAAATTTTATCTGCCCGTACGTGCCCGTTTGGCTTCTAGAGGTAAAAAAGGTTAAAAAGACATGGTTGCAGAAATTGTATGACAGTAGTTTGATCTAAAATCTAAAAAAACTACTCATTGAAATTAGCAGGTACGTACCTCACTTAAACAATACTTTGGCGTACAAATGGTCAAGAACAATATTGACTACAGGTAGGCACAAATCTTATTTGGACACGTGCATAATATCAAAATTGCATTATTCAGCCTAATTCCATTTGTATGCAGGGAACAGGTAAATTTTTCGGCATGGTAGCATAAGCCTATATATTGCAAATGGTCAAGAACAATATTGACTACAGGTAGGCACAAATCTTATTTGGACACGTGCATAATATAAAAATGCATTATTCAGCCTAAATCCATATGTATGTAGGGAACAGGTACATTTTTCGGCATGGTAGCATAAGCCTATATATTGCAAAATAAGCATAATGCCTGGATTAGTCTACGACTGAAAGTTGGCGCAACAATTACTGAAACCATTAAACAATTTAAGTACTGAAAACATGGCGTTGAACAATTTTAAATTATTTGAACTGTTTAGAAAGTCAACCACACCAAATTTTTTCACGGAAGCTGCTTTAGAAGAACTTGATAGCTTATACGGAAATATTGAGAGAAGCGAAATTATAAAAAATAATTTTTATCTGATATATGCAAATATTAAGGCAAAATGGGTGAAATCTAATCGAACCATTCAGAACTTCAACTCCAAATACGAGGACTGGCTTAATGAAGATACCATCCTGGATATATTGGCAGTAGATAAACCCACCACATCAACCAGAGGAGCAAAAGGAAGGCCAAAAAAAAGTATTGAGGAGTGTTCAATTTTCACAAGAAAGAGGAAACTTGCCGATGCCACCAATGACTTGACCACGAAGCAATTATCGGAAGCGCTGTCTATTAAATTTACAAAGGATAGTGAAAGAGTTAGGTCGCACATAACCAAATCTGTTGCTGATGCAAGCCCACTGCGACTAAAAAGGATTAAGGAAAGCATTCCCACGCCCACAAACGCACACATTAAAAAGTATGGTTCCGAAGAAGCCTTGGCCTTGTTTATGGACTTAGAACTTTCCAAAGAGAAATATGAGAAACTACGGGCATCTTTAACGCGACACGGCGCTGACGTTTTACCCGGATACAAGCATATTACGCAAGCCAAAATAAATTCACGACCACTGCATACGGAATTTACGGAAGTCTCTGCGAAAGCCAATCTGCAGGATCTCATGGGCCATACAGCAAAACGGTTGTTGGAGAGTCTTCCTGAAAATGAGGTGAAAATTCTTCCTGAGAAGTTGACATTGATCAGCAAATGGGGCTGCGATGGATCATCCGGACAAAGCGTTTATAAGCAAAGGATATCTTCCGATGACGCTACAATATCGGACGGAAATATGTTTATGGCATCTGTTGTTCCTTTGCGGCTTAAATCGGATGTTTCCCTTCACTGGAAAAATCCACGTCCGTCATCAGTGCATTATTGCCGACCAATAATGTTTCAGTTTGCAAGGGAATCGGCAGAACTCATAAGGACCACGGTGAAGGACATTGAAGAACAAATAAGCAAGATTAAGCCTACAAAGCTGCAAATTGGAGAAGGAAAATATATTGAATGCAATTACGAGTTCCATCTGACCATGGTTGACGGAAAAGTCGTAAACGAACTGACAGGAACAACCTCAACAATGTCATGCCCGATTTGCAAAAAGAGTCAGAAGAACTTTGGTAATTTAAACGATTCTACAAATGAGGAGAATTACGAATATGGAATGTCACCATTGCACGCAAGGATAAGGTGTATGGAATTCTTGCTAAAACTGGCGTATACCCTACCACAAGAGGAGGAAAACTTCGATGAAAATACATCAATAAAGGATAAGGAAAAGATCAGAAAGAAGCAAATACAGGATGCTTTTTTTAAACAAGTTGGACTAAAAGTAGACTGTCCCAAGCACGGATACGGTAACTCAAACGATGGAAACACTTCTAGGAGATTTTTTGAAAATGATGAGGCAGTAACTAGAATCACTGGAATTGACAATCAAATCGTGAAAAGATTGGGAACGATCTTGGATGTTTTAAACTGCAAAGAAAATGTCAATTCTACAAAATATGGAGAATATGCGTCGAAAACTGCATCTCTTTTAGCAGAAATGTATCCACAGAAGAAGTTGACCCCGACCGTCCATAAAATATTGGCGCATGGCAAAGATATAATTGAGTACCAGTCTTTGCCAATTGGAGAGCTTTCTGAAGAAGCACAGGAGTCTCTTAACAAATTTTATAAAAAATATAGATTGCAGAACACATTCAAAGCATCAAGGGTAAGGCAAAATGAGGACCTCTTCAACATGTTGGCAGCATCTTCCGATCCACTTATATCTTCCCTGCGGCATGTGAAGTCACGAATAGAGTTAGAAAATAATTATAGTTTAGAAATGGTTAGTCTTTTAGATATACCTTCTCTTACGAACTGTGATGAATATTTTACAGAAAATTGAAAAAATAAATTTAAAAAAAAATAATTTTTTTTTTAATTTGTTGGGTAATAATTTAAAACATAAAAACCTAAAGAAAAAAAATAAAAACAATCTAAAAATGTAAAAATAATTTTTTTTAGTTACCATAAAATTGATTTTTCTACTAATTTTAACTTTGATAACCCATAATTAGGCCCCTACAGAGCGTAGCACCCTTTCCAAACGCTCATTTCATAGGCTGAACAGTTATCTATCATATGCTGTTTAAACTGTTCAATTATCTTATTCGGTTCAAAAGATATGATTTTTGCAACGAAAAAACTCAAATGGCGCCACTGTGCGTCGTTGAAAAATTTTCAATTTTAGTAAATTTTGGTGGCCGTCAACGATATGTGTTACTGACATTTTTAACGTCTGCAATGTCAGTTCGGCTTCGGGTGCAATGTTATGACATTTATAACGTAACGACGTACTCTCTTTTGATAGTTTTCAACATAAGTTACAGACACAGTTTTTTCTCACTTTTCGAGAAACGATGGAATATTTTGTTTCACATCTTTTCGTTGCGAGAAGCTCTCACTAAAGTTACAGAACATGGGTACTGGTTACAAAAAAAGTCACATGTGAATAAATGTTACATGCAATGCATTTTGTACCACGAAGACAAAATCAGAAGGTGTGACCTTTTTTCTAAGTTAATGATAATAGAGCTGCGCACGAAAAATGCAAGTTGTTCAAAAAGGTATTAAAAACTTTAGGGGGTTCCAAAGGTCTTTGGACACATATGTGTTTAAGTTTATTTTATTTAAATTAATACTTGAATATATATGTTAAATAAAATAAATTAAATATTGTCATATAGCATATGGGCATTTCCTGGGGTCACGAACGTACGTTCGTACATTTTTGATGTACAAAAATTCCTAGCATTTTTTTTTCGATTCGATAGCATTTGGGTAGCTCTATGTTTAGTGCAAAATATGGAATTCATCGAGTTTAAGTTTTCATAATAAGAGTTATAAACGTGTGGTCACGAACGTACGCAAAATAGAAGTCAACTTTGGCTGACAGTAGTGAAATGTAAAAATCTGCGCAATGGAACGGAATATTCAAAAGTGATTAATTTATTTTAAAAGTGTATTAAAGTAGGTCTCCATCCAGTATTTACAAAATAAAATATCTCTCTTGGTTTTTGTTTAATTGGCTTTTTAACCGGTCGCGAACGTACGGATCGCGAACGTACGATTTTTCCATATGTTTTTTATTATTATCACCACGCATTTTCCCATAAATGTCTTCAAATTTCCTTAACAAAAAAACTTAATACTCCTTTTACAATTGATTGTAATGGAGAGATTATGAAGAAAGAGTGTAAACATAACACATTTCTTGCATGTTAAATAAGGATATAAAACTGTCTTTAGAAGAAGAAAAAACAGAAAAATATAAAATTTTCCAGTTTCCAGCCCTATTTCCTCAAGTAAAACAGCTGAGATATGCTATGAAACCATTCTTTTATTAGAACAAACACTTTTTTTCTAATAATAAACAATAAAAGACGATGATAATCAACATTTTTTTTCATCCTGGTAGACCATTCTGGGGAAATGCCCCCAGAAGTGAATGCGAACATTGGTTTCGTTGGCAGCATATGTTTGCAATAAAATAAGGTATCAATTACACTGTGAAAGAAACTGACATTTTTTTTTGAGACAAGCTGGGCAGCTGGCGATTTAACCTAATTGTTGGCGGTGTAATAAAATTCTTAATATAATAATAAAATTCTTGCAGCGCCTAGGATGCCCCTAGATGGGTCAAATGTATGACCGACCCCACTTTATTTTTCATCCCAATCTTTTATTTGTAAAATACCTACCCGCTATCTCTATTCCTTAAGGGGGCTCCCATACAAAATGTTTAATGCAGACCAGAAATATATTGAAGAAAAAGTCCCATAAATGCCCAGGAGACGCTCCTAGTGGGATTAAATGTATGACCGACCTCAATAAGAAAGAAGTTATTTTATAATTTTATTGCGCAATTTCGGTTTTTTTAGTTATTTCAATAAGCTAAAGCGTTTTTGCGTAATGCTTCCATTTTCGAAATAACGGTATATATCGAAAACCAGAGCCAACCTAAAAAACGGCGGCCAACACTGGATTCAGGGTCCCAGAATTATGTTAAAACGCCATGTGCTCGGCTTGTCTGTTTTTTTCAACTAGCATAGTGTTATCAGACGTCATTAATTTGTTTTTGAAGCTTTTTACAATATAAGTTTTAAAACATAATACATACTTCCATATTACTTTAAAAGAATACATTAAACTGTTTTATTTTGTAATGAGTTTAATTTTCTACGTGAATTAATTTCTTTTAATACTTATACATAAAAAATCAATTATAATTATGTATATGAATTTAACAAATTGGCTTTTATATATGAAATCCCAAAAAATCCCGATTCGTCACGGGATCCCGTTTTTTTGAGTTAAAAATCCCGAATCCCGGGTTTCAAAAAACCTGGTCCCATTTGGCATCCCTAGTAAACAGCTATAAACCACATATCGTCTAGGTCCATTTCGTCAATTTCTGGCTGTAGAAAGTCTGTTATCATCTCGCGATAGCGAACACTATTCACGGTAATTGCTTGGCCGAAGACCCAATAACGCCGCCAGGTGCAGAACTAACTGGGCAGCATGAGCATATGCTTTCCCATTTCCTACAGACCCGGTTTCCCGATTGTGGAAGCATTTGGTCGATTATGCTGACCAAAAAAGTCACGATGTGCACGAAATGCATTTTGATTGAACGCCAATTTTCGTAAAAGGCTTAAACAATCTTAACGCGCTGCTCAATTGTGTACCTCTCAATGATAGAAGTTGTCAAATACTGAAACAAAGAAAGGTCAATTTAAGTTGCGCAAAGAACTTGACGTTAAGGTGTGACTCACAATTAACATCGTGGATTATTGTTGTACCACCCTTTATTATATATTTATTAATTTAAAAAAAAAATGCATATTAACATTTAAAATAAATACATAGCGAAATTGTCGATTTCTGGAATAAAAGGTTAATGAAGGTTGTTATCCTGAACGTTCTATTCTAAGATAAAAAAGATTTTTCGAAAGGAAATTGGTACTAGGTGGTAACTAAAAGTGGTCTCAATTCTGTCCCTTTTTCGTTTTGCACAAAAATTCTAATAGGTCGTAGTTCTTATTTTATTGTATAGTACTAAAACACTAATAAGAAAGTTTTTAAATTCTGCTTTCTATTCTTTTATCATACAAACGATACAAGTACCGATACAAGTAAGTATCGATACTTTTTTTTCGATACTGAGCAGGTATCGATACTTTACGAGCGATACCACATCGAGTAAAAGTATCGATACCTTAGAGGTATCGTTTCATCCCTACATATATGATCTATGAAATCGGTCCTTGTGCCAATAAGAACCTATGACCCAAATTTTATCAAATTATCTCCAAAATTGCGACCTGTACTTTGCGCAAAAGGTTACATGGACAGCCAGCCAGCCGGACGGACATCGTTACTTCGACTAAGAAAGTGGTTCTGAGCCGATCGGTATACTTTAAAGTGGGGCTAGGACCAATATTTTAAGGTGTTACACACATCTGCACAAATAAATAATACCCTCTCCACTATTGTGGTGTGGGTATAAAAAGAAGTGAATAAAATATCAGAATAGCAATAAATTTTTAAAAACCACCTTTGAAGTTTAAAATTGCTTTCACAAAAAAAAATATAAAAATTAATTTCAATTAAAAAACTTGTGATATTAAAAATTTTTAATTCTCTTGATTAAATTTTTAATTAAAACTGATTTTATTTTTGATTAATGCTTTAATTGGTGAACAATTTTGGATAATTTTTTTTTTGTGCTCCTACAAAACTAAAGAAAAAAAAAATACACTTAAGCACTTTTACCTTATTGCCACAGATATATTGTGTACAATACAAATACTGCAAGTACTCAATAAAACGACATCTCATATGTATTTAAAAGCGAAATAATGTACACACATTTTAAGAGACTTAATTTCTTCTTCAGATCATACTTTTAAATAAGTCATAAATGACTTAACAATAATATGAAATAAAAGTAATATAAAGTTATTTTTTTTTTTTTTTTCATTTTTATTTAGAATTTATTGAAGAAAGAAAACTATATATACATACACATACAACACATGTATGTATTTTACAAATAAAAATATCCAAACGGAAACTATTTACAGGATACGAAAGCAGACCAACAACATGTACTCAGAAATATTTAGAGCTATACATTATTATTTTTTGTCATTGTATTTGAAGGATTTATATAAATTGGATTTTTATTTTAGAGCTTAACTTACTGGGAAAATAAAACTTTTTAATCCTTATGCAATCATACAGATTTTTTGCAATTTAAAACATTACTTTTTATTTATCTTATAACAAATTACAAAAATTTTGAAACTGCCTATAATAAAGAGAATTATAATATAACATATCGACTCTTACCACAAAAAAAAAGCTTAAGCGATATAATTTTCAATTTTCGATTTGTTTAAATAAATGACATTACTGGCAACACTTGCATCATCTCCTAAAATAACATGGTCACATAAGTTTCGATAACGTTACGATTTTATAGCAAAAACAATTTTACCTCAAGCGACAACCTTCATACAAAATGTTGATGAAATAAAATAAAAAAGACCTTCTCCTGTAAAATTTTGCTTTTGTCGCTTAAGCTTTTTTTTTGCAATTATGTCTCGAATGCTTAGCAATGTTACTAAGGTTTTTCTCCGGTTTTGTTACTTCCTCGTTAAGCGGGAACCAATTTGAAATTTTTCCGAATCCCGAGAGGTCCCGGTTTAATGAAGACAATTGAGAAAGTATGTATAGTCGGTCAAGCCTAACGGTATATGCAGACAAATAAGAATATATTCTATTTGGGACCTAGGGGCAGTCAAGGACCCGTCAGAACAATATTATCAAAGTATTTTTTTGGGAATAAAAAATTTTTAATTTACAAGATTTTGTTTGTCGTGCTTAATTCCCAATTTGTATTCTTTATAAAAACACTGAAATTTATTGTTGAAGGGATAAGCTATTCCTATTGGGAATTAAGCACAACAAACAAAATCTTGTAAATTAACTATTATCTATTATATAAATTGTTTGCATTTTAAGGTGCTTTTACGAATATGAGACATAATATGGGACCTACGGCTGATTCTAGACCAACAAACAAGGAATTTGGGCATGACATAGTTGCTTTATAAAATTTATCATTGCCAAATATGTCACTACACAGTTAATATCAATACTAACATTAATAAGGAAGTTATAACATTTAAATCTATTTTCGGGAGTGATATTTGTATGCGAGCTTTTGTCAAATATGAACCAATACGATTTTTATAGCAATAAGATTATTTCGGGACCAAATTTAATCTTAATATCAACATAATAAAAAAATGTATAATCATAAAGACTATATTCCAAACAGAGGGAAATTGTGGACCATTTCCAATGGGCTTTGTCCTTATGACAATTGAAACTTATAAAAAATTTCGACCTGCACTTGGAGCACAAGGTATGCATGGAGAGGAAACAATACAGACGGGCGGACGTCTTTATATCGAGTCAGAAAGTGACTCTAAAACCATAGTTCAAAGAAACTGCTACTGAAAACAAAAACTCTAAATCTGCTTTTTGTGTTTGTGAATTTGTACACAAACAGAATACGGTACACAAAGATTGTGAACTGACAAGCACAAATGCTAAGAAAACGTGCTGAACTTGTTTTACCGTACGTTTAGTATTCTTTAAGCGTACGCGTTTTGTATTTTTAATGAACGCGTAGTGAACTTTTATTGTACGTGTTGTGCTGACCATACTTTTTCTGCATTTGGTTTTTTTCATGAATGCTATTGCATATTAAAGAGGTCGTATGAAAATTCAGAAATACTGTGCGGTACACTAACGTGCCGAATCTTCAGGTTTTTTAAGAACTCTGTCTAGAGCCAGTATTTTATTGTGTTACACACATCAGAACAAATGCATAATAGGCTGACTTCCAAAACGTACTAATACAAAGTTTGTATACAGTTTTCCTACAGTATTTTAACCATGCACATGTACAAAGTACCGAAACAATGCAACTATGTATGTGTTCTGTTTATTTAAACGTTTTGAAATGTTAGTGATGCAATGTATAATATTAAAATAAATCTGTATTGCTTGCAAATTAACTGTCAAATATCACAAAGCATCAACTTTAAAACCGATGCTCTGATTGCTTTTTTGCTGCGTTACTTATACTCACCATTGATGTTTTGGAAGGGTTTGCATTGCATATATATTGTACTGCGGCGTAATGAAACATTATACTTTGTACTTATACAAAGCATTTAACGTTTTGGAAGTCAGCCATACTTTCTCCACTATTTGGTGTAGGTATTAAAATGAAAAGTATCTGGGTTGTTTTGTTAACCAACCGTCTTGTTATTAATTATTTCCTTAATTGTTCGAACGAAAAGAAATTTGCAAGTTTGGATCCTCTAAAACACTGCGGCGCACAGAGGGGTGAAATCGTAAAAAATGGATATTAACTGAAAAATGAAAGTTTGTTTTTTTGAAAAATATTTAGTAACCGATTACAGTATATAAAATTCTACATCACTACTGAAAATTTCAATGTCATATGATGTTTACTTGTCAAGCTGCATTGTATTAAAGTTAAGTAATTTTTGAGTTATTCGCGCACAATAGTGTTAATTGAAATTCGGTATATTTCGACGATTAATATATAGTTTTTGCAAGTCAAAAGTAATACTTTTACTATGGAATCTTCAACCTCAGGTATTTTAGCGTTGTTCTAAAAATAATTGTTTTAACAAAAGTTGTGTAGAAGTATTTTTAAAATTTTTTTTTAAATATGTCTCCATTTTGGCTATTTTCAAAATATTCGTGGATATTTAAATATGAATGGTGTAAGTTGGCGTTATAATATTAATTTGTTAAGAAACTACAGTTCCTAGGCTTTTATATTCAGTAATAACATGTTGCGCGTTTTTGCGCGAAATTTTTTAAATTAATTAATTGTGAAAATAGTCACTCAAGCAAAGACCAGTTCTATCTTTTGTTTGCTTTGTCTTCGTTTTCGTTGTTATAATTGTTGTTTTTGAATACAATTGGCAACTGTGTGTTACAAAAATTTTGTTAGAAAAATATAGAGTTTTTGTTCACAATATCGAGCGGTTTCAGAAGTATCAGTGGTTAAACATGCCTCCAACCTTGCATAAGTTTTTAATACATGGCCCAGTATCATTTCGCACGCGCTATTATCGATCGGTGAACTGTCTGAGGAAGCCCATGAAGCCCGAAACAAAGATTTTAAAAACTTCAGAGAACATTTTTCTCGCAAATGAAGTCGGTAGGATTGCAATCAAGATTGCCCAAAAAAAAATTCCACCAACTTCCAAAATCTGTAGTAGATCTACTAGTTTCGCCTTCAGTTTTGACGAACGTGGCACCAGAAGGCACAAATTATGATACAGATGACGACGGGCATATTTTTTAAAATAGCAGGTCAAAAACACATGCCTTATAATAAATGTATACAAGCTATCACCAGACACATCCGTACACAATCGAACAATTTAAATATCTGCTTTGAGTCCCGAATTTAGTTACAAATATGATAGAATAATTCCCAATTCGTTTACGTAATTATATTAAAAATAAATTGATTACTATGGAAAAATTTTATTTCTTTTTTTTTTCAAAAAACAAAAAAAAATCCGACTGAGCCAGAGCTATTTTTAAAAGGGGGCGTGGCACCACCCTATTCCACCTTGGATATAATTCATACTGTTAGATCAACATATAAACCAAATCTTATCTTCATACCTTTGATGGTTCATGAGATATATCCGTTCTAAGTTTCAGGTTATATGGGCGGTGCCACGCCCCTTTATCCAATCATAACCAAGTATATCCAAGAACTATTAGCAGGTCAAAGTTTCATGGCAATCGGTCTATTGCTATGGCAGCTAGAGCGATTTTTAATAGGGGGAGTGGCACCGCCCACTGTTCCAAAAGATGTGTAGCATATGTCACTCAGTGGTAACGTAGCATTCAAATAGTGAAAGAATTTTTAAAATTGGATAAGTAGTTTAATTAATCTCCATTTTTTGCGATTTCACCCCTCTGTGCGGCGCAAGACTGTGATGTTCTCACTTAAACGATCCGATCGAACTTGCGCGGTTGTTGGGACATTTTCGACTGTATTTCTAATATCAGTTTCAGAGCGACGATTAAGTTGACTCACAATAACATGAACCTTACACAATGTAGTTTTTGTATATCCACTATTTTTATTTTATAATTTGCACGAATTTTGGCTATTTTAATTTGAAATGCGCCTGGCTAAGTTTAATAAGTATCATTAACGAAAATTCTTTTGCCTGACTCAAAATGCATTGTGTACATTTGGAACTTGATTAAAATTTGAAAAGAAATCTAGAAGTTAATTCCTGAATTTTTCGGGAAATCCCGAGATGACTACATTTCAAAGAATTTCTCTATAAGTTGGGAATAAGATGAAAATAACGAGAGCAATTCTCTACATACCACATTACTCGGGAGGTAAGTAGCAATACTCTAGATTACATTGGCTCAGTTATATAACAGTTTGAGAGCCACTTTATAACTGGCAATAGCCCTTCACTAAAAACAGATACAGTGGGATATATTAAAAAAAGTTTTAAAAAATAACTCCGATTAGTCTAATACAATTCTATATATTCTTAGACAAATTATTCTGCTGTTGTTGAAAAAAAAAAACACAAAAATTAAAGTCTAAATTTAAGAAATTATTTAAAGTTTGTTTTCGAAATTCTAACTAAGAGTTTTGTCGACAAAGTGCCAGCTATATTAGGTTACTTACTGAGTTACCTAAAAAGTAGCGGTAATCGTTTTTTTTTTTTTTGTCAAAACTTTTTATTTTTTTTTATTTGCATTTCACACGAGAACGTGAACTCAACAAAATCCGGCTGAATAATCTTATTTGACGAATCGCTTTGGCGGTTTGTTTTATTGAAAATGTATTGTAAACAGAATTTTCAGGCTTAAAAACACGCCTGCCGCTCTTTTTAGGTAGCTTAGTTGGGGTCATTATCACAACTTCCAAATAGTGATTTTAAGGATGCTATTTGACAGATAAATGGATTTTGATTTTTACAAGTTAACATTAACCTAAAGAGTGACTGATAAACTAACAGCAGGTTTATCCTCATAAAAACTTTAAAAGTGAACTTTAGGCATTTTAAGCTGCCATATTTTCTGCTGAAGATATGGTAACTTCAATGACAGTTTATTTTAAATTAAATTATTTTCAAAAACAAAAATAAAGCACAAGCAAATTAACTTCTGATTTCACTTTAAGAATAAACAAAAGTAAGTTGTTGCCATCGAACAGATGTAATAATGGAGAAAACTTAATCGCTATCGTTCACTTATAGTGCACGTTAACTATTAGGAATCTTATCATTACGTTGTAATAATGGCCTTTAGAGATTTTTAATATTTGTGGTATTGTGTGTGCATTCAATTACGAGTTTTTTTTTTTTTTGTTAATATTTAAACGGAAATGAAAACTTTGAATGCTTCCGTTTTTAAGCAAAAATAATGGTAAATGAGAGTTTGTTACTCTCGTATTTACTTTAAGCAGAACTTTTATTTGAGATTTGTTAGAAGTTGATGTCATTTGTAAGTGAACGTTAGTTTGTTTTAAATAGAATAAAATTTCTTTGAATTTCTCTTTGCCAATTTGAATGAATTATATTTGAGCGTTTTAAGTGTTTTTTTTTTTCTTTTGAAAGAAAATTCTTTAACCTAGTTTTAGTTTTGCATGTTGGCTTTTTCTTCATTAATTTGGGTGTTTATTTAATCGGTAAGATTGGTAACTTATCTCGGTATACGTGTTCGTCAGCTCACAATCGTTATGTACCGTATTTTGTTTGTGTAGAAATGCACACAAAAATTGTTTATTTTGTATTTTAGTATATAATGCGTATGTCTACTATTCGTGGCAAAATACCGTACGGTACACTAACGCACCATACCTTAGTGTTTTTTCGAACTCTGATATTTTTTTTGAAATTGATAACTAATGCACTTCAAAAATGTTCTTAAAAATTAAGTTCTTCAAATCTTATTTTCTGAAACTCCAAATAATTTCAAATATATGGCTACTAGATTCCTCTTTAAAACTCCCTTCTTCCACATTCCTATATAGTGCAATTAAGTTCATTTTGCAAAATTTAAAAAAAAGCTTTCTTTTCAAAATTAATTTTCTGAATTTTCGATATTATTTCAAATATACAACGACTGTGGTCCTGTTGAGTTCTTCTTATTACACTTTTCTATATAGTGTTTTATGTGCACCATTTAACATTTTTCCAAATTGTTGCTTAAATTTCTTCAGATTTTTTTTAAAAAAGAGTTCCATTAAGTACTCCTTCGAATACCTACTCCGGACAGATTTTGTTTATGGAACCGTTCTATTCCCATATAATATCCTCCTAAAATCAGCTATGTTCTTTTGTAGTAGAACTGTTATATTAGGGGTGGAATAGTGCACGACTTTTTGATTTCGATACGCTAGAACCCTCAATTTTGTGAAGTTTGTAAAAAAAGCGCATGAGCCGAAAAATTAGGGATGTGGGTTGGGGGTACCTGGTAAACAATACAAAAGCCAAAAAAGCTTCACAACTGCACCTGAGTCGCTCCTAGAGGGGTAAAATGTAAGACTGACTCCCACTAATATTTCCCCCCTACATTTTGTATTAACATACTATCCCCCTATCTGTGCTCCTTAAGAGGGCTCCCATACTAAATATTATTTTTTATAAAATTACCCGCCACCGCCCTAACTTGTGAATAAAATCAAAAGTTGCTAACAGATTTTAATCATTTATGGCTTGTTTTGTTGGTAATTTCGTTTTGTAAACGTCTGGAAAAATTTTTTTATGAATTTTTAAAAAAAAACAAAAATTTCGACATTTTAATAAAAAACTATTTTTTCCAAAAAAATATTGTTTCTAAAACGACTGCATATTTGAAAAAAAAATTATTGCGGATTTTCGGTTTTTTTAGTTTTTTCAATAAGCTAAAGCGTTTTTGAGTTATGCGAACATATGTTGTGTAACTCCGCCATTTTCGAAATTTTTGTATGGCGACCACCCTAATGATTAAATATAGTGACTAGGTATGTTCTGAAAAAATACTCGTGTAGCAAAAATATTGAGGGTCCGTCATATATTTGATTTCTCTAGGGACACTCTGGGGCTAGTTAGGGTGGTGGCAGGTAATTTTATAAAAAAATAATATTTAGTATGGGTGCCCCCCTTAAGGAGCACAGATAAGGGGTAAGTATGTTAATAAAAAATGTAGGGGGGGAAATATTAGCGTGAGTCAGTTCTTCATTTTACCCCTCTAAGAGCGACTTAGGGACAGTTGTGAAGCTTTTTTTGGCTTTTGTATCGTTTTCCCCTAGCTTTGACCCCGATGAGGGGCCATTTACCCCATCCCACAACCCTAATTTTTTGGCTGATGCGTTTTTTTACAAACTTCACAAAATTACGGGTTTAAGCATATGGAAATCTTGCTGCTAAGGATTTCCATACAACACCATTCCACCCCTACTGTTATATCGACCCTTTTGCAGGACAGTCATTTTTCTACTTTTCTCTGCTTTCGCTTGCAATATCAAAATGAAAATTAACATTCAATTTTTGGAGCAACGAAGTGGAATTCGCCTACAAAATTTTTTCAGGTGACGTCTCTTTGAATGTAGAACAAGATCGCATCAAAAACTCAATTTCAAAAAAATTGGCATACACGATAATTTCGCGCAAAGGGGTCGATATGCTATGTAAACTTCAAACTGTGTGCGATTAAGAATTTGTGGTGTATGTCTCTGCTAGTTGCATACGAATGTAACTTCGCACACATCGATTTTCCTTTTAAATAGATGGGTAAAATTTATCTATTAGACTCGTTACAAGGTTTTGAAATTGTTTAAACTGGAATCGTCGATACACATTAATATATATTTATTTAACGTTTTTTTTTAAAGGTTAGGAAAATTTACAACATTCGTTTTGAGTTTTTTTTTAATATCTTTTAATAAATTTTCCTTGTTAAAATAAAATACAAATTTCAAACTTACCAATTCAATTATATGTAGATTAAATCTGAAACAAAAAATATAAAAATTATTTTTTTTTTTTTATCCATGAATAATCTTTTTAAAGATATAGTTAGGCTTTAATTTTAACCTAAAATTGTAATATTACAGTTTATGATTTCACCACAAAAGCTAATTAACTTTTTTTAAAAAAAAAAAAAAATTAAAGAAAATGTTCCATATTTGTTCGTTTGGAATATGATACAAGAAAGATGTTTTTGAAATCGAATCCTGATTTAAAATTTCACACCAATTAGTTTTCTTTTTAAATCAAGAGTTTTATTAATTTTTTTTATCCAAGTACTTTTTAAACTTAAAAAAAACAGAACATTTTTGAATGTTATTTCATATTAAGAGAATACTTTAAAAATTCCTTTTTTATTAACATCTATTTATTTATTTGTAATTTTTTTGTGTATTTTAAATATATTTTTATATATCTTTTAGATATAAATACATACACTTGAACCTACACACATTCAAAATAAATACATATTATATGTTTTTGTACACTCAAAAAAAACTATGCCCAATATTTTTATGCTCATATGGTAAAGTATCTTAAGTCTATATAAGATAGAATTGTGATAAAAATATTCAACAGAAGATATTATTCCATATTTGCACAAATTTATAAACGTACAATAGTACCAAACAGACTGAAAACCCCGAACATATTACTGAAATTTAGCTCATAGAATAAATTCGAAAAATAAAAAAAATTTTGAAAATGTTTGACAATTTTTAGATATATTTTAATTTTTCTATTAATTAAGTTTATTTAAAAAAATTTTTTCTCAACCCAGTAAACCAAGCGATATTGTAACGATATCGAAATGATATCATATAGTTGATAGAAAGTATCACAAGTGATAATCGTTTACGAATCGAAAACGATAGTTTTTACGGACTAAATTGTACCTTTCCTTATAATATCGTTTTTCCATAAAATTATGATATCGTTTTCGATAGTGAAATCGCATTTTAAAATTTTTCGAAAAACTATCGTTGTATTATACTGATAATGAAATTATATGAAACTAATAACAAGGTAAAATTTTCATCTTAAAAATAAAAATATTTTTAATTTTTATATTTGAAATATATTTATTATCTATATATATTTATTTTTATAGTTATATGTCTATATGTATGTGTATTGTATACGTTTAAAAACATGTATCTTAGCGATTTATCATCTCGCAATAAATAAATTTTTGATTAAAGTGTTATTAAAATTTTTCTGCAACAAAAATGTTAAAAATTAAAGAAAAATTCTTAAAATATAATAGCTAATACTTACAGTTTTTTGTAATATTTATAGGATAATTCGATCACAATGTGCACACATATTTTAATAAAAACTTTTTTTTTAATTTTTATATTATTCTTTGTTAAAATAATTTATTATGTTTAAAAATATTTGAGGTTTTTTTCAAATGTTTGTTTTTAAATTGGAAAAAAATATTTTGATAAAATGATGTCGTAACGATATCGTTTTAAATATTAGTATATACTATTATACACGCCGTAAAATATAATATCGTTTTCGCTATCATATCGTTCTATGGTTTATTGGGAATTGTAAATAATGAACGAATAATCGTAACTTCCCAGTAAACCAAGCGATATTGTAACGATATCGAAATGATATCATATAGTTGATAGAAAGTATCACAAGTGATAATCGTTTACGAATCGAAAACGATAGTTTTTACGGACTAAATTGTACCTTTCCTTATAATATCGTTTTTCCATAAAATTATGATATCGTTTTCGATAGTGAAATCGCATTTTAAAATTTTTCGAAAAACTATCGTTGTATTATACTGATAATGAAATTATATGAAACTAATAACAAGGTAAAATTTTCATCTTAAAAATAAAAATATTTTTAATTTTTATATTTGAAATATATTTATTATCTATATATATTTATTTTTATAGTTATATGTCTATATGTATGTGTATTGTATACGTTTAAAAACATGTATCTTAGCGATTTATCATCTCGCAATAAATAAATTTTTGATTAAAGTGTTATTAAAATTTTTCTGCAACAAAAATGTTAAAAATTAAAGAAAAATTCTTAAAATATAATAGCTAATACTTACAGTTTTTTGTAATATTTATAGGATAATTCGATCACAATGTGCACACATATTTTAATAAAAACTTTTTTTTTAATTTTTATATTATTCTTTGTTAAAATAATTTATTATGTTTAAAAATATTTGAGGTTTTTTTCAAATGTTTGTTTTTAAATTGGAAAAAAATATTTTGATAAAATGATGTCGTAACGATATCGTTTTAAATATTAGTATATACTATTATACACGCCGTAAAATATAATATCGTTTTCGCTATCATATCGTTCTATGGTTTATTGGGTTAATGTAAAGTAACTTACGTCAAATTTCAATTTAAAGAAAAATATATATGTATACACTTTATAGCATATATGATCCGTTTATTTTAAAAGTGGCATAAGTCATTTCGGTTTTAAGTCGAGATATTTAAGGGTTTGCGTTTTAACACGTTTAAAAATATGGATGCTAACTTTCGAGAAGATTCACTTGTATTTGATACATCATGATAATGATATTTTTCTCAGTATTACTATTATTATTATTTATTATTATTATTTATTATTAACTCGATTTTTTTTGAAAAAGTGACAAATGCCACTTTCAAAATAAACGGCTCATATACACCAGAGTATATTTTTCATATGGTCTGAGTTGCACTCAATCTGGGGGCTAATTCTGGCAGTCGTGATCGAATACTTTTTCGATTCGAAAGCAATTTTAATTCAAATTCTTTCAGTCAATACTAAACGAATCGAAATTAACAATGTTTCGTTTAAATGTGCTAAATTCCCATTTCATACTATTGATAAACTGAAATTTATTGTTGATGGGATAAGCTATTCCTATTCGCATTTATTATAGAAATTATTTTTTCAGTGTTGTAAAGTACATATTCTAGTTTTCACAACACTGCAAAAATAATTTCGATTCGTTAAGTATTCACTAAAAGAATTAGAATTAAAATTGCTTTCGAATCGAATTAAAATTGCTTTCGAATCGAAAAAGTATTCGATCACGGCTGCCAGAATTAGGCCCCTGAATCTGTAGTTCGAATTTCTCCATCACATCATTGCCCAAGTTCTGTAAATACCGCGTCGAGAAACTTTTCGATTGAAATGTGAGAAATGGAACAAAAATTACATATATTAAAACAAGCAACTGTTCTTCTTCCCAACAAACCAAAACGATTTAGAAAGAACTTGTAGCAAGTTTACTAGCATAAGCCTTAAGCTTAGAAAAGTGCTGTGATTACTATTATAAATGGGTTATAAGCAATTACTTAATAATGAAAACCGATCCCTTGCGATAATATTACTTGTATATAATATAATGTAAGCTAAGAAGTCTAATATTGAAACAAGTTTACAGAAAAATACTTTTCTAAACTTTAATAAGTTTGATTACATACTTTACGAGAATTCTGTTTGAATTTATATGGCATATTTACAAAAAGTTGTTTACTTATATAATATTTAATTACTTTTTTAACAATTGAGCACTGTTTAAAATAATTAAAAACTTCACTCTTCGAACCAAACACAAAGACTGAAAACTTTAACTAATAATACAAAATTAAGGCACGTGTCATATAACGGCGCAGCATTCTCAGAAACACTTACAAAACTATAGCGAGAATTAGTCATTTGCAATCATATTTGTTGTCATGTTGTAGAAAATCTCTTATGATAAGCTTGTTCTACAACTCATTTACATTTTTCTCTGTTTTGGTCTGTTGGGTTCACTTAACTGCGTCTGTACAATTTTTGGCAAGTAATAACTGTCACGGAAGAAAATTGCTCGCCAATTTACAAAAAGTGTGTCTGTAAAATGTTTGTGAGAAACTTTTCGCTCTGAACGGAGTGAGACAAAATTTTTACACAAAGAAATATATTAAAAATGAAAAATGCAATACAAAATAACACGAAAGAAGTAAGTATTTTGTTTTTGGCTAAATATTTTATTGTTTAATTATTTTGTTCTTCACATTTTTTACATTCACAATATTATTACAGTAACGGACTGTAGTTTATTTAAGAAGTATTCCGTTCAGTCAATTTTAAATAAATAAACATTTAAAATTCCAAGCAAATGCATTTTTGACTGATTCTAACAGTTATTCAAAAAAACTAAGTGCATATTAATACGGATTTTCAGTTGCAGTTAATATTGTCCGTTGATTAAGTTTAATTCTTCTTTATCTAAAATTAAATGAAAATGTAATTTAAGGTAACAAAAAGTTCATTTAATTTTTACTGTCAAAAATTCAACCGCGAATTCCGTAAAAACAAATTAATATTCTGTTCTTTTATATTATTTAACTACCAAATATGAATTTTTAGTTATCTGTAAAAAACGATTTGCTTGTTTTGTGTAATGAATTCCCATTTTCTATTTGTTAAAATTATTTAGTTTATTTGATGTAATTTTTAAAGTACAATAATTGCGAAACCATATCGGTCATGCTGCTGGAGTCTTATAATTAAGAGTTCTTCTGTAAACAACAGGGTCCGTACAACAGAAGTAAAACAAACGTGTAAAACGGTGGAAGTAAATAATAATATTCTATCTCTCTCTCTCTCTCTCTCTCATTAGAAAAACAACCCAGCGGGAAAATGGAATTAATAGGAATCGAGAAAGTAATACATATCTTGTATGATATTTGATTCCAGAATTCATTATTAATAACATATAACACAGACCATGTCCTAGGATTGTAATAAATTATTTTAATGTATCCTGCGAATGAATTAAATAATTCATTCTTTGGAATAAATTATATTATTCAAAAGTCTTATAATAAAAGTCTTCTCCAATGACGTTTGGAATACATTTTTTAATACTTGTTTACTTTAAATAACTTTGACCCACAGACATATAATTTGTGCTTTGACCGTACGCTTTCAAACACAAACTGCGACTAAAATAAAAATTATAAGTAGGCGACATAAAGGCAGCAAAAAAATAACGGATTTTTATTAAGGAAATATGTATGTAAAGCAAAAACACGGGTGGTTCCACATTTTGTTTCATAGCTCTGATCCTACTGAATCGATTTTGCTGGATTTCAATCCCAAACTGCTTAGGATAACTATAAGCAATTTGGCACCAAGTTTGTTCATTTCTTTTGAGTTGTTCGAAAGTGAGCGTGTTTTCAACAGACGGACAGGCGGACAGACAGACGGACATGGCTAAATCGACTTAGAATTACTCAAGGACTCAGAATATATATACTTTATGGGGTCTGAGATGAATAATAAAAAAGTTTCAAACGGAAGGACAAACTTAATATACCCTCTTCACAACTAATTGTGGTGGGGGGTATACAAATTTTGAAAAAACGAAGAAAAAGTCAATTTTTTCCAATCTTAAGGCATGTAACTAAGTGAATTTTTATCCGATAAACACAGTATAGATATCGGCTGAAAGAGGAAAAAGATACCTTTGTAAAGCTCTGTATAGACGGTGGTCAGATCTTACAAAGTTGTCATTAAAATTGTCTAAAAATGTCTTGCAACTGTGTGAACATTTTAAGCTCGTTTTCATTTGGCAGATATGTCAATTATTGCATCTGACAATGGCAGCGTTGTCAGAAAAATTACAACATTTTACGCAGCTTAAGTGCGTAGGTTAAAAACCCCGTTCTCAAGATTTTTGAAAAAGCCTTATGAACTGCAAAAATCAGGGTTTATCGCGTATATCTCGAAAACGCGTCTTGAGAAAAATAAATGAATGCCTATTCGTGTTCTGCAGCCCCGATTTATCTTAGAATATACCTCATTTTTGAGATTATAGCAAAAAGTTAAAAATATGTGAACCAGTGTAGTTAACGATCTCAACATTACAGAAAGTATAAGAAATAACTGCTTAAAAGATCTAACTGAATTAACAGTTTGACCAGTAAGTAATTATTTCGCTTATCAGTTTAAAGTTTATTCAAATAGGTTATACAAATCTAAAGACCTTGTTATTTTAGCATTGGGGTTTATTATATGGGACCTATGGTATGGTATGAAATGTTTTCAAAGCAATTTTGTAAACAACAAACATTAAGGACACACGTTGCTTTATTTGGTATAACCCACGGCATTTTCGCCAACGTCCAGTCAATTATTTTTAAATTAAATGCTTAACCTTTGTGCTATCATTGTTCTTCTCTGAGATATATTCTAATGAAGTCTGAGAATACGTTTTTTCACTCTATTCATGTCATTTTCGCAATTTTTTACTTCATTTTGAATATTTTTAAGACTTTTTTTTTAAATTTGTTTCCCAAATTTTTCAGGTCTGTGTAATTATCACGAAAAACTAGACTACAAACGAATTCGTTAGTTTAGTAAAATTTCAAAAGTTTGGAGAGCAAATGTCTTTCGCCTTATATGCGTAACGTGTGCCATTAAATGTGAGAAAAAAGTAGCCAATACAGTTTCCTTCGTAAAATTTATCATGTATTATTTTCAGTGTATCTCCATGTGTATCTCTATGTGTACACATATTTCTGCTCTGCTTACCTGCTCTCCATACAATGTTGATCCTTGTCAAATGTCAAATTAAATTCCTGTTAGAATGCTCGTTCATTCATTCAATCTACTACATTGTTGCTAAACAACAAGAACACACCAACAGCAACAACAGCAGCAGCACCAAATGCTGCTGCAAAAATACAGTAGCAACAAGAACCACTGAACATCAAGAGCACAAACCGAGAACGACAAGTTCATTTAAACGATACGACGATATAAAGTTAAAAAAATTAAAAAAAAAAACTAAATAAATTGAAAAAATAAAACAGTTTAAAAAGCAGTTGAGTATTGAGAAAGTAGAGCGCAATACAGAGTGTTAACACTGGCATTGATTTCATTTGGCCTCGTGCCAGTTCTCTTTTAACTTAAATAAAAATCCTTCAAGCGACGTACATACTTAAAAACTTTTTAAAAGTCTCTAACAAAAATATAATAAAATTTTCAACCAAAAATTTTACTACATGTCGCATTTGTTCAACAATAGTGTATTAACTCAAATTTTTAATTTTATTTTTATTTTGACTTTTTAGAAAAAAATCGTCACGAAAAATATTTATATCTAACCGCTATAAAAATATACTTTTGGTAATAAAACACTTAGTTTAAACATTCTTTTTCATATGCCTTTAATTTAAAATTTTAAATTGTTTTGAAAATGTTTTCAATTTTGAGTTAATACACTATTGTTGAACAAGTGCGATATGTATTTTGCTTTCAATAAATAATAACAAAAAACACACAAGAGTTTTAAAAAATAAAATATTTTATTTAATAATAAACAATTTTATTGATTCAATAAACGTGTCCTGTTTAAAAGACATTTTTACTTTTAAATAAGCAACAAACATTTAAAAAACAACAAAATGTCAGAACGAACGTACGAGCGACCTAACAACTGTCATGAATACTAAAATCCTAAAGAGTAAATTTAAACGCCATTCACTTCATTTCTTTTGAAAAGTATAAGTTCTATATTTATTCCTCTTCCTCTGAGTACCAGAAAAAATAGAAAAATATTGTTTGAATAAAGTACAAGAAAAAATACAACACCTACTCCATACTTCAACTTGCATGTACGTATGTATGTATTTAGTAGATATATACTTATACCCACACCTTAGTCTGTCGCTTACTCCATCCATCATTATTCGTTTGGTTCCACTTCATCATCATTCCATTCCGAATAGACTTTTGAACATGTTCTAACAACAACACTCTATAAATAACGTCGTTATGAACGCGTGCTACTAAAACAGTCAGTTCGAAAGTATTTCTTTACTTTGTTTCTTTTTCTTTATTTTCTTTTTTTTCTCAGAGAACTTTAAAGGAGTGGGAACTTAAAGGGGAAAAGAATTTTATAAAAAATTTTTAAAAAGGCTTGAATTAGAAAAGAATTTTTGTAACCTGACACAGATTTGGAGAAATTTGTAATTGTCCACCTATTCATGCATCTACATTCAAATTACGGTATATAACACAGGCTTGCAAAATTTGAAATAAAAACTCTAAACCCTGGGATTAAAAAAATAGCAAAAATACCATGAATAGCGAAAATTTGGATTAGATATCTCAGAGAGCAAAGGTATTACAAAGGTTTCATCAATAAAAACGATCTCGCGTAGTTATAAAGGCAAGAATATCTCGTAGCTCTGATGTGATAAATAAACTTTGAGTACTGATTCAAATTCAGCGCAACTCTCAAGCCTTAAGAAAAGTATACTGTGGTCTATGGGTTAAAAATTTTTTGGCCTGTGTAATTGACGCTCCATATATCATCTAGACGGCGCAGGCCACCCTAAAAAATGTTTAATCCTGAAGAAGTTAAATTTTAATTATATTTTCCATTCCGAAATTTATCTGAAGAAAAACATACATCTGTAGTTTTCATGGGTAACTGCGCATGTCTTAAAATCAAATTTTTCAGGAAGGCCGAAAAACCATTCTAAATCATATTATGGGTTAGAAATTGAATTTTTTTCAGCTTTGTTATTACGTTAAAAAGTCGGAATTGTTCCATATTTTTTCAGAAGTTTTAAGAACCATGTAAAGAGCGTTTAAAATTAAGCAATATGGCATTAAAATCCAAAATCGAGAAAATGGTCCATGAAAACCACAGAAATTTGTCTCAAAAATTTTTCTTCCAAGACAAAAAATTTATTTTTATTGGCGGCATGAAAAAACATCCCAAAATATAACCCCCCAAAAAAAATTATGAAATAACCCCCCAAAAGTTTGTACAGAGAACAACAAAAACGAATTTTGGCCGTTATTTCATTTTGTTTGGAGTGTTATTTCATTTTTTAAGTTGGGGTATTATTTCATTTGAAATTATCCCCCAAAAAAATCATTATGAAATAAATCCCCAATTTTTTTGGGGGATTATTTCATTTTCAAATTTATAATGAAAACGTTTTTGGGCGCAAGGATTTATCCACTTTGGTATACAGAACACCGGCTTCGATAAATAAAGCTACCCTGCATAAGTTTTCCCTCTATGGTATACCAAACACCGGCTTCGCTAACTAAAGCTTCCCTGCGTAGCCGGGTCGAGTCGGTATTTTTATACTATAGAGGAGAAAATCCTGGCGCTATGCAGAGAAGCTTTAGTTAGCGTAGCCGGTGTTTGGTATACCATAGAGGAAAAAGTCATTGCGCCCGGCCGATGGCCGGCTATGCAAAAAAGCCTTAGTTGGCGAAGCTTGTGTTCGGTATACAGTATTATTCGGATATAAGAACATCTCATATAAGAACAAAACGCTTATAAGAAACATTTTCAAAAACACCATGTCTTTTTTGCGATTTTTCTAACAAAAAAGGTTTCATATAAGAAAAACGCTTATAAGAAAAAAACTGATAAAAGAACATTTTTCTTAAACACCAAAATCACAAAATGTATAGAAAAAGAATTTATATAAGAAACTTCCAACGGCAACACAGAATTTATGTAGTTTGCATGGACAACTCTGTTTTCTGATAGTTTTACAACAAAAACAAAGTTTTTTTTTTACTTTTAAGCTGAAGCTCACACCCCGCGTTACTCGCTTTTTCGCAGCATACGCAGCTGTCAAAAAAGTAGAATCTGTGTAGTTATGCGTAGTAAGTTACATGCACAAAAGCGTAGATGCCTTGAGGCGAAAAATAGGGTTACTTTCTACTTTTGTAAGCGTCACAAGCAGCGTTCGAACAAATCTGCTGATTTTGACAAATTAAATTTTATTTTTACTTGTGCTGGTGCTGCATAAAAAGCGTTGCATGTAACTTGAAACGTAGAGCGCAAGTAAGGTTATAAAACATGCGCTGCGTGGAGGCGAAAACGCGTTTTAGATGAGCGAGCTGGTACTCATGAGAAGCTTTGTGTTTTTCGTCAATACAATACAAAACGGTATAAAAAGAAGCGAAATTGCAAAAAATATAATATTGGACTTTCAACGTTATCTAAAATAGTGAAAAACTCAAAAGAAAGTTAGAAACGTTAACAAAAGGTCTTCACCTGACCATTTTTTGTCATACCAAACGTCAAAGTCCATATAGAAAAAACTTTAAAATTTTTGTCAGCGTTTTTTTTTATATGAAGTTTGACGTTTATTATAAAAAAAAAATTGTCAGGTGATGACCCTATGTAACAAAAAAAGAGACAAAAAACCAAAATATGAAAGTCTTATGGCCATAGCTACTTACATATATAAGAAATAAGTTTCTTATATAAAATAGTTGTGTATAAGAAAGAAACGCTTATAAGAAACTTTTTTCCTGGATTTTTTAAGTTTCTTATATCCGATAAATACTGTACCATATCATGATATCTATCGCTTGGTTCTTTAAAGCAAAACTGTATAATTAATTGTATTACATAAATTGAGCTCTTGTTTCGAAACAAAAACTTTACTTACCTGGTAAGTTAGCAAGTAATGTTGGAGAATAGTAAACACTACTTATTTTTCGGCTGAATAACTACTTATTTTTGTTCGAGGTGTCCACAGAATTCAGTACTTACAATACACTTACTAGGAGCCAAAAAATATCTAGTTATTATTTAACTTCTAGTTAGTTGAATTGTAAGTACTTTCAAAATTCTTACCAGAAGCCAAAAAAAAAATCCTAGTTAATAGGTCTAATACCCAGTAAAAACTTCGCCTACTTTTTCAAAATGACTAGCTTCTTTAACTCATTATTTTGTAGCTTTCTTCTATAACTACATCTATAACAACTTCTATAACTACTTTTTTCTGGATGTATGCAGGTAAAAAAATAATGACTTACTTTTTAATGCGTTCATTTTGGGACATCTCTTGTTAAATTCATTGGTTCTTTCAGTAGAATTGTAAGTAGTGCTCTTATGTTTTTCTGATTACTCAACACATTATTTTGTAGGCGAAGTTTTTACTGGGTATGTAGTTATTGAGTACATTACCAGTAAGTAAATATTCAGTACTGAAAACAACAAAACTCATAAGTGGTTATTGAGCTGATTATTAGTAAGCAAATGTTCAGTAGTGAAAATAAAAGCAGTTATAAGTACTTGCTGAGGTCATTACTAGTAAGTACTTATTGAAGTTTTCAGAAAAATTACAACTGTAATGAAAGCTACTTACCATGTAATGTATGAAATAACTACCACCTATTACTAAAAATCAAAAAGTTGTTCCTGGGTCATTTTAGAAATTGGAGTTTTTTTCATATGAAATGAGCCCCCAAAATTTAGGGAATTATTTCATTTATGTTTGGGGCGTCATTTCATTTCGCTGGGGGCTAATTTCATTTTCGAAATTGGGGCTTTATTGCATATGAAATAAGGCCCCACGCTTTGGGGGGTTATTTCATAATTTGTTTGGATGGTTACATTTTGGGGGGTTAATGTGTATTCTAAATCAAATTACAATTTTCATAGCTTTCATACTTTGAGGCCGGGTTTTTGAGATATGAAATAAGTTTAAACCTAGTTTAACGTAGTCTGAAACTCGGATTTTTCCGGCAAAATGTGATTTTTTTTTATTGTTTCATTAAAACCCCACATTTTAAGCAAAACTAAGCCGTTTTGTCAAAATTATGTAAACAAACTTTGTAATGGCGGCACAAATCTGTTTTCAGTTAACCTAAACCTAGTTTAACTGATAACTCAAAACCCCAGCCTAATAGTCTTATTCCTTCAATATTTTCCAGGAATATTTTCTTTGCACTAACAAAATATTTCTTTAAAACAATACTACTAATAGCTAATATTTATTGTTTTATAAATAATTTTTCACAAAATTCTATTGTTGAAAACAGATGTTTTTTGTTTACTGCTTTGTTGTCACAGAGCTGTATTTTTATGAACTAATTTACATGTTTTGCCGGTTTTTTCCCAACTAGCGTTTAATTTCTGGAATAGTTAATGTGGCAACATCGTCTTTTGACAATGAATAAAATTATAACATTAGAAACGTCAAACCAGAAGACCGATAATTCGATATTTAGTGGGGCGCTTATGAGAGCGATAATGAGAAACTTTTTGTCGCTAGCTTCCGCTTTCAATCGATATAGTGGGCCAGTTTGATATACAATATTTCGAAGTAATTTGGTTTCGGGTCTATTAAGTGTTAAAGTTAAGAAAATTTCCTATTAATGTTGCCCTCGAACTGATTTTCTAATATTCCTTTAAGACCCTGTCTTTTTCTGTAATGTCAATAATGATTATGATGACGTTTTCGATTGCAATGTCGTTTTTATTTTTTTTATTTGTTTCTTCCTCTTTATATATTTACGTAAAATAAAACGTTTTAACAAGCCATAAAAATATGCCTTAAAGTACAACAAAAATTTAGGAACTAAAAAAAAGTTAGAAAATAACAAAAATATAAATAAATGGAATTGCTGAACAACAAAGAATGAATGAAAATAACTTAAACTTTGACAGAACAATAACAATGTAACAAAAACAACAACGAAACCGACTGGCAACAGATATAAAATAGAAACTGAAAGAAAAAATTAAATAAAAAATATTAGCAACAAATACATACATACACCCATAATTTTTTGTGCTTACGAAACTATGGAAAAAGTGAAGAGGAGATTTAGAAATGCACTGAGAAAAATTATTTTTTTGTTCATTAGAAAGAAATTTGACATTTTAGAGTTTTAGTTGGAAAAGCGACCCAAATTAACCAGTTATCTGACAAATCGGTATAAACGTTTAAACTAATGATATGAAGAATTAAAAAAAAATTTGATATGACCGTTATATTTTCGAGTGAATTATCGTGTCGAAAGTCGATCGCGGAATTTCAAATCTTGAATTAAAACAAGCTAGAAAGTATAGTCGCTCAAGCTCAAAATTCCAAGTAATTTTCTTATAAAGTTTTATTTTTTTTTTTTTGTTTCTTCAGCGTACCGATTTAGTACTCAAGTATTTTCATGTTTGTTATTGATAAAATAGACAGACATAGAACAATAAAATATATGCCAAAAGGCATGTTGCCATCTCCACATCTTCTAGAAACACACACTTAAACATGAACTGACAATTCCAACAAACATTTATAAATAAATTTATAAAGTATTAGAAATGAAATCTACCATTAGCCATTCGTTCATTTATTCATTCATTCATTCCGGCAATACTTACCGTTATACAAAGCAAAAACAAAACCTTAAGGAAACATAAAATTATGCTGATGTCAGGAAAAAAAAATCACCCACTTTTCGTTTCGTCTTAGAGGGATGAAATTTTGTTACATAAAACTCTTAACAATGCCAACAAGGAAGAATAAATTTATGATTATATCATTACAATAAAATAGAAAATTCAATTGGTGTTTTTTATTTTTAATATCCCATGAATATTTAATGTCTTTTAAAGCCCAAACAGTCTAGAAATTGAGAATCTGAGAAAACGAAAACACTTTAAAAAAGAAAGAAATAATATTAGATTATACCTACCTACCTACATTAAAATTCTTCTTAATTTCATTCTTTGGCAAAACATGCAACATTGTTGCTGCAACATGTTGTTTTAAGGATTATGCGCTTTAACTTTTAAACTCTTACTCTCTTTGTCATTTAATTGTCTGTGAGTATAGAGTGGCTTATTTGCCAGGACATTCTTACAAACTTGAATTTATTTTTTTTTCTTAAGTGTTTGTGTAATTTTCTTGTTGCTGTAGTTGTTTTTTATGTCCTTTTACTACTACAACTTACTAAATGGTTCTTTATTTACTAACTGGGGTAATAAAAAGCATTAAAGGACACATTAAGCTTAAGGAAAATAAACAACATGTCAATTATAATTTCCTTTTAAATTTTATTGGGACACAAACCGAGAGGAATATGATTTATTGTTGTTTTTTTTTCTTCTTTATTGTTCTTTCATTTTATTTGTTACTTTTTATTAAGGAGAATCAATAATGGGGCAAAATTGTTTTATGAAATTGAAAGAAAGAGATTTAATTAGCCAAATTTATAAGCATTAAAGTATTAGCGCGTAGTGATTTGTTTAAAATAAAAGTATTGAGAAAATTTAGCAAGTTATTCTAAGAAGAAATCGATAGATGACAAAACTTTAACAATTATATTTAAGTTGTTTTAAGAAAGTGTTTAAATTCCATGTATTTATGATTTTTTTTTTTAATTCGGCATTTTGTTTTAGAATTTTAAAAAGAATCTAAATTTGTTGCTTTATTTTAACAAAATCAAATCAATTAAATATTCTTTTAATATTAATGGTTATTGAAAACATTGTTTTAAGAAAGTGTTTAAATTCCATGTATTTATGATTTTTTTTTTTAATTCGGCATTTTGTTTTAGAATTTTAAAAAGAATCTAAATTTGTTGCTTTATTTTAACAAAATCAAATCAATTAAATATTCTTTTAATATTAATGGTTATTGAAAACATTGATCGCAAAGAAATTCATTCAAATGGCAGTCAGTAGCCATATAACAAACTATAAAAATATTTTAAATTTAGTAAAGGTTTACAAAACAAATTTTGTATGGATATTTGGCTTAATAAACGTTTGTTAAGTTTAATAATCGTTTATGAATAAGGGATGAAACACTGTGATACCGTGGAGCTCCACTACACAGAACATCACCTGTACCTTAGAACCAACCCAATCTTCTAACGAAGTTTTAAATGCGCTCCAGTTCAACGTTAGAGATATCAAACAATCTGTCAAAGGTGGCGGATCCCTTTCGGCCAGAGAATCTATTCCACGTCCTCCTGTTCATTTTCGTCAGCAGAGCTGCGACAGTTATCATAGTGTGCAGCTCGAAACGCTGTGCATGATCACCAATAAGACATATCCTGGGACAACTGATACCAAAAGTGATAAGTCCCTTTTTGTCATTGATAGTAGCGACATGGCTCACCCGTCATTCATGCGGGGCCACAATTGCCTGGCAGTCCTTCATGCAGTGTTCGCGGCCTATATTTTAGAGTTTTCAGAAGAGCAGAGGCACCCCAACGCCTTACCTGTGCCCAGCGACCCATACGATCCTGATATCAAACTCCTCAGCCATCTCATTTATAAATGAGCGGCAGTCACAGGCTGTTCTCGCTCTTATATTTTCTCACTTAAGGCTAGATTACACTATTATACTTTGTATTAATACATGTCAAAAACTGAAGTAATATGACAAAGTGTGATAGTGTGAATGCAATATGCCACGAAAATGACAAGTATTAAGAAAAAAGTTTGACATCACATACGACTTCATTGTTTTTTGAAAAATTTCTAAACAATAATACTTTTCATTAGATCAGGGTTGCATTTTATTTCATGTGTAAGTGTTTATTAGACTGGTCGCATCTTGTATGGGATTTTTTTTTTAATTTAAATGTTTGCGCTGCTTTAAATATGAGGTTTGGTGTAAGAAATCAAGTCCTAATTTTTCAGCTCAGTTCGACGGTGCCTAGTCGTGCCAAGTGGGGCCCAAAGTTCCCCATATGATCAAAAAAAAACATATTTTCTATCAGATCTTTATAGTAATACTAGTTGAAAAGCCAAAAAATCAAAAATATGACTACGCTACGATCTTCGGCAGAGAAAGTACTTCAAGTGTGCCAAATTTCAGCTTCCTATGTCATCAGATGGCTTCAGAAAGTTGCGGAAAGAATAGGACATACATGCAAACATCCTGACATACTAAGAAATTATATATTGTATAGATAGATTAAAGTATTTGCAGTTTAATATTTTAGTATGATACGAACGAAAGATTTTTAACTAATTTTAACTAATTCGGGGTCGCTGAATCCAGTGGTGCTAGCCGTTTTTTTAGGTTAGCTTTAGTTTTCGAGATATACCGTTATTTCGAAAATTAAGGATGTTGCACAACATATGTTCGCGCAACTCAAAAACGCTTTAGCTTATTGAAAAACTAAAAAAAACCGAAATTCGGCAATAAAATTTACTTTAAGAAAGTTAAAACATTTTTCTTCATATTGGCGTTGGTTTTCGAGATATACCGTTATTTCGAAAATTAGGGAGGTTGCACAACATATATTCGCGTAACTCAAAAACGCTTTAGCTTATTGAAAAACTAAAAAAAACCGAAATTCCGCAATAAAATTTACTTTAAGAAAGGTAAAACTTTTTTCTTATATGCGCAGTCGTTTTAGAAACATAATTTTTTTTTCTGGAAAAAAAATAATTTTTTTATTAAAATTTCGGAATTTCTGGTTTTAAAAATTCATAAAAAATTTGAAAAAGGGAGCTATGCTTCTAATTTTATAGAGTCATATAAAAAACAATATTGCAAACAAAACAAGCTATAAATGATTAAAATCTGTTCACAACTTTTGATTTTATGTATTCACAAAAGACGAAAAATTTTAATTAATTTAAGAATTTTATTAAACCGCCATATTTGTATAATTGAAATTCTTATATTTGGCCCGTGTAGTGCCTAGGATGCCTCAAGAAGGGTCAAATGTATGACCAACTCCACTTTATTTTTCATCTCCATCATTTATTTCTAAAATACCTACCTGCAATCTCCATTCATTAAGGGGCTCCCATTCAAAATTTTAACTACAGACTAGAAATATATTGAAGAAAAAGCTCCATAACTGCCAAGGAGTCAGACCTAGGGGAATAGAATGTATGACCGACCTCAATTAGTTTTTTGTCCTAAACATTTTCTCGAGACATACTTGCCCTTTACCTTTACTTTTTAGGGGGGCTCTCATACAAATTCATTTAAAATTGGAAAATGCAGCTATGCTTCTACAATAATTTTTTTAACGAAAATTTCGAAATTAAAAAAAAGTGTAAATTTATTTGATTGATTTTATTAAGTTGAAAAATTTAAAAGAGAAGATTTGTTGTGGGACGGATATAAATGACGATAGTGCTCAACAACTTGGAGTAGGTACTGCTTATCTGTCTCATCTTGAATACATAAAATCAAAAGTTGTGAACAGATTTTAATCATTTATAGCTTGTTTTGTTTGCAATATTGTTTTTTATATGACTCTAGAAAATTAGAAGCATAGCTCCATTTTTCAATTTTTTATGAATTTTTAAAAACAAAAATTCCGAAATTTTAATAAAAAAATTATTTTTTTTTCCAGAAAAAAAAATTATGTTTCTAAAACGACTGCGCATATAAGAAAAACGTTTTACCTTTCTTAAAGTAAATTTTATTGCGGAATTTCGGTTTTTTTTAGTTTTTCAATAAGCTAAAGCGTTTTTGAGTTACGCGAACATATGTTGTGCAACCTCCTTAATTTTCGAAATAACGGTATATGTATCTCGAAAACCAAAGCCAATATGAAGAAAAAAGTTTTAACTTTCTTAAAGTAAATTTTATTGCGGAATTTCGGTTTTTTTTAGTTTTTCAATAAGCTAAAGCGTTTTTGAGTTACGCGAACATATGTTGTGCAACCTCCTTAATTTTCGAAATAACGGTATATCTCGAAAACCAAAGCCAATATGAAGAAAAAAGTTTTAACTTTCTTAAAGTAAATTTTATTGCGGAATTTCGGTTTTTTTTAGTTTTTCAATAAGCTAAAGCGTTTTTGAGTTTCTCGAACATATGTTGTGCAACGTCCCTAATTTTCGAAATAGCGGTATATCTCGAAAACCAAAGCCAATATGAAGAAAAAAGTTTTAACTTTCTTAAAGTAAATTTTATTGCCGAATTTCGGTTTTTTCAGTTTTTCAATAAGCTTAAGCGTTTTTGAGTTGCGCGAACATATGTTGTGCAACATCCTTAATTTTCGAAATAACGGTATATCTCGAAAACTAAAGCTAACCTAAAAAAAACGGCTAGCACCACTGGATTCAGCGACCCCGAATTAGTGAAAATTAGTTAAAAATCTTTCGTTCGTATCATACTAAAAAATATTAAACTGCAAATACTTTAATCTATCTATACAATATATAATTTCTTAGTATGTCAGGATGTTTGCATGTATGTCCTATTCTTTCCGCAACTTTCTAAAGCCATCTGATGACATAGGAAGCTGAAATTTGGCACACTTGAAGTACTTTCTCTGCCGAAGATCGAAGCGTAGTCATATTTTTGATTTTTGGCTTTTCAACTAGTATTACTATAAAGATCTGATAGAAAAGATGTTTTTTTTTATAAAATGGGGAACTTTGGGCCCCACTTGGCACGGCTAGACACCTTCGGATTGAGCTGAAAAATTAGGACTTGATTTCTTACACCAAACCTCATATTTTAAGCAGCGCAAACATGTAAAATGCGCAAAATAAAAAAAAAAAAAATTGCGACCAGTCTAATGTACACGACATGTTTTTTACATCTGACTTGTCAAATTTTCCATTGCAAAATACATACATGTCGTGTGTTGTTTTTATAACATTGCTTCTGTTAAAGGCAAATGCTGAGTCATATGACTAAATTTCAATAAGAGCGTTCTTAATTTTCTTCTGCCAAACCATCTGACATCAGGGGTCTAATCACCGCATTCGATACTATCGTATCGAATAAACTATCGAATTTTTTGCATACGATAGACACTGACGTATCGAATGAAAACTCGATAAATGTAGTGTCGAGTTACTCAATATCGAATGCTATTATTTCAAATTCAATACATTTCATTCGATATCGAGTTTCATGATACCAATGAAATGTTCGATATCGTGATTAGACCCCAGCTGTTTCAGAAAGCTATGACGAAAAGAAACCGGCAGCGGCTGAACTCTTTTATGGCGCAACTAAAAATTGTTGTGGCGGCAGCACGCCATTTTGAAACCGAGAACTTCTTCGGTTTCTGCAATAACTATGCGAAAAAAAAACCATGACAAAACAGCAATTTTAATACACATGCACAATCACATATGTGACTTGAAATGTTGAAAAGTGAGCATGTACACTTCAGTATGAGTTTCATAATTAATATAGAGAGAAACATAGCGAACAATTCTGCATCCCTAACTCCAAAATTTAATTTTTTGGGTTATAACAAGTTTGCAACACATGAGCGTTATGTAAATACATGTTTATATAGGAGCATTTTAAAAGATCCAGCATTTTTGTTCAAAAATTATATAAATTCAACCCACTTTTATAAATTATCTAATAGGTCAATTACGGATGGCAACACTACTAAAGTTGAGTTGCCAGCAGCGAAATAAGGCAACGTCGCTCATGCTAAAATAAACCAATATTTTTTTTTTTTTTTGGTTTTGTTTTATATTTTAACATCAGCAGTGTTGCCTGAACAGTTGAGCCGGTCTCGACCCATAAATTCGTATTCATTTAAAAGAAATATCGGAAAACAGATAAAGTTCTTCTGAAGGAAAAACAAAAATCCTTACAGACCAATTTACTTGTCAAAAATTCTCATGTCCATTCAATTTGTATGTAGCAAAACGAAATTACGCAGCAGCAACGCTTGGCAATTAAAAAGCCAAGAAGAAAATTCTGGCATCAATCAATCTGCTTCGTCCAATTTAGTACTACGGGAACAAGTGCTCCCAGGACGTATGATAGGCTGCGTATTTGCCGTGATTAAAAGCCAGATCGCGAGTGTGTGTGTTGTTTGCTTTTAAATCTATAGCATCAGCAGATTTTCAAATTTGTAATTTTTATTTTTTCTTTTTGATGTAAATTAACAACAACAAAAAAATCTATTCATCCAATTCTTATCGTTCACGTACTTAGCCCGTTTTCACATCTTACCGATAGCTAAAAGTATACTTTAACCGGCTTTATAAGAAGTGTGCCATTATTAAAACTACTTTTAGCTAAAGTGAGCGATTAAGTATATTAAAGTTCATCCTACCTGGTAGGTTAAAGTGAAGTTTTAATAACGGTACTCCTTTTACATAGCCGACAAAATTGTACCTTTAGCTATCGGTAAGTTGTGAAAATGGGCCTTTAAGTCTGTTTTCTCGTACAAAATTTAACTTTAACACTTTTTAATTTTTGTATTAAAATTCCTTTCAGCACTTTAACATTTAATACTCCAAACGAAATTTATAGGGTTAAAATATTTTATCATGTCATTGTTAAACAAATATTTTAAGACATTTTTGTCTACTTTCCAAACCTTCATCAGTCGCTTCCTTCATTTTGCTTTAGCTACAAATATTTCATTTAAAAGTCTACATATTTCATTACAGATGAAAAAAAAACGTGAAAGATGTGTGCATGTGTGGAAAATTTTAAACGTTAAAAGTTATTTCGTTAGCAATTTTAAGCTAATTAAATGACGCAATTACCGTTAAAAGAGAGAGAGACACTAGTACTTACATACACAGATTGGCTCACAGACAGACACCCTTAAAATAATAAAAACAAGAAGGAGAGAAAAACAAAAAGAAAAAATCAGGGCTAAAAACATAAACACTGCGATTCATCAAGATGGAACTAATAGAATTTATTGCGAATAGAGAGAAAAATAAATATCTTTAGCTGTTTATGAAAATAATTGAGTATTCAAATTACGGCGTTAAAAAAAACTAAATATATTCTAAAGGGTCTTTCATAGGAATGGGCAGAAAATATCGATATATCAAAAATCGATTTATATCGCCGATACTTAAAATACCGAAGTATGTATCGATACATAGATATTGAAATACGACTATCGAATTCGATATTTTTTAAAGTCAGTCTTCATTAAAAACTCAAAACTTTAGCCGTTTTTCAAACAGTATGTTTTTTTAAGAATTGGCATCACTGCCATGCATCATATGTTTTTTTAAACCAATATGAAGATCTAAAGTGATTGGCATTTATAAGAAAAAGAATTCAGAAAAAAGCAGGGTTTTCACATTGCAGATTTCTAATTAAAACAGTAGAGTCAAACGAACTTGAAAAGATTTTTTTTCTGCGGTTTTGGAACAATATATGTGATATATATATTTGGAATAATAAATAGGTTTGTTCATATACATATTAAACTTTTTAATTTGGTAAAAGTTTCAGCAAAATACGTTCGATACATCGATATTTTTGAAATAATAAATATCGATACTCTTAAAAAATATCGATTCGATATTTATCGATATATTTTTTCAATTTGCCCATCCCTAATCTTTCAATCGGGACTTCCGAACTTTGACTGTCGATAGTTACAATTTTGTTAAAGCTACATCTGTCTGATAGCAAGCGTTTATTCAGTCCGTGTTGCTGATGGAGAGAGGGATAATACTTGAAAAATGTTTTTAAATAACATCTTCAGCTATGAGATCTATTTCGTCTTCAAACAAAATTGTCAAGTTTGGTATCGTTACAACCTACATGAGTTCGAAGAGCGTCTAAATCAGTGATGCCAGGAACAATTTCAAAAAATCCCGACGTGTGCCCAAAAAAAACCATTTTTTCCCTACAGCCAAAAAAAAATTTCCCTACACTTTTTCCTACGTTAAAAATTTCTTGTTTTTAGCGACAAGCAAACAAATAAATATTTATTTTGTTAACATTTTGTACATATTTATTATAATAAAATTTATTTATTAAAAAAACAATTATTTTCGAAATCACACTGTGTGACAAATTTTTTTTTTTCTTTTTGACAGAAACTCCTCTATAAATCCTTTAATCTAGAACAAAACAGAGTCAAACTTCGATTGATCATTTCCTCATCTTTTGTTCATTTTTTAAGAGCTTAAAAGTTTTCAAGAATAAAAGGGGGCTCTGTTCCCCTGAACTTAAATAAAAAAAAAAGTTCCTTTTAAAAGTTAATCATTTCATGTTCTTAGAAGTTTTCATTTAAAATCATTTAAACATTTGAAATTGTTTATTTTTATTTCTCCTAGCTTAGAAGGTGTGATTGTGTTTTTACAAATAAATTTCTATGCAGAAATTTCATTTATTAGATATTCGCTTTTAATATTCGCATACATTTTAGAGAATGTGAGTGCGAATGCAAATATCAACAATAAGAGAATAGTTCGAAATGCGATCGCGAACATGCGTTGCCACTTAATTATATATAAGAGGGTTGGAAGAATATTCGGGTACATGGTTTTAATATATGGTTTGCCAGACTGTTAGGACTCATAGTATGTGTATGATTTCTTTTAAAAAATATTACATTTGTACTTAAATGCTATTGTATATGAAAAATTTTCATTTTTAAATGAAAATTAGATGAATATTTACGTATTTTTAGATAATATATTGAAAATGAGATATAATTTTAAAAATTCCCTACATTTGCCTTAAAATAAACAACAACAGCCAAGGACCACAGCGGCCCTTGAAGTCAACAAACAAATTAAGACTGATTTATTCTCCAGTCGTGAAAAGTTAGACCCAGGGTTGTTAGGCTTTTTTCTTCAAAAATCGTCAAAAGTTTTAACAAAATTCGTCAAAATCGTCATGAACAGTTAAAAAAATCGTCAACAAATCGTCAAATATTTAAATTTTACAAATTGGAGACAATTTATTGCATTGAGTGGTTCAAAAATATAAATTTTTAGCAATAAATTATATTTATGATAAAGAAAGTTATATGGTTAAGTTTAATTTAATTATTACAGCAAGTGGGCTGAAATATATGTATCATTTGAAAGAAATACATAAGAAAAAATATATTTTCATAAAAACATGACAAACATTTATTTATTTAATTTATCCATATTCACAAAAATATTAAAAAAAAATAAAATCTCGTTTGCGTTTAACTCGAGCTATCTTTAAATGATTAATTTTAAGCGCTATCACTAATTCAAATTGTTTTTACTGTTGAAGGCGATAAACCAAGGGTTCTGTCTACATCAACAGTCTTTTAACCCGACTTGAAACGTTTTATGACGTCCAATTTTAGTTCCAAACTAGTGCATTTTCTTCACTTTGCACTCATTTTTCTACACAACATTTTATTAAGAACTAACTTCTTACTACCTAACACTCAACTACACTTAAGGCTCAGTTAGCCGGGAGTAACAGTAACGTTGCAAATCAGCTGTTTCTTGTTGTTGTATGTAAAGTAATTAGAACGATTATAGTTAGCAGTAAGATGTTACGTCTCAATCTGTAAGAAATAGATTGGTCCTACTTTTTTACGGTAAGGTTACTGTTACTGTTACTCCCGGCTAACTGAGCCTTTAGAACATTGATGTCAAATTCATTCAATTTCATAGCACAATTGTGCTAGCTCAAAATTCACACACATTCTTACGCTCTTTCATTTAGTCCACGGGAGTACACAATTCAGTCGTCGATTATCAAGCGACGAGTACACATGTGGCGGATGCTTACGTATTTTTGTTATTTTTATTAAGAAAACTTGTCTCTTTATTCACTAATATAAAGCTCTACAACCACAATTTTCATTTTTGACATCACTGCTTTAGAATTACTTACCTAACAGAATTAAATGGGAATTCGGCTTTTTACACGCAAATAGAAAAATGCTTCACATATGATTATGACTTCAGCGAAAAAATGAAATGTAGCTACGCAAATCGAAATCATTACAACGCAAAGCGGATTAAACCAATTTTTAAAAAGCGGCCCAGATAGGACCGACGCAAATCGGGGCTCTAGTGTATATTTTTTTGCAGTATCGATGGCATTCATTTAATTGTAGAATTCGAATTACTAGTGCTTCTAATGAAAACCATCTAGTTTGTGATGGGGAAAGAACTTTTTTTGTTTAATTTCTAATAATTTTTGTATTTCGAAAAATGATTTTTACGTTTTGAACTGTTCCCAATGTAATTGTTAAAATTTCTTGTAAGTGTTTTATTGATGTCAGAAAATCGTCATAACACTATTAATTTTAGTTTAAAAATCGTCAATCGTCATATTACTGTATTTTCACAAAAAAATCACATCTAACAACCCTGGTTAGACCTATGGTATCATATGGAGAGAGTTATCCGACTATTCTTTCTTACTTGATTTTATTTAGTTTTTATAAAGTTTTATCGCAACGCTTACTGATAATAAAAATGTGGTGCAATTTTGATGAACCAAAATAATATCAAAAGTTTTCATCCAATTTCTTTATATGAAGATATTAATCTTGAACATATTGTTGGTTTTATTCTAATAAATTGCAGTGTAAACTAATTATGGAAACTGTGGCATGTTATAGAGAAAAAATCAAAAAACTTCGTTTTCCTACAGATTAAAAGAAATTTTTAGCCTAACCTTTGAAAACAAAAAAAAAAAACAAAGGTAAATCATGTGTGAAAAAACAAATAAAAATTTCTTGTTAATACCACCGTTAATTTTTTATAAAAAAAAAAACAAGACATTTTCTTCAAACAGATAACTTTCCACTTAGTTGACAATAATAATAAACAACTTAATTTTAATTCAATTGAAAACTTGACAACTTGACATTTTACTACAACGGCCAACAATGCTTACTTCCTAACTGATGCACAAACACATACTTACATATATTAATAAATACATTGTATAAATATACTATAAAATTCCCCAAAAACAGAAATAACATTTAAACCCTTATTAAATTTATCAACTTAATCCCATAAGTGCCAGGGTGGATGGTTCTAAATGACAGTCGATTTTTAAGTGAATGTTTGTGGGTGTGGGTGTATGTGTGCTTGGGTATGTGTGTTTGTATATAAATTCCTGCTTACTGCTACTCATCATTTAAACTTATAATTGACCGAAAATATCCCCTGAGACACATGAACTAACATATACATCGTTATATGATTAGAATGGGTTCGATTCGAAAAAAAATAATATTCTGGGAATTAGCGGGAAAAATGTTTTAAAGCAGTGTTTGCAAATAACCAGAACATTATTTAGCGTACGGCTCACACACCCAGAAACGATATCTATATCGAATACTACCTTTAAAACCGGAAGTAACTATTTTCAAGAAAGAGCCGAATATTATATATTGTTCTGTTCTTCATTTAAAAACAGAACAATTGTAGTGATACTGTAGACAAACATTATATTTTAATGTTCTATAATGTTTTTTTTTTTTACATCGATAAAGAAATGAACAAACGAAAAATTTTAGCCACGACCGCAGTACGAACAGCTTGAGTGTGAATTGGTTATATGTTTTGTTTTTGTACAATTATTTTGCTGGCTTTTTGTGTTTTGTTCGTATGTGTATTTTATTTTTGTAAAAAATGTTAGGTTTTTTCACCAGCCAAAAGGGACTGACTTTAATTAGTTAAGCCGAATACAATGAAGTTTGTGGTTAAAAAAAAAACCGAACAAAATTAAATGTTCTCTTTTTTGTTGAGTTGGATAAGAACAGAATTATTTTAGTGTTCGAAAGATGACAAACAGGGAAACGTTATTTTTTTTAATGATTTACAACACAAACACTATTAGCGTTTGTGTTTTCCACAAATCTACCAAACCGAACACTAAGGATTGTTAGTGTGTATTAATTTTTGGTCTAGATTTATGACTTAATACTATAAATTGTATGCAGACTTACAAAATGTTTAGTAAAGCATGGTCCAACCAAAACGCACGATATAACTTGTAAATCAAACAAAAAGTTTTCAGAGAATTATGTGTGAAACAAAATATCGACCAAATGCTCGCCACGGCTTCGAAGGCATACCTTTACCCGATGTTCCATATTTTCAATGACTCTGAGACATAATTGAGATTCAGTGTAGTTAATGTGCCGAATTATCTCATCCTTTAGCTCTTGAACTGTTCTTAGCTTATTGACGTACGCATTTTCTTTTAAATATCCCCAAAGAAATTAGTCCAACGATGTCAGATCACATGATCGTGGCGACCAATTTACATCGCCATGACGTGAGATAACACGGCCATTGAATTACTCGCGCAAAAGATCCACCATTGTTTCGTTGGCACTGTGAAAAGTGCCACCATCTTGTTGAAAAAACATATCGTACAGGTCTATTTTCTTAATTTCTGCCCACAAGAAGTCCGTTATCATCTCGCGATAGCGAACATCATTCACGGTTACTGCTTGGCCAAACTCGTTTTCTAAGAAGTGTTTCAAAACAGGTGGAAAGTTTACATATAAGTTCGTCATTTCTACAGTATTGATCTTAGACCCTATAAAGTATAGATCTGTAGCTTGGTGCTAAAAGGCCAATGTCAATATTTTGCTGTTTTGAGTTAATCGTTTCATTATGTGTATTATTTTACTCTCTTTTATTTTTATGTATCAGCCAATGTTAACCCAGAACAGTTTAATGAGGTTTTTTAGACATTGGCTGATACAAAAAAATAAAAGAGAGTAAAACAATACACATAATGAAACGATTAACTCAAAACAGCAAAGTATTGACATTGGCCTTTTTATCACCACACAGGCCCGTCTGCCTGTTGAAATTGGTTTTCCGAGGACCAAGGTATGAAGGCGACTAGGTTGTTTTACATTTATGTCGGTTAACTTACTTTTATAAAAACAAGATTTGTCGTAGATACAACGAATTAATGAAAAAAAAGAAACGACTTTTGTATAGCTTTATGCCAGCTTTTTGAGATTTGGATTAAGTTTAACTAAGATCTCAAAAACCCAGCCTTGATGCCTAAGCGGAATTTAATAACAAACTTCTTGGGTTTTTATTGTTTAAAACTATTGTATGAAATATTTTTGGGAATAGAAAAAGTGCGGGAAACTAGAAACCCTTATTAATAGTCATACATATGTACATACTATAAAAATAACTGTTTGATAGAAACAAATAAAATCTGATCACGTTTTATTTCAACTTTAACTCATACCCTTGCCAAGGCACAAAAAGAGACTAAGCAATCTCACCCTGTTTTGAAATGAAAATAGGAATAGCCAGTAGTTCCAAAAGTTGAAAGGTTTTAAATTTGATATTTAAACCAATAATGTTTCGATTTGTTTTCAATATTTGGTCCAATTGACAAAGTAGTCAGACAAGGTAATATAGCCTTGTTTATATCATTCAAAGCTAAAAACTACAATCAAGAAACTGCCAAAAAGCAGACAGACAGATAAGCCCCGCTAGATGTCGTTTTAATTTCAGGACTATAATTTCGAATAGAAAAGACTCTCGTTTGGTGGTTGTGGACTATAAAGTGTTTCCTTCTTTCTATCAGATCGATACTTTTAACTTAAAGTAGGATAAATATATAAATATTTTTGGTTCAGGAACTGTTTGAACCATTAAGTGTTCTCAACTGCATTTTGTACTGCTGGGTTGTTGTTTAAAACCTCAAAAAATCAAAATATCACAAGTATATTAAGGAAATTAAAAATTATATCGTTAAGGTCATTGGTTTCCGCTGGGCTGAAACTTTGACACACTCCACCGACAGTTAGAATATTTCAGGAGTGGGCAATATGGGGACGTGTTTTCCGAAAGTGGGCTTTATGTGGGGCCTATGGCAAGTTATGGAATGATCTTCATGAAATTTAGTGGTATGATTTATAATCATAAAAGTGAATTTCTGTTATTCTAATATCAATCTGTGCGTTTCGCCACCATTTATTTTAAGTTTTTTAGGGTGGTTGTTCGACTTTAAGATATTTGTTTCCTATAGAACAGAAGTGAACGGGTTTTCAACATATGGATATGGCTAAATCAACTTAGAACTACTTACTTAGAATAAAAACATATTTTCAAGAGTGTATAGCTATGTTTTAAGCTTCATTAAAATCGGTTTGAATGTTTCTGAGTGGCAGAAATTGCCCCCTATCTCCCCTCGTGGCCCTTTTTTGTATAGCTTGTGTGTCCACATAAATATAAATATGGATCTATCAATTTTTTAAATTTGATTAAAACCGGTTTGATACTGAGCACAAAGACGCTATTCCGGAAAGCAGCTTGTATTAAGGCTATATGAAATTATGGACCGCTTTGCCCCATTTTTAATAGGCTTGCTACTTGTGCTAATAAAAACAGAAGTAAAGGAAAAAACATGTAAAATCAATTAAAATGGATAATCATTCAGGAAAGCAAATTTCGATCTACCAAATGTTAAATACAATTTGGTTTAAGGATTGATGTTTGACTAGTGACGTCAGCAGTCGTCGATGGCTGCGAGTGTAAGACGGCAAATCCATCTGAGGAGATCGAGTGGTTGCGATCGAAACATGTCATAGTAACCTGCCGGCCAGGGTTCGAGCCCGAGCCACGTCAAGAATGAAAGATTATCAATAACAATTTTAATTAATTTTCATGTTGTAAAATTCCTTTCTTCACAAAAATAATTTAATAAAAATTAAATTTCATGAACTTAAGCCTAATTAAAAATATTAAAAATTTGGATTAAAAACCTTTATATTTTATCAAATAATCTTTAAAATTGCGACCTGTACTTTGCGCAAAAGATGACATGGACAGCAAGCCGGACAGACATCGTAATATCAATTTAGAAAGTGATTCTATATACTTTAAGGTGGGCTTGAACCAATATTTTAAGGTGTTACACACATTAGCACAAATGTAAAATACCCTCTTCACTATGGTGGTTTGAGCATAAAAAGCTTCACACGGAAAGACAAGGGTATAATAAAACGAAGATGCTTCACATTAATTTTCAATTAAAAAAAATAATGGAAAAGAGGAAATAAGCGAATTAAAATTCTATCGACATATACACCAACGAGCAAAAGTGGTTACAGGATAACTAGTTAAGATTTAAAGTAAAGTTAAACACATAAAATACAATACAACCTATTCAGGACTTTATTTATATAACTTAAGAGAGTATATGCATGAGGAAACCCTTAGAAATTCAGAAAAAATGCAATTAAATTTCAAAACCCAAAGTATCCATTTAACGCATTTTTAGTTCTTTATCCAGAGCCCTTTTGCTTTAATAACGCTTTTGATGCGTCTTGGCATACTTTCAAACTCGTTGCCGATTGTTTGCTTCTGAATATTTGGCCCCTGTGTTAAAACTTTCATCCAAAGCTCACTATCGTATCGCGTAAGTTGTTTCTTCAGAAAAGCCCATACATTTTCGATCGGGTTGAGATCTGGGTCTAGCTCTGGCCTTTTCATTGTTAGAAATTTTAACTTTGAAAGCCAATTTGATTTGTTGAAAAACAAATTCTCCTTCTGGGTTGCACTTCTGTCCACAAAATCAGGTATACTGTCTTCTAGGATCCGACCAAGTTCTTACCACGTAAAACAGACCAAAACAGCTGCTTTTTTTTTAGTTTCGCAAGGATGGAGCCAGAAATACTCTTTTCCATCCGACCTATTACCCGTTTACACTCTTCCACACTTCAATTTATGTGCTCTTGCCAGACTGCAAGTCTATTTTCTGCTTTATAGATGAACCAGACAAATTTTATAAGAGCCCTTCGTTCCGTCCACTCATTACCTGGCTTGTTAATGGCGTCTGCAGCCTGCTTAGGTGTTTTTCCTGTTTTGTAGCCGTAATATGATATTTTACACGAGCATCTCCTCGATAAGCATATCACAGCTCGGTAGAAATTTCCTAATTTTTTTTTGCAATATTAAGTGTTAAAAAAACTTGTTTTTGGTCATTTTAACAACTTGATTTTCTAAACCAGCGGATATTTTTTTAATTTTGGATTTTAATTTGAAGTTTTTTTGCATAAATTAACAGTAAATTAATATAAAATAATATCGTAGTAAATAGCTTATGCTGAAAACCTATACCCAACGAAAAACATGTTTACTAAACTATTTTTAAAGAAAATTTTGAACATATTATTTTTAATTTAACCATATTATTGTAACCGACAACCATGTTATGGATTAGTAAGTCCTCCATCAAGATATCACAACCTATTGCCTCCGAACATGTAATAATAAATAATAATTTAAATATGTTTAACGCTTGTAATAGCATGGTTGCTTTTCAACAATTGCATGTTGCTCTTGGTAAAGAGGAACATAATATTGTTAAATTAAAAACAAATTATTTTCGTATTAAACCATAACATGTTTAGAGGCAAACATAATATGGTTGTGGCATCTTAGCGGAGGACTAATTCAACAATAACATGGTTGTCGGTGACAATAATATGTTGATATTAAACATTATATGATTAAAATTTTCTTTAAAAATTGTTTTGTTGGAGGTGACCATGTTTAAACGTGTTTTTCTCTCCGTCTAGTTGGCTTTTAAACATTCTGTTAGTTTTAATGCGTTCTTTAAAAAATTTTGATACGAAAGTATCCACAATTGCCCGCCAGTAAACTTCTAGCCAATTTTAGTAATTGTCTTAAAACTTTTCATTAGAATGGCAGTGGTGTATTTCAAATTTAACAAGGAAATTTTTAGTCCTTCAGAAGGCTATAATAAGGAGCAACACATACGTTCTTTCAGGCATAATTTTGTAAAACCTTAAAAATAAAGACAAATAAAAAAAATAAATTTGCTTGAAATTTTTCTAAGATTATGGTATTACTTTTTTTTCTCTAATTTCAAAGGACACTGTAAGTCCAAAGTTTAAAAATGTACTTTTTACTCTTTAAATTCGTAAATACCCAGTAAACCAAGCGATATTGCAACGATATCGAAACAATATCATATAGGTGATAGAATGTATCACAAGTGATAATCGTTTTCGTATCGAAAACGATAGTTTTTACGGACTAAATTGTACCTTTCCTTATAATATCATTTTTCCGTTAAATTATGATATCGTTTTCGATATCATAATTTCAAATAATAGTGAAATCGCATTTTTAAATTTCTTGAATTATTAAAAGAATCTGTGTAATATTTAAACAGTACATTGCTTTCTTTTCTGTTCTGTACATTGAAAATATTGCAGAAAATCAGTGTTTAAAAAAGTTGTAATAATTTTCTTGATTTAAAATTTTTTAAATACCCATTCCTGGCCACTTTAACTGAATTTCGGAAGGACAAACATATGCACCTAATTTATTTTTATAGACACATTTACTTACAGTTTTAAGCGATTTATCCTCTGGCAGTAAATATTCAAATATTTTAATAAAAAAAGTTTTAAAATTTTTATATGTTTTGTTTAAATAATTTTCTATGTTTAAAAAATTTTGATGATTTTTTCAAATGTTTGTTTTTAAATTGGAAAAAATATTTTGAAAAGTGATGTCGTAACGATATTGTGTTGAATAAGAGTACATAATATTATAAACGCCGTAAAATATAATATCGTTTTAGCTATCATATCGTTCTATGGTTAATTGGGTAACTTTATATTTGTTTTTATTGCTAAAGGTTTTCTTAAAATGTAATAAAAATATCCTTAAATAAACATAACCTACAAATGAAACTCATAAATTAGCTACACCCTCACTAACGTGCTTCCCACAAAGTACTCCCTTCGCCGTTAGATGTGTATGTGCGAATGTATGCATGAGTTTAATTTCTTTATTGAAAATTAACTTATTTTTTTTCGATTTTATTTCCATTTATTCGAAAAGTTAAAATGTATTTAATTGTTGAATGGTAAAATGCTTTAAATGGCATTTATGTATGTGTATGCATGTTTGTTTAACTGTAAGTATGTGTTTTGGCTTTAAATTAACACAATTACAAGTGCCAACAACACTGTATAAATATTTTTTCTATAAACACATACCCTCGCAAATATACACACATACATACATTTGTATTTATTAGGTTTATAGAACCACCCATCTTTGTGCCTCCAACACTTAAATAGAAAACTACAGTTTTCTAAATTCTACTCCTGGTAAAACGTGTCCTTTTAAAATGAAATTAAACTGAAATGCTTTTGAAAAAAATTGTATTAATACATATAGAGCAAAATGTTGATGTATATGTATGTGAAAAAGTTCTAAGCTCATATTTAAATGAACTCATGTACTTTTTACACTGTTTCCCAAAGTTTTTAAAGTGAGAATGGTATTTTTGAAAATAATTTTACTCATAAGCCTAACTTAAAGTTTAAAACTCCCAAAACCCCCGAACTCAGAATTTAAGTGCCGAATTTTTTTAATTGAAGAAATTGAAAACTTAATTTTTAAAATGAGATGTTTCCAGGGCTGTGGATTCGAATTCGGAGCGGGAGTCGGAGTTGCAGTGTCGGAGTCAAAGTACCCACAAAAACTCTTAAATCCGACTTGAAAATTTCGATATCCAAGATTCTTGTATATAATTTGGACTTGACTTTGACTCCTGCCGTTCTCCAGATATACATTGAAATAAAATAAAAAAAAACAACAACAAGGGATTTTTTGGTAAAATTAGAGGCAGTTGTGGTTTCTTCTCACATCTCAGCTTTAAGTGGATCGATCGGGCCGAATTTCAATAGCAAACAATTCCGGACTATATGTGACATAAATGTACAACAACCTAGTCCTCATCATATCTGGGGTCTTCGACAAATTAATTTCAGTGGACAGACAGACGGACATAGTTCAATCATCTTCGCTACTTATAAGGACAATATTGTAGAAATTACCTATTTCATCATCTGTGGTGAAGGGTATAAAAAGAAAACGCTAAAATAATAAAATTATCAGTTTCTTATAGTTTAAACTCGTAGAAAATTAAAACAATATAGAATATATTTGCTAAAATCGAAAAAAACTGTTCAAATTGTAAAAAATCGCAAAAACTACAAAAGAAAACTATGATACAATTAGAATTTAGTCAAAATTTTAATAAAAAGAGCTTAACTGAATTTAAACATTAAAATGGACTTAAGATTAATAAATATTAAAAGAGCACACATATCGGTCCTAATTATGTAAAACGCAACGCAAAGAATTTTACTGACAGTAAAAACAAAGTCAGAAATATTTTGTAATTATGTTGTTGCTTTTACCAGAAATTCACATTGCCTTTTAAAATTTCAAACGCCTCATAACTTGTGGTATTGAAAATTTTAAAACGGTCCATGAATTTCGGTAGAAAGCAACAACAAAATTGCAAAATATGTATGACTTTGTTTTTGCTTTCAATGTAATTCTTTGGCGTTTCGTTGCGTTTTATATAATAACGGCATCTTATATAAAATAAGTTCAAATTTTTTAACCTCTAAGATCAGAAATTTATCCGGAACGCTTAAAATAAAACATTTTAATTGAAATCAGAAAATAGTTCCCAACTCAAAAGTTATATCAAAATTTATTATTTTTTTTTTTTTTTAATTTAAAAATCTCTTGTAATACCATCTAAATTAGAAAGTTATTCAAATGAAAATAAATCGGTAAAAAAAAACAATAAATGTTTAAACGTAGGAAAACTTTTCTTTACGAAAAACTGAACCAATTTGTGGTGTTATTTCCATATTACTTCTCTTACATTTCTTTAATATTAAGTTTTTTAGGAAACAGTGTAAATTATTTAAATTGTTCATATTCATTGTATATTAGAAAAAGTGTTATATAAAATGTTTTTAAAATGCATGTGTATGTCCATATGTATGTGTAGGCAACCATTTTTCATACAATTACAATTTCATTCACATTTTCCATTCTCTTTACGTTCACTTGTACAAATATTCGTTAGTTCATACATACATCATTATTATCATAATGAACTTTATCGCCATTATCATCATACCAGTCCTGATAATGACGAGAATGATTGTGTTGTTGGTAGTAAAAGTTGGATTATTTTAATTTAAATTGTATGTAGAGATTTTATTATTAAGTAAAAAAAATGTTGAAGGTTGCCAAATTACAGCAATTTATCTACAGAGAGTGTGAAGAGGAAATAGTACATGACAAAATTATAAATACACTTTTTTAAATAATTTCTAGTAACTTCAATAAGGAAAATTTTACAAATTAAATAAAAACTTCTCTTTAAAATAAAAACAGGAGATTAAAATATATTTTCATAAACATAAAAGTTTTCCTTAGTAGCTATAGCCCACTGTACTTGCATATACATACATATGCATGTAAGTATGCAAATTTTGAATGTTTTAAGTGCAATAGAGTCAAATTATTATAGTATTTTAATTCCATAAGAGTAAAAATGTGCGAGAATGAATAAATAAGTGAATGGGCCCAGCGGGAAAAAGAAGGAGTACGGAGGCCTTCCAGAAGGCCTCTGTACCCCTTCTTTTGGATAAACAAGGCCTTCTCGCTCCATTCCATACTCATATCTTTTTTACACGCGTTGTCATTGCGGAGAAGGCCTTCCGCTTTCCATTCTTCCCCAGAGCTTCTTAAAGGCCTTCAAATAAATGGCTCTTAGAAGGCTTTCCAGAGAATGACTTTCAAAAGGCCTTAGCAAAAAGGTTATCTTGAAGGGCTTTTAAGAAAGGTATGTTTAAAGGCCTTTCAATTAATGGCTCTTAAAAGGCCTTTCAGACCATCCTTCTACAAATGCATTAAAGGTCATATTGAAGGGCTATCAGTCTAAAACATTAAGGAATATTTCCTTACAAATGAAATTAGAAGACTGAATAGGCTTCATGTAACGTACGTTTATATATTTTATTAAACTTATTGTGGTTTAATAACACATGTGATACCTATTTTTTTATTGAAATAATCAAATTTGCTAAACATTGTAAATAAAAGTATACCTATAATAAAAAAAAACTTTTAAGCACAAGTACCTATCTTCCTTAAGGCTAGATTACACTATTATACTTTGTATTAATACATGTCAAAAACTCAAGTAATATGACAAAGTGTGATAGTGTGAATGCAATGTGTCACGAAAATGACAAGTATTAAGAAAAAAGTTTGACATCCCATACGACTTCATCGTTTTTTGAAAAATTTCAAAACAATAATACTTTTCATTGGATCAGTGTTGCATTTTATTTCATGTGTGAGTGTTTATACTTTGTGAGATGGTGTCAACACGAACTGTCATGTTACATTAGATTTTTTGACAGTCGCAACAAAACTCATTAGATTTCTATCTCACAAAGTATTATGGAATACGTAAGGCTTGTGAGATAGTGTAATCTAGGCTTTAATGGACAAAACTCAACTAAAATGATTTACATTATTGTTTTTATTTTGTATTTTAATATGCACCTACTTTGTTACTTTGTTTTTATAACGGGATCTGAAAAAAACAAAACAAAAAATTTTACTCTTTCTCTGTTCCACTTCAACTAAAATGATTTACAGCATATTTTACTTTGTTTTTGTAAAGGGATCTGAATTCTTTTGCTTTTGCTTGTGCAAAAAAAAAACAAAACAAAAAATGTTACTCCTTCTTTTCTCGCTTCTCATACCAAAGAGGCCTTCTATGAGGCATTCTTTAGCTGTTACGTAAGAATATGAATTAAATCAAAAAAATTTTTAAGCAGGCCTTTAAAAAGGCCTGAAGTAAGAAGGTCTTCTGAGTTTTCCCGCTGGGGGTGAGTGAAATGCTTATGTATGCTTAAATGTATTTAAATGCCAAGTCAAAATTTATTCATTTATTTATATTTTATTTCACATTTAACCAATTGGGATTTAAATAAATTTAATAGTTTTAACAACTTAAATTGGTTTAATTCTAACAGAGATTTCTTTAAAAGTCACACAAACATAAGTTTATATGTATGTGCGAGCATATTTGAATAATCTACTTTAAATGGGGATGTTTCCTATGCACTCATGTGTTAATGTAGATGTTTTAGCACCACCAACATTTTCATTAGTGTTTTAAGTTAATTGCCTTAATTAAATTTTTTTTATCCAAATAAAGGGTAATATAATAATGTATACGCATATATCTTTGTTCTATTAATTTCCTAATAATTAAAATTAATTGCTACATACATATATTTCGAATGAAATGAAAAATATCAGACAAAACTAATTAGATTTAAGCACTCGATTTAAAAATACTTAAAGGAATTTTTCAAATCAGTTATTATCAGTGTTCGCTACTTAGTGTTCGGTTCGGTGGATTTGTGGAAAACACAAACGCTAATAAAAACAAGTAGAAGTGCTATATTCCGCTGTGCCGAATCTTATATACCCTTCACCATTGTGCGAGTAGAATAGAGAGTAACTAAATAATTTTTACATATACATATACATACATATTTACAATACTTAAAACTTCATTATAAATGAAATTTAAAAAGCGAAAACTGGTTAATATTTTTTCTTAAATCGTTTTTAGTTTCTATTTGTTAAAATTATTTCGTTAAATATATGAAATAATAAAGAAGGATGATAACGGAAATCATATTGGGCATTATGCTAGTATATGTAAACAAATACGAATGGGGGGTGAGGGGATAGGAAGAAGAGACGACAACCGGATTTGAACTTCGCTTTGCATAAGGACCCAGAATATATATACTTTATAGGGTGTAGGACCTTCGGTGAAGGGTATAAAAAACAAACTTAATTATAAAAAAAAAGAGTAATTTTTGGGATTTCAGTATTTCGGTCATAACCGATTTGACAGATTTATATACCGACGTGTTAAAGAAGAAATTTGCCAGTTATTTTGGCTATCAAACTTGGACTCGGAAAGATCTATGGTTCCTGAAAATGGGTATTTAAAAAAAAAAATTAATATTTTGGTCATAACTTTTTCGTATCTGAACCGATTTTCCCGAGTTTTTAAGAAAATATTTTCTATTAAAAATTTCCGATCTTCTGATATATAAGGCATAACCATAGGTCATATTACAGTCAAAAAATTTTGGTTTTTATAAAATTTTTAATACTTTTTGTATGAGAGGTACCACGCCTACTTCTCCAATCCCGCCCACATTTTGTAGGATGGTGTATATTTATAACCTAAATGTTTGCACCTAATTTTAAAGCTTTGGCTTTTGCCATTCTCCAGATATACAAAAAAAAGTAATAAAAATACAACAACCACAAGGGATTTTTTGGAAAAATTAGAGGCAGTCGTGGTTTTTTGGTCATATTGCAGCCATTGTTGGACCGATCTGGCTGAATTTCAATAGCAAGAAATGGTGGAATATATGTGACATAAATGTAAAACAACGTAGCCGCTATCATGTCTGGAGTCTCCGGAAAACACATATCAAACGTAAGACGGACAGACGGACGGACGAACGGACGGATATCGTTAAATCAACTTCTCTCCTCATAAGGACCCAGAATATATATACTTTATAGGGTCTAAGATCAATATTGTAGAAATAACAAACGGAATGACAAACTTATATATACCCTACCTGTGGTGAAGGGTATAAAAAAACCAAACATTTTTTACAAAAACAAAACACATTCGAAAAAAACTAAAAGCCAGCAAAATAAGTGTACCAAACAAAACATATACGCAATACACACATAAGTTGTTCGTACTGTGGTCGTTGCTAAAATTTTTTGTTTGTTCATTTCTTTATCGATGTGAAAAAAGAAACATTATAGAACATTCAAATATAATGTTTGTCTACAGTATCACTGCAATTGTTCTGCTTTTTAACGAAGAACAGAACTATATATATGTTCGGCTCTTTCTTGAAAATAGTTACGAACAGTATTAAGGGTTGTGTTCGTGTACAAAATCTCTAAAAAAATAAATATCGTTCTTGGGTGTGTGAGCAGAATGCTAAACAATGTGCTGTTCTTGGAACATTGGTTACTATACTCTTGAATACAGTGATCAATCAAACTGAGCTAAAACTAAACTAATATTTATTAAGAACTAAACTAGATCTGCACTTTAATTACAAACAAAAACTGATCTAAAACTTAACTTAAGCTGAACTTAAATTTCAATAAAATTAAACTACAACAGCACTAAAACTTTTTTGCATTAATTTATTTAGTGCTGATTCAGAAACGTAAGGTTTAGCTGCACAGGATTTCTTTCTCTTTAGGACCAGAGGGTACGTTCATATGTAATCAGTTTTTGTCGTTAAATTTCTTGCTCCTTAACTTTAACTTAAGGAGGATTCATCCAGGTGTTCCGAACAATATTTTTGGCTTTATATTTATTTCCTTACTGAGAATGTTCTGCAGACCGATTCACCCATTTTGGAAAATTTGTCCGGAAAATCAAAGCTACCATATGATTTACAGATGTAAACAATTATAAAAAAATGACAGCACAACTAGCAAACTACTTATATGAAACTATTTTCTAAAAGGAAAGTGATTTTAATATTTTTAATTCCTTTTATTTTTTTATTTTTTTTTTATTTAATTATTCAGCAAAAAAAATAATCATCGTTGTATAAATGCAAAAATTCTATATGATGTGGCATCTCAATGCAACTTGTATGTACGAATTGGAAAAATGGGCATCTCGGTTCATTTTATTCTGAACAAGTATGAAAATTAAACCAATTCAAGATAAAACTTGCCGAACAAAATAATTTCGCTCTCTCTCTCTCTCTCAAAAGAACTCAATAAAAAAAATTTTAACCGGACAAAAATATTGTTCGGAACGCACGGGTGAATCGATCTTAAAACTCATCTTGCATATTACGAATAAAAAACAAAATGAAAAGATAAAATTGTACCACTCCTCTTCCCAATCTCTTTTCCCTTCTCTCAATAAAACACAAGGCTTGAAGAGTCAAACTTGAATTGTGTGAACCGGCACTCATTAACATTTTGCTTATATGCAATCACCGAAATCTAAACGTGAACCAGAACTGAAATAGTAGGAAACTAAAACTTAACTAAACTAGAACTTAACAAAAACTGAACTGAGCTTAATTTTAAATAAAACTCTACTTAAATTTAAGTAAAACTTAATTAAAATAAAACCAAACCTTAATTGAGCTGAATTTAAACTCAACTTTACACTCAGCTGTAGCCTTGAAACTTTGTTGTGATGCTTTCAAACTTTTTCTCAAAGTTGTTAATTTGTTTGTTCATTCTTTTTTGTTAAAGCTTAATTTTAAGCTTTGTACTTTATATGCTTTTGTATCATGAGCTTTATCTGAAATGTTAGGGACTCGTAAATTATACAAAAAACAATCTTATTTAGATAAAACAATTTTAATTAATTACAATATTCTCTTAATCATCTATTTTCTTTCTAATTACAGAACAGACTCTAAATGTATAAGAAACATATTGTGTTATAATGGGCAAAAATGTTTTATAAATGATGCCAAAAATTGAATGTGACATTGTGGCAGCTACAGCAACAAGAGAAATGGTGAGTGGAGCGACACATTTACCAATATTTGAAACAACAGTAGCACAAAAACTATATAATCCACATCTACTTTATCAACAGACTACGACACAACACCAACAATATTATCAACAACAGAATCATTATAACAGCAATAGTGCTAGTGGTAACTACAAGTTGCAAGAGTACAACCATCAGCAACAGCAACAGCAACAGCAGAATAAAATGGCTACTAGCTCGTATGTGTATCGAAGTCCTTTAACGATACCACCCGTAGCTACACATACAATGTATGATAATATAAACAGCAGCAGTAACAATAACAACAACAACAATAATTGTAGCACAATCAACAGTAACAACATAAGCAGCCATAGCAACAGCAATATGTTAGAAAACTATAATAACAATTATAATCATACAATGAATTTAGCAACAAGTACACCTGCAACTCTTAGTCATGATATGGCAACAGCAGCAACAGCAACAGGTGGTTGCTGTGATGCCCGAACTACAATTGCAACTCCGACACCGACAACACCTAGTCCCCATCAATACGGTTCTAAGGAGAAATTTCATGAATTTCAGCCGCAACAGCACACAATGATGCCAGCAGCAACCACAACATTTTTACAAAAATCATTAGAGGCTCCCGTTAAACAAATTAATTACACTAATGGTTATGCCAACAGTGCTGGGGACGAGCGAAGGATTAACAAACACATATCCAGCCCTCCACCACCACCTGCAGCAATTCTAGCTAAGACTCCGCAACAGAGACAATCTTACTCGCCCAATGTATCCACAGAAGCTCATTTGTTGGCAACTAGTATGACCACACCACCTACATGGCATCCTCATGTCTATGCCTGTCCGCCCAATCGACCCACTCCTCATACTATAGCCGACATTTTAGGCTTGCGTGATCTAGCCAACCATTCATCTCTAACCACCACACTACTAAATTCTTCGCATACTCATGATACTCAAGATGAATCCTCCAATTCTTCTGCCACCAATTTACCTCCTGCTCCAGCAAAATCACCAAAAAGTATTTTACGCAACTTTCAGCAACAATATTCCCAACAAATCAATCAATATGATCAGTCCCAGCTGCACAGCGCTTCTGTAAGTGAGACAAGCGAAGATGACCAGGTGGCGACAAGTATTGCGGTGGGTTCAGAGGTAACACCAATGGTGTCCCAAGTACCGCCGGTGTTGGATCAACCATTAAATTTATGTGTTGCTAAAAAATCAAGAGATTCTCTTTCTCCTCCACCTGCCGTCAAACAAAATCAAATTTTGGGTATACCAACGGATCGGGAAAAGACAACGTCGCTGCTCGGCAAACATTTGAAAAAAGGTGAGTTCAAATTTTATTTTTTTAAATATTTTAAAACCATATGGAGATATTTTAATTATATGCTGATACATTAAACTAAATTGGATACAATATGCGAAGTGTTTCTTTTTATGCACACAGACAATAGTGTAAAGGGTATATTGCGATTGTGCTGATGTTTGTAACACCTTAAAATCATATAGACTCGGAATCACTTTCTGAGTCTATATAACAATGGTCGTCCGTCCGGCTGGCTAGCTCTAGTTCTAGTTTCGTTCTAATTTTGTTCTAGTTATGTTCTAGTTCTGTTTTAGTTCTGTTCTAGTTTTGTTCTTGTTCTGTTCTAGTTCTGTTCTAGTTCTGTTCTAGGTCTGTTCTAGCTCTGTTCTAGCTCTGTTCTAGCTCTGTTCTAGTTCTGTTCTGTTCTAGTTCTGTTCTAGTTCTGTTCTAGTTCAGTTCTAGTTCTGTTCTAGTTCTGTTTTAGTTCTGTTGTAGTTCTGTTCTACTTATGTTCTAGTTTTGTGCTAGTTCTGTTCTAGTTCTGTTCTAGTTCTGTTCTAGTTCGGTTCTGGTTCTGTTCTAGTTCTGTTCTAGTTCTGTTATATTTATGTTCTAGTTCTGTTCTGGTTCTGTTCTAGTTCTGTTCTAGTTCCTATCTAGTTCTGTTCTGTTCTAGTTCGGTTCTTTTCTAGTTCTGTTCTGTTCTAGTTCGGCTTTAGTTCTGTTCTAGTTATGTTCTGGTTCTTTTCTAGAGCTGTTCTAGTTCTGTTCTAGTTCTGATCTAGTTCTGTTCAAGTTCTGTTCAAGTGGTACTAGTTCGGTTCTAGTTCTGTTCTTGTTCAGTTCTAGTTCTGTTCTGGGTCTTTTCTAGAGCTGTTCAAGTTCTGTTCTAGTTCGGTACTAGTTCGGTTCTAGTTCTGTTCTAGTTCTTTTCCAGTTCTGTCGTAGTTCTGTTCTATGCTAACTCTTTTCTACATCCTTCTAAATTCTGCTGGTTAATGCTTAGGCATATAATAGTAAAGAAAAACATTCAAAAGGAATTTAAAAAAAAAGGTTTAAGGAATTTGCTAGAAATTAAGTAAAAAATAAAGTCTCAATGAAATTTATAAAATTAAATTAAACAGACAAAACATCAAAATCTCGTCTGCTTCAAAAATATTTGGTCTATTTTTAAGTTAAAAGGCATAATATAATTCTTCAAAATTTAATCTTTAAATGACATTTTAATATGAAAACAATTAAATTAATTTTGATGCGAAAACACAAGACAAAATAAATAGCAACGCCAGACGAATTTATTATGCTTTATAGTGGGAATTTCTTTCCTTAGCCAACGAAATAATTTTAGTTTAGATTCATATTTATTTTTAAATTTTTAAAGCCAGAGGTGACAAGTAATGAATTCGCTGAATATAATGCAGAGCAACATAAATAATATTTGATCAAGAACTAGAAGAACTTATAACCATACATAAACATAAAAGAATTCCATAAGAGAGTTTGGAAAAATTGTAGAAATAATTGCTTTAATAATTTTATAATGACCTTACTCCTTTCAATTCTGCTACACACCACTACATAGTTTTAAAATCACTTGTGATGGAAAATTATGGGAATTAACAAAAACTCAAGCTGAAAAAAAGTAAATAAAGATTCCAAAATATTTTTTATACGAGTAACAAGCAACGAATATTCTTTCTTTTGAAGATGATGAACTCACATTGAAATTAATTTTTATGTTGTTTTTTATTATTTCGGCATTTCATTCTCTTTGAATTCTGCTGTGTTGTTCTTTTGGGAAGCGTTTTTTTTTTTCATTTATTTATGTTTTCTTTGTAGATAAATCGCTCTTAATCTTTATTTTATGTAGAGAAAACATTTTTGTTTAGTTTTGATCGTTTTAAAATTGTGTCACTTGTGAAGCAAATAAAAAAAAATAATGAGTAATATTTTTTTAAGTATGTTCACTTAAGTGGCACATATTTTGCCTTTTCTTATGGTTATTTCATAAAAAGACCACATGTCACAAGGAATCTAAAAAGGGAAAACTTTCGAAAATCAAACTTGTGGCGTTTTTGATTTCAAATATGTTCGTGTGTTAAGAGTTCAAGACAATAAATTAAGAAATTAATTTAATTAAAACAAATTAAAAACTTAAATAACTTTAAATTATAAAAAAAAAAACTGACATAAATAATAAAGGTATTCAAGTCAATTTTTTTACTCTTGCAACTGTGCAAAAAAGCATATTTGCACTTATTTGACGTAAGCAAAGTCGAACTAATAACTTATTTACCTAAAAAAAATTTCAGATAAGTATTCTATACTTTTTATATATTTTTAAAGAATTTTTTTCAATTTGGCAATGCCATAAAAACTTGCAAAATTTTATGCTTTTACTCTGATAATCTTGCACTTACTTAGCGCCTGACAATTTTGTCTATGTGTTTGTTATGTTGTTGCACTTTTGCTTTTTCGTAAGGGTGCAACTTTTGACGTGAATACCTTTAATTAAATGTAGCTCACCAGATTATTTGACCACTAATTCAATTAAATGCAGTTCTATTTTAGTTATGTTCTAATATAGTTGAGTTAAATTCTACTTTAGGTATATTTTAGTTCTATTTGAATTTGGTTTTAGGTTTGTTCTAGTCCAGTTCTAGTTTAGACCTAGTTCAGTTTTATACCAGTTCTAGTTCAGTTTTAGTTCAGTTTTAGTTCAGGTATATTTCATGTCTGGTTCAGGGGCCTAATTCTGACAGCCGTGATCGAGTACTTTCTCGATTCGAAAGCAATTTTATTTCTAATTCTTTCAGTCGATACTGAACGAATCGAAATAATTTTTTCAGTGTTGTGAAACTCAAATTAATGCTTTAATAATAACTCAGATTCTTTCAGTATTGACTAAAATAATTAGATATTAAATTGCTTTCGAATCGAGAAAATATTCGATCAAGGCTGCCAGAATCAGGCCCCAGCTCTGGTTCAGTTCTAGTTTAGTTTTAGAACTTTTCTAGTTCAAGTTCAGTTTAAGTTTAGGACTAGTTCAGCTCTGGTTCAGTTCTAGTTCAGTTGTTGTTCAGTTGCAGTTCAACTTTAGTTTATTTCTTGTTTCGTTCGAGTTTAAGTCGTGTTTAGTTCTACTTCAGTTATAGCTCAGTTCTAGTTGTAACTCAGCTCTAGTTAAATTTAATTTAAGCCAAAAGCACTAAATTAGCATTAGTTTTTTAGGAAAAAAGTAGGGCAATTAATTCAATTTTTGTTTTACTCGATTATTCGCGCGAACAATTAATCGAGGTAAAAATGTAATCGAGTAATAATCGAACAATTTAATATTATTCAGTTAATCGAATAATTTTCATTTATCAGTTTAGAAGTTTAGAAATAAGATCAAAAATTTTACTTTTTCACATAAAAATTTTATTAAAAAAGTAACCAAAATTTAACAAAAGGCACTTCATGTAATAAGAGAGGAAACTTTTTAAATAAAAAACGTTTAACCCTTTCAGTGTTTTTGTCGAATATATTCGACATTACATTGTACTCTGTTTCTACGCCCTTTTAATGTAAAAAAATGTACAGTTAATTATATATATATTTTTTTTTTGTTTTATCTGAAAGCAGAGACACTTTTGCTATTATAATTTGTTATTATAGTAGGCATTGACTTTCTTTTCTTATTATTGAGCGGATTGTCGTACACTAAAGGTAAATAAGTGTTTACTTGAAAAAAATATTGCAAAAATAAATTGAAGGTTCTTTTGTGGACCTTGTTCCGTTGTCAAATATAATAGACATTTACCTTAAGAGGTTGTATTTTTATACCCTTCACCACAATTAGTTGTGAAGAGGGTATATTAAGTTTGTCATTCCGTGTGAAACTTTTTTATTATTCATCTCAGACCCTATAAAGTATATATATTCTGGGTCCTTGAGTAATTTTAAGTCGATTTAGCCGTGTCCGTCTGTCTGTCCGTCTGTCCGTCTGTTGAAAACACGCTCACTTTCGAAAAACTCAAAAGAAATAAACAAACTTGGTGTCAAATTGCTTGTAGTTATCCTAAGCAGTTTGGGATTGAAATCCAGCAAAATCGGTTCAATAGGATCTGAGCTATGAATCAAAATGTGGAACCACCACCTAAAAAAAATTGATAATTTTGTTACAAAAACTAACATAAATGGTGGAAAAATGCACAGAATGATATAAGATTTCGCAACAGTTCGTTTTATTTAACTGGAAATCACGCTGTAAAATTTCTTGAAGATCCGTCCATGATTTACCCTAGGCCCCATATAAGCCCTACTCCCGGAAAACCGTATAGTAAGCCTAAAACCCTAACTAACAATGCGTTCATAACAAATTATGGCACGTCACAGTTAAATAGGACTAGAAATGAAACTATTAAGTTTCGTGAAGATCGGTCCACAATTTACCATAGGCCCCATATAAAACCTACTTCCAGAAAACAGTTTAGTACGCCTAAATCCGTAAAAAATAATGCTATCATAACAAAATTTGGTACATCAAAATTCTTTAGAACTAAAAATAAGAGTGTGAAATTTCGTGAAGATCGGTCCATAATTTACCATAGGCCCCATATAAACCTTACTCCCGGAAAACAGCTTAGTACGCCTAAAAACGTAAAAAAGAATGCTATCATAACAAAATTTTGTACATCACAGTTTCATTGAACGAGAAATAAGACTTTAAAATTTTGTGAAGAACAGTCCATCATTTACCATAGGCCCCATATAAACCTTACTCCCGGAAAACAGCTTAGTAAACCTAAATACATAAAAAATATTGCTATCATAACAAAATTTTGAACATATAAGTTTTACAGGACTAGAAATAAGACTATGAAATTTCGTTAAGATCAGCTTATAATGTATCCCAGGCCCCATATAAACCCTACTCCCGGAAAACAGCTTAGTAATCCTAAAAACGTAAAAAAGAACGCTATCATAACAAAATTTAATACATCACAGTTTTATAGAACTAGAAATGACACTGTGAAATTTGTTGAAGATCGGTGCATAACTTACCATAGGCCTCATATAAAGTCCACTCTGGTAAAATAATTAAATACGCGGTAAACTTTCTTACAGTTTAGCTTCATATGGCCAGAAAAAATGTTATGCAATTTTGTGATATACGGTCCATAATTTTCCTTAGATTCCATTTTAGCAGCCTTCTGAAATTTACTGCAAACGCTTAAACTAATTGCACCGCTGTATTGAAATTTAGGTTTTTCAATACCAGAAATCGTTCTGCAGAATTTGGGATGATTGGTTCATAGCTTACCATGGCTTTTATATAATTTGTTCTCTTGAAAATCATTTAAGTTCATCTTAAACTGATATTCTACTCAAACTTTTTAAAATTGATTCTGATTGTCGATCAATAATTTTATATAGGTCTAAACCGCAACAAATTTTAATGCAGATGTCTGTTTTTACAAAGATTATAATAATAAATAGACATCATACAGATATTACTCCTAAAACATTCGAAGTGTCGGTGGAGGGTATCAAAGATTCGGCACAGCCGAATATAGCACTCTAACTTGTTTTTATTAGTAAGCCCTACAAAATAGTGTTTTTATTTAGAAATCATAACATTTTCTCTACGGATTTCCATAGCAATGGAAAAATTTAATTTTCAGATGTTGAGAACTTTAGGTCAGAAGAAAATATTGATGATATATATATGTATATATGCCAAGTCAATACGTCCACTGACCTCCGAAGTTTGCACTTTTATTGACTCTTAAAAGCAATAAAAGTTGGTGAACAATCCGAATACCCGAAACCATGGAGGCATTCATTGTGTGCCACTGTCAGAAAACAACAGCAGGTGTGAAATTCCAAAAAAAATTTCTTATTTCAATAAATATTTAACGGATAAATCGTAAAAAATCTATTTTTTTTCTTTTATTTCCGTACAAAAGAGAAGCATATATACGTAACAATAGGTATCCTTGATGGTCAATGTCGAATATAATCGACATTCCCTAAAAACCAGTTTCAGCTCTGGTTCAGTTCTACAGTTTAAATGTTTATAATTCAAGCGATTTATTTCTTCGATTATTTCGATTAATTTCGATTCTTTCACTTCTTTTTGACGTTAGAGAGATTGAAAGAAAAGCGATAAAAAGCATATCCAATTTTCTTGTCTTTTCTAAAAATTGGTAGCCTTACATTATAGCACTTGAATCTCTTTTGCATTTTTCAATTTTAATAATTTAAATAGTCTTGTTAAGGTAGTAGAAGGTTGTTTTCATTCTTCTCAAAAAAATCATCTTCTTCATCTAAATCATTGTGGTAAAAGTATCGGATTGTTTTTTACATAAAAGAACAAAAATAATACTGTGAAAAAAAAAATTTTCGAATAATCGACATAAATTAATCGAAGTATTCGTTAACCGAAAATAAGCAGTTTTAGATTATTCGAACAGTTAATAGCCCAAAATTATTCGATTAATTGAACAACGTTTAATCGTTTGAATACCCTAGTAAAAAGCTTTATTTCTTTTAAGACATTTCTGCGACATTTTGACAAAACATCTTAAGTCGAGATAAGATGGCAAAAAAGTTTTAAAAAAGTACTCGGTTAGAAAAAAAAACAATTTTTATTAAATAATAAACCAAAATTAAAGAAAAATATCGTTTTTAATACAAAATTTTAAAAACGTACACAAAAATGTTTTTTGATCAACTTTTTAAATTTGACTGGAGATGTTTTGTCAAAATGCCACAGGTACCTATTTGCCTGTACAAAACCCATTTATTTAATTGATTTAAAAAAACTTTTTTTTTGTTAAGCCGCAAAAGAAATTTTAATTCATTTTTACGTATGTTCGGGTGTGCAAAAGCCGGGTATAATTGCTTTTAAGTTTAAGTTTTGTTTTCATTATTTCTTCTTATTATTGCATTTTCCTTTAGTATTTATAAGAAACTTTAAGTTAATTTCCATTTATTTTCTTGTTATTGATTGAAATGTATGCGTTGTATTGCTATACACTAATGCATTTTTGGAGTTATGGTCGAATATAATTAAGTGGCGTACTCTTTTATTGTAAAGGGTGTGTTTTTAAGCCCTATAGAACTTTAAATTGTAAAAAATAAAACAAAATATTAAATCCTTATCAATAATATGTATTTGTTAAAAGGATAAATACATGGCATTACCATTCGACAATGCTTTCGGGCATATTAGCACCGCAGCTGCTGTAGACGCAGCTCATTCTGGATGTCAAATTTTAGATAATTTCTTAAAAATAAGGGCCGATAATGCGACCAGTGTGTAAGCAGCACCAAACGGTGCATTTTTTGGATGAAATGGATTCTGTAAATTCCTGTTGTGAATTGGCCTTACTCCATATTCGCCAATTTTGTTTATTAAGCCAAAAATGAGCCTTAACCCTGGACACAATCTTATGATAAAACATCAGAGTAAATTTGGATTTGCCAGATAGTACTGATCATAAATGGCAAAAAGTAAGCGCAGGTATTAACTTGTTTTACAGCTAACCCTATTGCAAGTTCTATCGGCCTTAAAAATACAATTTCTTCCCGTTATCGGTTGTCCACTGATATGTTTTTGTGGGTAAAAGATATTAAATGTTACCAATTAAATGGAATTTAAAGTTCTTGAAAATTCCTTAACAACGAGTGTAATAACTGTTTAGCAAGCGATATTTGATAGCTTTCACATCAATATCAGAAAGCTTTTGGAAGTCTTTGATAACTCAAGTTATAATAAACAAACGATCCTCTTGTACATTAGTTCAAACTGCCTGTTTAATTTACACAATTTAACTCTCTTCAGTTTTAGATCCATTTATTGCCCAAACTATAGCGGACAAGTGATCAATTAAGAGTTAATCAATGTGGGTCATGAGCAAATTGAATTGAAAATTTTACTCCACTTAAAATTATTTCTCTGAGTGTAACAAAGTGCAATATTTTCAAATAATTATTAATATTTTTTTTTTTTTTTTTTCACATCGCATTATTAGTTTTATATTTGCTTGTTAAATATTTATTGATTCCAATTGTTTTTCAGTCAGTCACATTCGTTATTACTTGAGTTATTTTGCCAACCGTTTATTCCGCCAGTTTCCCTTAAACGACAGCCAGTGTTAATTGTTGTGTTGACCCAAATAGTTTTTGCTTGTATTTTCTTTTTTTATTTGAGGCAAAAAATGAATTTTAAAAAAACAATGATTTTAATGGCATTTTATTACTCAAACCGGGTTGTTATGACTCTAAAGCGGACTGAAACAATGAAACACTCATTGAGTTGTGTATTTAAATGACATTTTTACACATTTCTTTTTTAATTTTTTTTTAATTTAATAAAAATTTTTTTTGCTATAAAAATAACGTTGGTATGACTGTGTCTGAATATATTTTATTAATTGCTTTATTGATTATTTTGTTTAATTTTTATTAATATTTAATTAAATTATTAATCCATGAATTATTCTCATTTTATTTAGAGTTTTTGCGTACAAAATGGAATTTTAGTTAAAAAAAATTAATGTAATTTTAATTAATATTTTAAAATGTTTTTTCTTTTCTAGAAAAAAAGTAACAGCCATTAATTAAATCTGTTTGCAATCTATTGCAATCTATCTAAATTAATGAGGATTTTCAGAATCTGATATCAATTACAATGCAAACCATTTGAAATTTGAAATTAATTTTATTCGATTTAATTCATGTGTCTAAAACGGTCGGTTCGTTGAACAATATTTGCGACGACTCGGCAACACATTTCGACGGAAACGACCGTTGAAATCGGCTCCAGTGTTGTCAATTTAATCCTGCTAAGTAAAAATCTGCATAAATGTATTTATTTAAAAACCAAACACACAACAAAAATCAAATGTTTGTAAAAAATTTTTGTGTACAACCATAATGACAAGTCCTCTGCGTTACTGTTCGTCGCACAATTTAAAAAGTGTTGTGAGGGTACAAGAATTAAAAGAAAAACACTCTAGACGGTACTTGTTGCTTGCAAAACCTTTCAATACAGTAAAAAATTTGATATATACTCATAGTATTTGAAAATTTCCTTCTTGCTGTCTGCAAGAATCTGCGATGTTGACTTGTGTTTCGTATGTAGTGGACGCATACAAATGTTTAAAAAATCCATTTTACCTACTTTTTATAAGCACGGGTAAAGTTTTTGCTCTAAATTGCTTTAAAATTTTAAAATCGCAATATGAGTGAGATTGTTTTACATGATAAATTATAAGTTTTGCCAGATAATTACCTGGAAAATATTCAATACATGTTGCTTAAGAAATTTTGAATACAGTTTTAGCTTTTCTAGATTTGCAGACTTTTTCCTTATCAGAAGTTATCATTTGTTCTAATATTTTTATATTTTTTGCATATTTCTGTTTTTGGGGTATTTTGCTTGACTTTTGAAATTTTGTTTGTGCAAAAAAAATGATCTGGTCACAATAGTACAATAAATATAGAATATCGACTACTATTAGTAGTTCTAATAGTAGTCGATAGCAGTAGTAGTATTTTTCATATTATTACTATATTTAACTTTTAAATAATAAAAACAATTGTAGTAATTTACATTAGATTTTTATTATTTTTATTATTATTTGTTCAATTACATTTTATAACTTATTCGATGACTCCATTTAACAATAAATAAAAAATTACGTACTTTTAATACCTTAAGCACGAGTAAATCTAACATTTTTTATTAAAAAATGTTAGCAATTAATGTATTTTTTTTTTTACCTGCCTTTTAATTAATTTATATGTTTTGTAATAAAAAGCAATTTTTAACAAATACAACCATTTTATTTCACATTAATGACTTAAAACAAATAAATTTTTAATACGAAATTAATCACTTGTTTTTATTTTGACGTTAAAATCGTCAAGGGGAAAAATATGTATTAATTCTATTGTTTCTTAATTATCTTGTTGATGTTAGAAAAAAAGAATTATTTATTAATTTGAAACACTATGAATCGGTGTATTTGATCATAATAGACAAGGTTGACTATATTTTATGCCTTCTATAAATTAGTTTGTTTAATTTAATTTTTCTTGTGATTTAAATTAATGCGCCATGTTATTTGGCACAGAAATAAAAAAAATAATTTTTAATTGAATTAAGAATAAAAAGCGAGAGATTTAAATAAATAACTAACCATAATAAATGAGTATAATGTTAATCTTATGGTTTTATAACACAATCGATTATTTCTAATTTAAATAGTTCAATCCTAAATTTAAAAAAGTCACGCTTTAACACAAAGATTTACACGATCACAGATTTTTAGTAAAGACATGAACCCTAAATAAACGTAAACACGCTGAGAAACACAATTTACTACAATTATTAGTATTGTGGTTATTTTGTTGAACTATTTATGGTTTTTAATTCAAATTTTTTAATATTTTTAATTAGGCTTAAGTTCATGAAATTTAATTTTTCATTAAATTATTTTTATGAAGAAAGGAATTTTACAACATGAAAATTAATTAAAATTGTTATTGATAATCCTTCATTCTTGACGTGGCTGGGGCTCGAACCCCGGCCGGCAGGTTACCATGACATGTTTCGATTGCAACCACTCAATCTCCTCAGATGGATTTGCCGTCTTACACCCGCAGCCATCGATGACTCTTGACGTCAATAGTCAAACATCAATCCTTAAACCAAATTGTATTGTAACATTTGGTAGATCGAAATTTGCTTTCCTGAATGATTATCCATTTTTAATTGATTTTACATGTTTTTTCCTTTACTTCTGTTTTTTCGTACTTTTGTCAAGAATTTTTCTTGAAGTCCAAGTACATTTTTTGTTTTTTCATTTTGTCTTTTTCTTTTCTGTTAACATTTTTCAGCACAACTTGAAGGACAAATGTACACATAGAGCTCGTGCCTTAGCTTTAACAATAATTAGTATTGTGGTTATTTTGTTGAACTATTTATGGTTTTTAATCCAAATTTTTTAATATTTTTAATTATTTTTATGAAGAAAGGAATTTTACATTTACTACATGATCACCTCATGCAAAACTATTATATAATGAAAAATCTTAAAACATATTGTGGTAACTTTAAACAAAATATTGTAACCGGCAATCATTAAATTAGTCCTCCGACCACGTTATGGTTAATAATAACCGCAATACGTTAAGCACTAAAATTTGTATGGTTTTAAATTAATAAAAACATTTTTCTATTTTCCAAGCGCAACATGTTACGGTTGAAAACCAACTAAGCTATTATTAATATGGTTGTGGCATCTTGAGGACTTTTAAGCCACAATATGGTTGCTGGTGACAAAATATGGTTAAAGTTTTGTTGGGCGTGAGCAGATGGAGAATTGGGTAACACATCCGAAATTTCTATACATTTTTTGGCGCATAAATCATGTTCATTTTAACCGCTGGCATGGGCTATGTCCGGTCTATAGAAGTCACTAAATACTGAGAGAAAAGGCGTCATAACGCTGATGTATTTTGACATCAGTACTACGACAAGTGTCTTCGTTTTTGATCACATGACACTTTTAATCATTGTGATGTCAGCCTTAACAGCACTTGGCCAAATTGTCAGCAGGGTCAAAAATTCAAATTATGTCATCAATGGGATGACACTTCGGCATCACAGAAATGAAGCATCGGAGTCAGTTTAATATGAAATGTCTTCGGAGCGATCACTCAGTAGCATCGGAGAAAAAAGTCATTCGGCTTTATTCAATAGCAAACTGCCAACAAATTGATTTATTGGGATTGACTTTAGTAAAAGAAAGTAAATATTATTATTTACGCACGCCCTTTGTTTACAGAAGAACTCTCAATTAGAAGATACCAGTACACTAATAAAATTATTACAGTAACTGAATGTGGGTTATTAAATTCGTTTTCCGTACTGTTACTACATGATCACCTCATACAAAACTATTATATAATGAAAAATCTTAGAACATATTGTGGTAACTTTAAACAAAAATATTGTAACCGGCAATAATTAAATTAGTCCTCCGACCACGTTATGGTTAATAATAACCACAATACGTTAACCACTAAAATTTGTATGGTTTTAAATTAATAAAAACATTTTTCTATTTTCCAAGAGCAACATGTTACGGTTGAAAACCAACTAAGCTATTATTAATATGGTTGTGGCATCTTGAGGACTTTTAAGCCACAATATGGTTGCTGGTGACAAAATATGGTTTAAGTTTTGTTGGGCGTGAGCAGATGGAGAATTGGGTAACACATCCGAAATTTCTATACATTTTTTGGCGCATAAATCATGTTCATTTTAACCGCTGGCATGGGCTATGTCCGGTCTATAGAAGTCACTAAACACTGAGAGAAAAGGCGTCATAACGCTGATGTATTTTGACATCAGTACTATGACAAGTGTCTTCGTTTTTGACCACATGACACTTTTAATCATTGTGATGTCAGCCTTAACAGCACTTGGCCAAATTGTCAGCAGGGTCAAAAATTCAAATTATGTCATCAATGGGATGACACTTCGGCATCACAGAAATGAAGCATCGGAGGCAGTTTAATATGAAATGTCTTCGGAGCGATCACTCAGTAGCATCAGAGAAAAAAGTCATTCGGCTTTATTCAATAGCAAACTGCCAACAAATTGATTAATTGGGATTGACTTTAGTAAAAGAAAGTAAATATTATTATTTACGCACGCCCTTTGTTTACAGGAGAGCCCTCAATTAGAAGATACCAGTACACTAATAAAATTGTTACAGTAACTGAATGTGGGTTATTAAATTCGTTTTCCGTACTGTTAAATTTGAAAAAAAATATAGTTATTTTACGAATAATTTTATTTTTGAACATTTATGTTTGTTATTCAAAAAACAAATTACCAAAAAAATAATGGTTTTTCGTTTTTATTTTGTTATGTAGTTTGATTTTTGTCGGTTGAAATGTATTTTTTTTAAGTAAAAACCATTCAATTTTAATGAATATGCTGTTTAATAAATAAAAAATTTAAAAATGAATGTAAAAATCATTTGTTTTAAATGAAATGTAAATAATCCGTTTTTTAAATGAATTTTAATTTGTTTAAAATGAATTTTCGTTTGAATTTAACTACATAATATTTTGAGTGTAGCAAGCCCGGTATGGTTTTCGTAATAATAATACTTTGAAAATTTGATGCATAAATAATGAAAACAAGTAGAATATGGGAATTTTTGTTTCTAATTTTACTTCTTAAACATGAAAATAATCGAATTAATGTCATTGTAGTCAAAGCATAGATGACGCATAAAATAAGTATGACAAAATTTTATGATGACATTCGTCATTGGATTGGTGTTACTTTTTGCATCCTTGATGCCATTTGTAATAACCAGGGAAACCATAAATATGCGATTGCATGTTTTTCCGTGTGCGACCAAAGAAGGCAGAAACAATATTTTATCCGTTTTAGAGCTTTTTATGAATTTTGGCATCGATTTGTTAGTGCATATTTTTGCATTTTTTTTACCGTTTGCAGCATTTTTTGCATAATTTAGTTAAAATAGCCTTATTGCAGCATTTTTAAGTGTATAGCGCATATTTTGCCTTTTTAAGGCATATTTTGATTAATATTCAATTTTTTTAGATGCATACAAACAAGAGCTTTCGCAGAAAATAAATTTGTTTTTTTCGAAAATCTGTTACTTCAATTGCAACATCTACATTTAGTATTTACTCTTTAATTGTTAGATAAAAGATAAAAGGATAAACGTTATGCGATGTGTATCTAGACCAATCTGTTAGTATACCGATCGACTCAGAATCACTTTTTAAAGTTGTCTCTCCATGTTAGCCTTGTGCGCAAAGTACAAGTTCCAAAATTGTTGAATATTGTGTCTTCAAATGAGCAATTTTTTATTTTTAGGGCATATTTTTAAAGCTTTTCAGGGCATATTTTCAAGTTTTTACTGCACATTTAATGCGCATAAAACGCGTTTTTCCGAGCATATTTCTGGTTTCCCTGGTAATAATATAGATGTCACAATTTTGATGTTAGGGCATCATCAATATAAAGATGCATTATTCTCTGAGTGTAGCCTATTGTATGATATTTGCTATAGACCAGTCTATAGTCTTAATCAATTTTCCGCACAGCTACTTTTACATCGGGTTTAATATCTGCTGGGCACTGGTGTAATTTCCGGTTCGTTAAATTCTCATACATAAAATAAAACTTTGCAAAATTTTTTAGTTTTTTTTTATAGTTTCAATAGTAATGTTTAAAGAAAAAATAATGAAATACAATTAGTGAAACAAAAAATGTTTAAACATTTGTTTGCAATTAATTGACGTATATTTTGTGGGAAAATTTGATTTTTTTTCTCTAAAACCCACATCATTTGAATCTAGACCTCAAGTATGCAAATTATTGGAGTCAATTTGGGCGTTGTAATGTAAATGATTAAATGTGGCGCTGTGTTTACTGAAATGAAATCAAATCAATTTCAACATGTAGCTTTAAAATAACATTTGGAATATTTTTATTGACTATTTATAATTGCCTTCTTTTTTTTGGTATTTCTTACGGTTTGAGTTATCATTTCTTAAAAAATGTTCAATTTAATGTAAAACTTTTAAAGGGTTTGTATCAAGTTGGAATATCTATGCACATTTTCAAAACACGATTGCACTCTAAGGTTAATGATTTAACGTTTTAAGGTAAGCAAATTCCAAACCTTAGTTATTATTCGCATTGATTTGCGTAATTAATAGAAAACCAATTTTTTTCGTTCTAAAGAACAGCAATCCAAATTCGAGTATTAAATTGTACCGTTCACCACGGCTGGAACGGATATTTATCAGTTTGTCATTTGGTTTCTTATTTCTACAATATTAATCTAAGACCCTATAAAGTATATCGTTACATAAAACGCAAAACGCCAAAAATTACAAATCGATTTTTTCATTGATTTTGTTGTATTTGTATTTTGGAATCTTTCGACAAACATAAGCGGTTTTATTGACAAAATCAAACGGTCCTATCCAGAAAGGACGGGCGGAATCTGATGAGTGCAGAGCGTGTGGCAAGGCGAGCGAGACGCTGGAACACTTTCTCTGCCACTATCGGGCCTTTGTCATGCTGGACTTAGAATCCCTGAGGAACGACGAATGGATACCCTTAAGTTCGGGAAACTGAGTTTCTTAACGCCGGACGTTAACTCTACCAAAAAAGGTGGTGGTATTACTACCCACCTAAATATTCATGTTCTTAGGGAGCACACAACAGGCCCAGTAGAGGCCTTTCGACCTAACCTAACCTATGTACACAGAATTATATAATAATAAGAGCTAAACCACATAACAGTTTGCATAATATGCATCGTTATCAATTATCGAAACAACTGGTAGGTTTTACACGAAAAATAGAAGAAAAATACATTATAAGCAGTTAAGGGCAATTTATCATTTTAAGTAGTTTTGTGCTTTTCCTGTAAAATTTGCAAAGTGTTAGATAGGGCCGTTCGCGTTTTAGGTAGCGATATTGGGTCCTTCTTAGTAACAAAGGTTTTTAAACGATGTCCGTCTGTCAGCATGTATGTTGAAGTTCGTTTTCCGAGATTGGTCCATAAGCGACTGAGATATAAGCATAAAAACCAAGGCTGCCTCTAATTTTACCCATAAACCCCTTGTTTTTTATTTTCCGTATATCTGGGAAACGGCAAGAGTACAAGTAGGAACAAGCATCTTAGTTATCAGTAGATAACATTCGACAAAATGTGGGCTAGAGTGGAGAAGTGGGCGTGGCACAAAATAAATTTTTTTATATATGTAGAACGTTAAGAGAAAAATTGCCCTGTAGCTTTAGTAAAAACCTCTCGCATCGAAAAGATGTGACAAAATAACAAAAGAGATTACGTCGTAACGTTATAAATATCATTACATTGCACACGAAGCCGATGTGACATTGCAGACGTTGAGAACGCCAGTCACACATATCGTTGACGGCGACCAAAATTTACTAAAACTGAAAAATTTTCAAAGACGGCGGCGAAAATACAACCGTTGTCGGCAATACAAATATTGTAAAGTACCACTTGAATGTTTGTTGTTTGCAAACGAACTTTCAAAACATTAATAAAATTTTAAAAGCAAAATAATAAGACAATGAAAAAATGTGCCAAGAACAAAATATTATTATCATTTAAAGTTATTTTCGGGAGTACAAAGTTTATTATTAATACGATTTCCGTATGACGTGCTAAATTCCCAATTTTTCATATTTGATAAATACACTGAAATTTATTGTTGAGGGAAAGCTAGCTTCTATGCGCATTTCACTGGTTGCTAAGGCCAGCTCATCAGGAAACCTTTTCCAAAGATTTTAGAAAAGCCAAAAATATTAAACAAATAAAGCCCTAAAGCGAATAAGAATTTTAAACACTCTTAGTCTTACTTGTAACAATATCAAAGCTTAAACAAAACACCAACAATAAACAGTGAGTTTATCTTTTCTTACATCCCCCTACAATTGGTTGGGTTCTTTCCGACTCGAATTGTAGTTGCAAGTGGCTTAAAAGAAAAAACAAAATTAAAAAACAAACCGCTGCATTCTATTATCTTCGTAAGAAAACAACAAAAAAAAAAACCAATTTGCCAATTCAGTTTTATGCACGGGCACATGCAATTATATAATCAAAGTTATTTTCGGGAATACAAAGTTTATTATTAATACGATTTCCGTATGACGTGCTTAGTTCCCAATTTTTCATTATTCTTTGCATTTTTAATATGTTGTTTGTGTTAAAATTTTTCCTCGCCCCGTTTTTATTCGTGAGTTCACTTGACAGTTTAAAGCGGGAACTTTCTCACAGAAATTTTATAGACAATTTTACTGCTAATTGGCGAGTAATTTACTTACGTGACAGCTATTACTCGCCAAAAATTGTACAGATGCAGTTAAGTGAGAAAAAAAAGTTGATCGTTTCAATTTCTGGCATTTTTATTTTATTTCTCACATTTCAACCTAAAAGTTTTCGATGCGAGAGTTACAGAACATGGGAACTGGGGCTCCATACACAACCACTCTAGATTAACGAATATCTACAGACCGGCATAAATATTTGTTTCTGTTCTAATCGCACCGTAGTGAAGGGTATAAAAGAATCGGCATAGCCGAATATGGTACTCTTATTTATTGTTTATTGTTTAGTATTTTCCTATTCTTTCTTGTTTAGACTACTTGTTTGTTTAACTAACTTTTAGCTGTTCTGCTAGTCTTAATATTGCTGAATTGTATTTATAATTACCACCCAATATGACACAAAAAAAACTTGTACAAAAAATCTAAAAACAGAAATAGAAACAACATATTTTAACAAGTCGACAACACAGCACAAGTACTAATCAACCAACTAACCATCCTACACTCTCAGAACAATACTGCCAAATGAACAACAACTATAGAAACAAATAAATATAGAATATGAACATTTTTCATTTAAAACGATTTTTCTTAATAGATTTTTTTGCTTGTTTGGAAAATGTGTTAAGCATGCAAATCATGCATTTATTTCAACAACATGTCGATTAATATGACTTTTTATTTATTCAATATCAATTCAGACACAAATTTTACAATTATTAACAGCAGCAGCAGCAGTGGGAATTGCAGCAAAAAAATATATGCAATGCAATGAGTTACAAGCTCACACATGCAGACACTCTGCTGATATTAACAAATCGTCAAAGTGCGAACAACAATTTAAATAGAAGTTTGAAAAATTAATTAGAATTGTTTAGTGTAGGCCTTTGTCGTAATCTAACGATTTCCTAGGAATCTTTGGGCTGAAAGTCTCGCCGCCATAAGACATTAGTGTAGCAGAAGTAGCAGAAGCAGCAGACAGGTCATTAAGTCTGCTAATTACAAATTAGCAGGAAAAAAAGTTTCAAGAAACTACAAGTAGTGTATTATTAATATGATTTAGGATAAAATTAGGTTTGATTAAGGGTTACCAATTTTCGGTTAAATGGAAAATCTATAGTCTTAGGGTATTCAATTAATCGATGTTTTGTATTATTCGTTTAATCGCTCGAATAATTATACGAGGTAAAACTTAAATCGAATAATAATCAAGCAATTTAACATTATTCGGTTAATCGAATAATTTTGTCTGGCTTAGAAGTTTAAAAATAAAACCAAAAGTTATAATTTTTTTAACATAAAAATTTTAAATAAGTAAAATTAGATAAATTATAAAAATTTTATTTTAAAAGAATCAACAATTTAACAAAAGTTATTCATGTTATAAAATAGGAAAACTTTGTAAATAAAAAATAGCATCAACATTTAAGCGTAACTTCTAAAATAATCTTTCAAAAAGAGTATACAGTTTAAATGTTTATGTTACAAACGATTTCTTTCTTTTTTTCATGAAACTTGATTTAGAAAATATTCTTTCACTAATTGAAGCACAGCCGCGAAAAACGTTGTAAACGCCACATTTTGCAAAAACTGTTTTTTTGCAGATAAACGTTGACTTTACTCTCTTACACAGTTTAAACATCAAATCAACCAAAACTATGCACCTTAACGCCTTCAAAATGGCGTACAAAGTGTCAGCCAGTGGAAGAACATTGCAAGTTACTAACATAATGATGAAACCGAAATGGTTTTGCAGTGCGGAATAATGTTTTAAAAGCCTTTTGCATTAAAGTTTTTATTATCACTATTTTAAATAATAGAAAAAAAAAATTTTTAAAACAAATAATGCTGCTTGTCAAAAAACGTTTTTTTGCTCTCCTGAAAAATTATTATTTTGTAACTTAAAACGTTATTCGCGGCTGTGCTTCAATTGTTAACGTTGGAGATATTGATTATTTTAAAACAATTTTTGCAGACGTTCTGAACGCCAGTAACACATATCGTTGACGGCGACCAAAATTTACCAAAAATTAACGACGGCGGCGAAAATACAACCGTCGGCTATACCAAATTGTGTAAAGAGCGACTTTAATGTTTGTTGTTTGCAAACGAGCTTTGAAGACATTCGTATATTTTATTAAAATGTTAAAAGCAAAATAATAAAACAATGAAAAATGTGCCAAGAACAAAATATTATTTTTATTATTCTTTGCATTTTGCATTTTTAATTGTTTTTTAGTGTTGAAATTTTTTCTCGCCCCATTTTTATTCGTGAGTTTATTTGACAGTTCAAAGCGGCAACTTTTCTCACCAAAATGTTACAGACACACTTTTTCTGTAAATTAGCGAGTAATTTTCTTACGTGACAGCTTATACTCGCCAAAAAAAAGTTACAGACACAGCTAAGTGAGAAAAACAGCTGTTTGTTTCAATTTATGGCACTTTTGTTTCATTTCACACATTTCAATCGAAAACTTTCTCGACGCGAGAGTTACAGAACATGGGCACTGAATTATTGTGGTAAAAGTATGTTCCAAGCATTCTTAAAAATAAATTATTTCCAAACTCTTTGGTTTCATTCTTTGTACTATTCCAATAAAAAATGGAGCTTAATGTAAGCGAGAGAAACACAAACCTGCTTACAAAAGGCTTGATTTTTATATGGCGTATTCCCACTTGGAAGTACTTCTTTTTCCTCTCTGCTAAAAACAGTTTGATGGCTGATTTCGTTATAAAAAAAATGTCATTTCTATATTCGGCAATATTTCGAGAATGTTCGTAAGCTCATTTTCAAATCATGGCAAAACGACCTGCTTCCATTTAAGTGAATAACAGTTGCACTTAGAACATTGTTCGTTAATTTTTTTCTATAAAATAATAATGGGAAGAAAAATTCACTTCAATGGTATTCGCTTCTCTGCTGCTTCTTAGTAGTATGTAATAGCCATCGCATATATCGGCGCTCATGTACTTTTATTGCTTCCAGAAACCTTAAAACTTTTTACTGGGATACTTTATTTTAAAAAATTGTTACTCGAGGGAAATGTTCCTGAGTTAAGAAACAATAAAAGGGTATTTAAAACGTACCGGCTTGTTATTTTACATTAAAGAAAAAATCTAATGCTGTGAAAAAAAAATTTTTCGATTAATCGAAATATGTTATTCGTTAATCGAAAATAAGCAATTTTAAATTATTCGATATATAAATATATATATATATTGATTCCTATGGTTGTAAGTAGAGGGCGAAAAGTTACTCGCCCAAATGGAAGTTTATCGCCCAAAATTAATCGATTCATCGAACAACAGTTAACGTTTGAATACCCTAGTAGTCATTCACAGCGTGATATTAAAAAAAATATTTCTTAAAAATTAACTTCAGACTTTTACAAATCAATTTTTCCGACCATATGCAGTTCTTTAAATTGTCTATCAACTAACAATGACTATAGTTAGTCTACTGGTTCGACTATAGCCATAATATTTAGCATAGTCAGTACAAAGCCTTGATAGTCAGCCTGTAATATTGACAATCTGTAATTTCAATAACCAGATAACAATCTTGACTGTAGTCAATATATATTCTTGACTTTTGTCATTTAATTACAGTCGGACCTCGATTATCCGTTGTCCGGTTAACCGGTAGCCCCGATGGCCGAAGACCAGTCTATTATTTTTTGTTTGCAATGTTTTCAAATTGTGATTACCTCTATTATCCGTGATGGCAGTTGAAAAATATTATTTTTTTAAGAAATTGTATTCTTTTTTCCTTAATGTCTTTTTTTTTTTTTGCCTCATGTTTTCAGTACAAAATTTAATGTATACATACTTATTTAATTTAAAAATGTACATAAACTTCTTGAGTTAAATTTTTTAATGTAAATATGTATGTACACTAGGGATACAACTTTTACAATCTTTGAAAATATCAAAATGGCCCTACCCATACCATGTAGTGCTTAAAAAAAAAACAATAAGAACATCTTTAGATTTTCGATATCGTTAAAAAAGTTTCCGCGTCAAATGCAATTAAATTCGGGATTAGTTATAATGCATTTACACCTACACCATAAACAGTTTATAAGTTGTTTATGGTGATAAACAATTCTTGCAATTCTAGCCTACACACTTATACCAAAATATCGTAGCAAATTATATGCAGTATGCGAATTTATATGTGGCCCTTGGTACAACATTTGGTTTTCAGAACATTGTTACAATAAAAATGACTTCGAAGCCTTAAACAAATCATTATCGGGCTTTACTAATGCTCAGGTATGCTTTCTAAGACATTGGGTGAAAGAGGAATCAAGAATTCCAAAAACCCAACGCAGCAACATTTGTGCGGAACGCGCCATCAAAGTCGTACAATATATTTTCCCCCAATGCAAATCAACACGAACTCTTAATCTTTAGTTAATTTTACTTAACAAATATCGTTTTTAGATTGTGATTTTTTGTTTAATCAGATAATTACATTAAGAAATGTAAATACATAGTTACATAATTATAAAATAAAAAATTTTGAAAAAAATACAACATTTTGAAAAAATAAAAAAAAAATCTTAAAGGGCTTTCAGAAATCGGCTTCGACGCGGAACGTTTTTGTTCCGAAATGACCTGAGGAAACATTTTTCGGTTTCAGCACAACATCGGCTACTGCGTGGTGATAGGGCCTTATTTTGGTTGTACCCCTAATGTACACCAATGTTAACTTGTTAAATAATAAAAATATTAAAAAAACTGTGTAATCAAATTTGTTATTCGATTAACCGTGAAAATGGATTATCCGTAATGCTTCTGTTACCGACCATCACGGATAATCGAGGCCCGACTGTATTTGAATTGTAGTTGTCGTAAGATAATAGATATTTTTGGCTTAAACCTGCTTAAATTCTTGACTATAGCCCGTCCTTATTCAGAAAGCTTATTCTGTATTGCGATTCGAAAGTCAATGTGACACGAAAGTATATAAATGCCCCACTAATTACTTTTCTGTGTTACGATGTCGCAAAGTAAGTTTTTGTTCGCGCGTTTAAAATAAAAGTCGGTATTCTGCGATGTGGAAACAAATGTCAAAATGGCCAAATTTATTCGAAAGAAAAACAGCATTTGCAAAGCACAAAAATGAAAGTGCAAAATAATATTTTAGTAATTTAATAGACAATATTTACTCTTAAAATTGCACAAAATTTATAAATTATTTAATATGCGGCACTTGCTCTCTAAGTTATCGGCTCAAAAAATAATCCACAAATCAATCTTTGTTGCTTGTAATAATGAAATTTTATTCAAGGAAGCAAACAATAAGAAGTTTTTTTCTGGCAAATTGTGCAACTTTTTTTAAGTAATCAAAACCACAAAAAATATTTTTTAATTTAAAATTTTACATTTATTTATTTTTTGACCAGTGTTGCGCTTATAGAATACCAACTTTTTTCGCATAGCACTGACTTTCGCATTGCAATACAGAATAACCACCTGGACTACAGTAATTATGACCAGTGTAGAGTGTGATTTAAAGTTATGGTGTTTTCTTTTCTGACAATAATGTTCCATATATGCTACCATTCGTGCGGCTTTTTGTTCCATTCTAAAGATATACATATGCAAAAATGTGAGAAGTTGTCGTTTTCCTTTCTAAACATGTTGCAGCAATAAATGGCAAATTTGTTCCATTTCTTACCCGCAGTTATAACTGAGTGTGAGCTAATACCCTTTTTTGCATCTGCGTAAAGTACTTTTTTATGCAAGCAAATATTTTTTTTTTCTTGTGTTTGCGGACAATTTGCGTTATATTGTGATTTTTAGTTATATTGTGATGGATATAAAAACTTATTGGTTTTTCGTTTGTTTTACTTTTATTATATTTTTTTGTCGCAAAATTTTTAACAATAGCTGACATTAATTATTAAAAATAAGTGCTATTAACGCTTATTGGAATTGTAAGAAAATTTAATGTTGAAAATTGCTACAAGCGTGGTGAATATCGCTTTTAGTACAAACTTTGCATTCAATATTTAACACGCTAAATACACATTAGTGTTGAGTGTAAAACGTAGCTATTATTTTGTTCCATTGTAATTACGAAAAATGTATCACTTTGTAAGGATTCGTGTAACCTAATAAATATATTACACAACTATAACACAGGCCAACACTCAATTTGCTTCTTTGAATTTATCAACTGATTCTAGTTAATTTTGGTGCGCTGAATTCAAATCTGTAATTAGTTTGTCTCTATCAGCTCTAGTTTTCATGATATAGCTTATTTGTGTTTTTAAAAAAGATGATGTGACTGAAATGCAAATATCTTCAAAAATTGTAAACAGATTATGCATTTCTTTCTTTTTAGTAAAAGGTTATAAAATTTCTAAAATAACCATGGATTGCTTGTGAAGATTGGTTAAGAAATGACAGAATTACAGGGGACAAAAGTTCAAGCTTCATTGAAAATTTTATGATTTTGTTCAATTTTGTTCTTTTCAAGTTATTTTTTTTTTTAATTTTGTCGGGCTGTGTAATGCATCATTATTTTTTAGAAAAGAAAACACCATTAGTCTATAATCTCGACCAGTGATGCCCAATTCTCATATTCCTATACTGCGAATATAGGCCGAACAATTCTGACGATTTAAAAAGCGCTAAATTAAATTTTATTATATCCGGACTTTCTATGTCTTTCCTCTTTCTGCAGTATATATTGAAAATGGAAACACAATACGTTTGGAAATGCAATCCGAAGATGTTCAATAGTACATATTTTTAGAACGCTTAAAATTTTTATTTAAAATTTGAGATTGCATTTTAAGAAATATTCTTCCATTTTCACAACAAGTTCGGCAATTTTTTACAAAAAAAAAAAACGATAAATTCTAAAAAGTGTACGGCAGCGCTCTCTGGCTGCAATCTAAAATAAAAATAAATAAATTTTTCGACCGCATCATATAGGTTTGGATAAAGCAAATTCAATTTTGCTGCCTCTATTCTCGAATATTTTTGAAAAAATGTAGGTAACATGTAGGTAACATATGTATTTTGAAAAATCCGAGGGCTCGGAATTCATTTTTGATCTACAGTTTCTTAAGCAAAGCTGCTTGGAAGGACTTATAGAACAAGAATCGCGATGTGCTTTTTACGCGAAAAAATTTTACACACTCTATTTTTATTTTTTTTACCATCTATACAAATGAATTTTAAGTTCTTTTGTTTTTGTTGTATTAAATTTTTGTTTCTAAAAATAAAATAAATAAAAATTATAAAAAAAAATGATTTAGTACTATTGGGGTCGAAAAAGTACGATTTTAAAAGTTCGTTGGTACGATATTGTTTTTCTCATTTATCATCCCTGCGTTGAAGTGAGATCTCGCTACGAAACTTTTCTAAATTATTCAAATTTTAACATCTGTCTATACTTTAGGTAAGAGTCAGCCTATAGTTGGTCTATATTCTAGGCTTAAGCCTTGACTGGCTATTGACTATATATGACTATTATTTGTTTAAAGTCTTGACTATAGTCAGTCAACAACAGTCTTGACTAATGCAACTATATATTCTTGACTTTAGCCAGGCTGAGTCTTGACTATAGTCAGTCTAAACTTTTGACTATGGTTAGTCTATAGTCCTGACTACAGTCAGTATATAGTCTTGAGTCAAATGCATCGCTTATAGTCTGTAGTCTTGGGTTTTTTCCGTCTGAAATATTCAGTACAATATGTCTATAGTCTTATCTTTTTTAGACCTTAGTCTTTGTAAAAGTAAATATGATACATACAGCCATGTTTTTTGGTGCTTCAGAAAATAAATTATGAAAAAAATTTCGGAATCAAACCATTTTTGTTTTCATGAACGGAATGGGAGTTTTCTGTATCTTAACGGGCAAATAACTATCAAAATATACGTTATCTCAATAACCAAATGTGTGTTCTTTATTTAATTTTGAAAAGAAGTTTATTATTTTACAAATATTTGAAACTATTTACAAAAACTTTTAAGGGGAAAAAAATTTCGTAATGGATTTATGAAGCATTGCAATATCTCTTTTTTATCATATTTGCCAAAATTAACATACCGGCGGCAACACACAAAACAAAAGTTCAGCAATTATTGATACGCTCTACATAGTTACTTTTTAAGTTTCGCAAGTTTTAAAGTTTATCAATTTTTTTATACATAAATAAAAACTCAAATGTTAATCTTTTTGTACAAAAAATTTTGATAACAGCTGTATTTTGTTTTGCTTAGTGAGTTTGCCAGAGACTCTCGTTTCTTTCCTGCAGACAAGCGTAGAGCTGCGCGGGATTAGCTTAGGAAATTTAAAAAAATACTGATGCTGCCAAATTGGTTACACAAAAATTGCTTATACAAGTATCGAAAGCACCAAAAATGATTAAGAACGAATGACAAATACGGAATCGACAGCATTTTGAACGGAATCTGTGACACGGCTGATAGTCTTGTTTATTGTATTATATATTATAGGCAGCTGTGGCAATCGTCTTTATTAAAATGTGGGTTTTATAGTATTAACTTTTCTTTCCAGTAGTCTTGGATATAGTCAGATTATACTATAGTCAGTATTAAGTCTTTACTATTGTCTGTATATAGTTTCGAATATTTTCATTCTTAAGTCATTCTATATTCTTGACATTTGTTGGTATGTACACTGAAAAAATTTTCTTCAAAGGTTTCCAATGAAAAATTACATTAGAATTCACCATATCGTCACCTAAAAGACGAAATAACCTATCTGCAGTTTTCAAAAGTTTACAGGAGAGGGAAAAAACGTTATAAAATTTGAACTACCCAATAAAAATTTTTATCATTTTGCGAAGCACTTATGGTACATTTAAAAAAATAAGCGCACAATTATGCGCTACGCAATAAGACATACAAAAATGCAGTAAAGTAAGTGAAAGAACTCTAAACAACTTTTATAAAAAAAAAAAAAATTTCAAGTGCTACGGCATTCCCTTACTACGAAGCAGGTTTGTAAGGGAGAATACTAAAAAATAACTGTATCAAAACATTCAGTGTGTAAGGCTGATCGTTACATTCAACAATTTTTATATGCGCTGATTAAAAGTGGGAACTCGCCATATAAAATTCATGTCTTCCGTAAGCGCAATGGTAAGCGAAACGTTGATGTTTCTCCCTTACAAACCTGCTTCGTTGGAAGCTCCATTTTTTATTGGGTATTAACGATATTGAAACGAAAATTACACGTTTTGATTAAAATGAAACCAGTAATATATATCGGTTGAGAAAATTTTTCTAATCACAGCTTATGTTATGACACTTAGGTTTTTTGAAATTGTAAAAATCTGAAACCAAATAACCTATCTGCAGTACTAATAAGTATGAATAAATAAAAATGTCTTTACACATGAATATTATATACATTAAATAATTACAGTAGTAGTTTCTTTTACTGGTTTAAGCAAAAACAAGTACTTAGTGTTTGATTAAATTACACTATGCAACAAAATTAAACTTTTATCGTGATTTTTGATGATTTATTTTTCTCTTTTTTTTTTTTGTGCGTAACGGTCCTCTCTAGGTACAAAAACTTTGCCATATAGCGAATAAAAATCCATAAAAAACTCAATTTTGAAATTTTTGCAGATAGGTTATTAGGTCTTTTAGATGACGATATGTTTCATTAGCCTCCCGTTAATGAAATATTTCATAAAATCAATGAAAATTTTGGATTATTTTAATGTCAAACGTTTAAAGAAATTTTTTTATTATTTTAATATAAATGTTTTTATATTTGAATGAAATTTTTAATTTATTTTATCCATTTTTTCAATGTGCGTATTGAGTTGTTGTGATTTTAATTTTTTTTTTTTTTTATTCCTGTTTTAAATCATCAAGTTTTATTAATTTTATTTCGTTTTTATATTTGGTTTACATCATGTTATGTTCTACTTTCATAAGCTAACCTTTAAGTAAATTGTACAAAATTCTTTTACCAGCCCGCGACGACCTTCATCTGCTTTCTTTCCATTTTTCTGGTTTGTACTACTGCGTAAATTTTGTGTATTTAAATTTACAATTAAAGAAAAAAGAATGTGTGAATTTGTTGCTCTTGTTTTTTCTTTAGGGTTGTTTGTTTTAAAATCTAATTATTTCTTACATTTAGCTTAAATCAGTATTTCGTTATCGTAATGAATTTTTTCATTAAAATTTACAATTAAAAATATATTTTCATGTCTACCGCTAAAACTTGAATTAAAAAAACTTTTTTACAACAGTTATAGGAATAATATTTTTTTAGTTATAAGTATTTTAAAGTTAAAGAATCTTATATTGTTTTAATTGATTTAGAGACATTTATCATGGAAAATATGAAGTTACAAAAGATTCCTTTTTTTCATTAACTTAAAAACTTTAAAATATTTTAATTAATAGATCCTTTTAATAATAAAAAAAACCTATTGAAATTATGTTTAACAATAAGTTGAATTTTTCTTTTGAAAGAGATAATAAGTTGTCATTAATTTCATGAAAAATGTTAACGAAATAACGAAACTCAATTTCGTAGTGTTAACGAAATTGTTTCATTATATTTGTAAAACTTCATTCCCGTAATGAAATTTTTCAGTGGATTAATGAAAAAAATTTAATGAAATTCATTCATTCATTCGACTAAAAAACAGTCTTGAATATAATTAGTCTTATTAAACCTTAATTTCTGACATTAGTCAGTCTACAACGACTCATATCTGCCGCCTACATTTTAGCTGTAAGGCCTTATCTATAATCCGCAGACTACAGACTCGACATTAGACCTAATTGTAGTTTATATTAATGATTATCCACTTCCGTTTTATTTGTTTTAAAAAACAACTCATTTATTTCACCTTTATTTTATAATTGACTATTAATATTATTAAATTAAATCCAATAGTGTATTAATGCTATAAATATAATTACATACCCGTTTTAAATTCTAAATCCTTTTAAATACGGGTATCGTATTTACAAAAATTACTATTTAAATATTTATCATCTTGATATCATCAATTAATCGCAATCATATTTATTAATTGTATAATTTAATCCAATAATAAAACAAAAACTCTTAACGATTAACACAAAAACAAAGACCGGATATTCATGTAAACAAAATAAAATGCTATAGAAATAGTTTGACGGACTAAGCGATTGAATGCCTGACTTGGCGTGACTGACTCTTGTCTAACTAAAGCTTTTGAATATTCGTTGCAGTTTTTTTTTTTTTTCAATTTTATAAAAAATCAAATAAACGTAAAAAATCTAAAAATAATAGACTTAACACAACACCAACCATAAAGTGGGTGTTATTGTCTAGAATTAATTTCTGACAGTACGTGTTTAAATTAGAGAATTACTTTGAAATAAAAAAAAAAACGAAATAAAATTGTTTTCGTACACGGAGCACAATTGAAATTTTCCATTCTTAATTTACTAATCTCTACTCCTTGTTAATCTAGTAACAATCATTATACTCGTGTTCAATTGCTCATTAATTTATTGTTCAATGCCTTACTTCTATTAAAATTTAATTGCATTTGTATAAATTTGTAATTTGTTGGTTTTTTTTCTTCAATATTTTCTGTTGTTTTTTTTTTTTGTATTAATAGTTTGTGTTGTTTGTTTCTTGTTAATTTATTAATAAATATTTGTGTTTTTATTATTTATAGCAATAACAATATTTGTTCATAGTTTTTGCTATTGTTATTGTGAATTGCAAGCAGAAAAACTACTTACGTTTCAAGTGAAATTGCTTAAAAGAAAAACTGTTCAAATATGCTGCAAAAACAACCACAGTAGTTCAAATGTTGACTATTAACTGTTTCAGTAGGTACTTTGCAATTTTTGCACAGTTTGAAAATACAAATAAAGATCGATTGCAATTTATTATATTTCTCTTTTATCAAAGTTTGCGTTCTATGGACGATGGGAAGTAAACGCTCATCTAGCTCATGGATCTGGCAAAATGGAAACAATTCGCAAAAAAACTCCATAACTGTCACAATCACTCCTAGAAAGGTAAAATGCTGGAACCGATCCCCCTTCCTTACATATATTCATTATTTAAGGGGACTCCCATACAAAGTTTAAAATTTAACAGAGTTTTGTGTTTTTGTGGTATGATCTTATGAATGTGGGCCGATTTGGTTGTACCCGTCATGCACTTTCAAGCTCTCTCGTGGCTATTTGATCGTTTCACATAAATTCTTGTAAATAGATAACAATAGTTCATAAAAAATATTACCCCTTCTAGAAATAACTTAATTGCAAATGTGTTTCTTTCTATTGGTAAAAGAGGTTTAAAGCGTCTAAATGTTGCACCCGTCAGAATAGAATCGCCCCATATCAATTAACACATTTGAAAGTTTGAGCTTTTCTTGCTGTTCAGTTTCAATCAACAGGTTCAATTGAAATTTGACCACCAGCAAAAGAGGCTAAATAAAACGTAAGCAAAAATTAAAATATTTTTTTCAATCAACACAGTTAATTGAAACAATTAAAAAATTGTTTAAAAATTTTAAATATTTTAAAGTTTGTGTGTATGTTTTCATATTTGCAAATATACACACAAACATTATAATTTGCATTTTCAATTAAGGAAAATTAATTGGAACAATTAAAAAATTGTTTGAAACAGCATTATTAAATTAATTGAAAAAATTTTGGTGAAAAATTTTTCTGTGTAATAATCAAAGAGCCTACATAGGCCTAAAGCAATAACATATTAAAACCTCGAGTAAGAAAATGAAACCTTAAATTAGATTATTTAGTTCTTATTTTACAATTTACTTTATTTTACCTTTACCTTAACTGAACTTCTTAAGGTTTATTATTAATATGTAATATTAAAAATAGTCAGTTACCATTTTACCGCATTATCTTAAATGTTTTTCAAAGTAATATTCCTAAATCTTGTCAAATTTAGGGAGAAATTTCTGTAATGAAATCGTAAAAAATTTGGCCCCACAGATGTTAGGATGCCGCTTGACAAGTCTTATAGACCCTCCCCCCCTCCCCGCCTTCATTTTTCATCACTAACATTTGTTTCTAGCAAACCTTCCCGCTATCCGCATTCCTTAAGGGAGCTCCCATACAAAATTTTCAAATAAAGAAATAAAATTCACACTTTTCTATTCGTCCTTCCCCTTTCACCAAGAAACTCAAATGGTTTGCAGCAGATGTTTTATAGCATGGACGGGGACTAAAGTGTTGCACGCGACACATATTTATCTTAAATATTTAAACATTTAGAGCAGTTTCCAGGACAATGGCATCAACCGAACTTATAATTTTATGATGAAACGGCTCGCCAACAACTATACAAGGCAGTCGCTAAAGGGTCATGATATCGGAGTATTATTGTAAGAAATCTTGAACGATACGTACTTCGTATTACTGAAGATAAAGTTCAGCAAGCGCATTATCAGCGTTTTATCCTATTTAGGCTGAAGGCACTTGTTTGATGCTAACCCACACTAAAAAAAAAGACAATCGGTAATCAGATAACAATGCGACAATATTTTTTGTCTTTTTTCTTTTTTTTTTTTTACTTGTCTTAATTGGTGTGGGTTATATCATAAGAAAGCACGCAATTATGTGCAACAAGGTACGTTTCAGTCTGCTTTGCCTTACTCTTTGTGGGTATGTTGTGTTAATCCGTAAAATTTTTTAAGTCCATCTCCAAATTTGACTCCTACTCCAACTTTGATGCTAAATGTATATGAGGCTGGTCCTTATTTGACCTTAAACTCTTTTTTAATGCGGTACCTTTTAAATGCTTATATATAGCTTCTGTAAAAATTTCATATCGATATTTTTATTCTAATACCTCCTGGTCCTTATTTTCTGACTTCAACATTTTTAAAGCAGAACCTATTAAACTTTTTTATTTTGGAAAAACTTAAAAAATTGTTTATGCCGATAAATTTTGGAGCTGAAGTCGCGAGTTTTTGTGAATAGTTCGACCTTGATTCTGGTACAAAAACCTCAACTCCGACTCCGGTACAAAAGCCTCAACCGTGACTCTTCTACTCCCACTCCACAGCCCTGGTCAAAACTATAGACTGCACTATATTCAAAACTTTAGTGTGTTCTTGAAACTGCACTATAGTCAAGACTTTAGACCGCACTTTAGTCAAGATTAAAACTGTACTATAGTTCACCACACTATTGTCTGCAATTAAGACCATATATAGATATTAAATTGACTATAAAAAATTTTTTTTAAGTCTATGGTCGAGCCATAGTTAAAACCAGTGTTCGAAAATAAACAGTACATTATTTAGCGTTCGGCTCACACAGCCAAGAACAATATCTACCTTTTTAGTGATTGTGCAGACGAACACAACCCTTAGTACCGTTCGTAACTATTTTCAAGAAAGAACCGAACATATCCGTTTTGTTCTTCGTTAAAAAAAAACAGAACAATTGTAGTGATACTGTAGACAACCATTATGTTTTTTTGTTCTATAATATTTCTTTATTATAGAACAGCTTGTGTGTGTATTGTGTATATATTTTGTTCGTGTAAAATTATTTTGCTGGCTTTTTGTTTTTTTTCGAATGTGTATATTGTTTTTGTACAATGAAGTTTGTGGATTTAAAGAAAACCGAACGGAATTAAATGTTCTCATCTTTGGTTGAGTTTTATAAAAACAGTATTGTTTTTATGTTCGAAAGATGACTAACAGGAAAACGTTATTTTTTAATGATTTCCTACACAAACACTTTAAACGTTTGTGTTTTCTACAAATCTACCGAACCGAACACTAATGAGCGATATTTGGTGTTTATTTTCAAACACTGGTTAAAAGCCCACTATAACTAAGACTACAAACTGACATCAAACCTGTCAAATATTTGTTTTTTTTTATTAGTCTTTTTTATTTAAACATTTCATTTAATAACAATACTGCACTTTTATAAATACATACTACGAAAAAAATGTGGCAATAATAAAAAAAAAATCCATTTAATAATTTCAATTGAAAAAAGAAAACAACGAATAACACTTGTTTTAAAATTATTATAGCGAGCATTCATTAAAATTATTTACAGTTTACTTTTAAATAGTTTTATTTATTTTTCTTTTTAAATTTTTTTTCTCAAATGATACAAAACAAAATGAAAATGGCAACGAACACAAACGTTCAAGTGGCAAATTGATGAAAATAAAATGAATTAAAAGTATTAAACATTACAAATAGCAGCAAAAGCCAAACACATTTTTCAAATTTGTTCAAAATTTAATGCATTTTAAACGAAACTTAATAATAATTAAAAAAAAATTATTGTTGCTCTTAATTGCAGTCAAGCAAATTGTAGAAGTTTTTTATTTTTTGTTTTTAATGTTGAACAGCTAATAGTGACATTTAATTTTGCTAAGTTGTTTTTCTATTTTCAAATAAATAATTAAAAAAAAAAAGAAACAGAAAAATATATTAAATAAAAATATATAATCCATAGATTAATTAAGTCCACGAAAAGCTGTTTAGTGTAGTCGATCAAGTATTTGTTATACACTGTAATGGGAGTTGAGTGAATGAATAATTTTGTAAACGGCAACAAATGCAAATTGTTATTATAGTTAATTGTTTCCAAGCACTTTATTTATTATTATTATTTTTTTTTTTTTTTTTTGTTATTTATTTATTTGGATTAACAATGACAGTCAGTAGTTTTTTTCATTTATGTTAAAATATCAGCTGCTATTGATTTCATTAAAAATGGTTTTTGCCTCTAGCACCACCAAGTCATACTATAAATTGTGAATGAGATGTCATTATTTATAAATATTATAATCTATCAATATTATACAACACAGCGAAAGAAATTGTAGATTGCAAATGTCACGATGAAAATAAAATGATGCACAGTGGGACGAATGCCCAGTCAAGCTGGAAAAAAATTATTTGATGGTCAGCCTCTATCGTTTTGGGGTTACTGAATTCGAAAAAAATATAGTGAACAATTTCTAGCTCAATTTTTTTAAGGAAATACGTTTGAGTTTCGCTATTGCGAACTTCGATTATTTTCATTTAATAGAAACGTAATTACCTAATTATTTAAATTAACAATAGAACAGAAAAGATATGTTCTCGATAAACTCGATGAAGATAAGCCGTAAGCTGAAGATGCATATACAGAAAAAATTATTAGTTGTTTTGTATTATTAAAAGAAATTATTTAAAAAGTATTGAAATTTAATTAATGTGATAATTGAACCAATTATTTTTTTTTTGAAAATTTTAAAATTAAAAATATAATTTTAATTTAATTAACATTTTAGTTGTTTTGAAATAAGTTTTGAATTAAAATAATAATTAAACAACAAAAAAACAAAAATAATTTTGTTTAAGCTTTGATATTGTTGCAAGTAAAACTGGGGCTTATAATTCTTATTCGCTTAACAGTTTTATTTGTATAATATCTTTAGTTTTTCTAAAATCTTTGGTTGAAGTTTCCTGACGATCTGGCCTAAGCAACCAGTGAAATGCGCATAGGAATAGCTTATCCCATCAACAATCAACTTCAGTTTGTCAATAGTATGAAATGGGAATTTAGCACATTATAACGAAATCTTAAAAATTATTTCGTTAAGAATAAAATAATTTAAGCTTGTGAAATTGTTGTTGGAAATTGTCAAAATCAATCAACACATTGTTTGAAACGGCAAAGTTTTTTGATCATTTTTTTAATTAAAATTAAAAATATCATTAATTGAAAAACAAAATATTCAAAATTTAAAATTTTTACAATTTTTAGTAATCAATATAATCATTTTGGTTATAGGTGCAAAATCAACAAATGGGTTGCTTGATTCTATGAATTTTGTATAAATATACACCCATATTCATAATGAAAATTTGGCATGAAGTTAGCACAAAGTTTATTTATAATAAACTCACCAAACTCTGGCTAACGATTTTCTAAACTCTTGTTAACGAGCTGCCAAACATTTGCCACCTTATGAAAAACAGCTTTTTAATGTTAAACAATTTGGTTGGTTTTATTTAAATTACGGTTTTATTTTATTTTTCTATCTTTTATTTTATTTTAATTTTAAAAGCTTTTTAAAATTGTTATATGGGCATTTCCTGGGGTCACGAACGTACGATCGTACGCTTTTAATGTACAAATAATATTGAAAACAAAACTTTTCCTAGCATTTTTTTTTTTTGCGATTCGATAGCATTTGGGTAGCTCTATGTTTAGTACAAAAGATGGATTTCATCGAGTTTAAGTTTTCATAATAATAGCTATAAACATGTGGTCACGAACGTACGCAAAATAGAAGTCAACTTTGGCTGACAGTAGTGAAATCTAAAAATCTGGAAAATAGAACGGAATATTCAAAAGTGTAGGTCTCCATCCAGTATTTACAAAATAAAATATCTCTCTTGGTTTTTGTTTAATTGGCTTATGCACCGGTCGCGAACGTACGGGTCGCGAACGTACGATTTTTCCATATGTTTTTTTTATTATTATAACCATGCACTTTACCATTAATGTCTTCAAATTTCCTTAACAAAAAAAATTAATACTCCTTTTACAATGGATTGTAATGGAGAGATTATGAAGAAAGAGTGTAAACATAGTATTTTTTTTTTTTTTTTGCATGTAAAATAAGTATATAAAAATGTATTTAGAAGTGGGGAAATGCCCATATGTGAAGTAAAAAATTTACAAAAATGACAAAACCAGCGATGATTTAGGCAAACGTGTTGCATTTTTGAGTCATAAAATGTGGCATCATTAAAATCCAGAGTTGATTTTTTAAAAGTTAGCAGATGGACAAAAGTTTGTTATGAATAAACTCTGTGCTAATAAGCTGCTAAGCTTAATCGACATTCTAGTTAGCAGCTCGTTGTACCTAGTGTACAAACTGTTGCTAACTTTTTGTTATGAATACGGCTGATAGTGATTAAGGACAATTTTTAATTTTTTCTGTGTATATAAGTTAAACATGGTTGCGCTGTATTAAATCAAAACGAACAAATATTAAAAAAGCATTTGTATATAATAATTGCGTAACGTTAACTCATGCGACGAATTGTTACGTCGCGTATGCAAGAAATTTTCGAAGGACTAACGACTTTTAGAACACCTTTTGTTAGATCAATTAATTATCTCAGATATTAAGAAGAATACAAAGGAGTCATTTCAACAATTTTTAATTTTAAAACTTTGCTCTATTTCTTAAAAATTTTCCGTTTTAATCTTTTTATACCATTAAATAAACACAAGTGCGTTATTACTTTTTTTAATATCAATAAAAGCCATTTAATTATAAAATGTCTGGTTATAAAATCATTAATAATGAAATACATTCATATTAACTTCACCACCATTTAATTATACCACAAAAAAATATATAAAAAATTTACACAAAAAACCTACAAATTAAACAAAATAAAAACCGAATGAAAACAAGTTAGAGTGCTATATTCGGCTGTGCCGAATCTTTGATACCCTCCACCGACAGTTCAAATGTTTAAGGAGTAATATCTGTATGATGTTATTATTAGGGATGAGATTTTCATGCACTAAAAAATCGAAAATATGCGCATAAAATATGCACTAAAAAATCCAAAATATGCACTAAAAAAATAAAAAATATGCACTAAAAACTTGAAAATTTTCCACAAAAAATCTTTTTTTAATTTTACTAAAAACAAAAAAAAAGTAAAAATGCAGTATATTGTTATTAAAATATCTTAAAAAAAAACTAAGTACTGTTTTATTAAAAGTAAAAATGTCTTGTACTTGAAGAATGCCATGCATTTAAAAAAAATTTACTGTCCGATCCCACTTTGATTCCAGATCAGATCAAATATATTTGAAATCCTAAAATTTTTTTTGCAAAACGTGTTAGATTTTTTTTTTCGTCGGGCTATTCTTCCTTCCACATTGTTAATTTTACTTTCTGCTATATCAATTAATTTGACTTGAGTATTAGCTGAATTAAATCCCTCCTAATTATTTCTTTTTTCACCAATATATCCGTAATTGGAAAATACAAATGCTTATCGACTTCTGTACCTCAATGCTGTAACTTTTTGAATTTAACTACCGATATCGTTAATTAACGAGAAATCTCGGTTACTTTAACGAATTTGTTATTCTGTATTTTAAATAAACAAAAATTTTTGTTTAGAACTATTGACGACAAATATCGGTAAAAATATAAGAACGTCAAAGTAAAAATTTTTTAAAATTAATAAAAAATACAAAATAAATTTGCTTTATTGCATTTATTTTAACAAAACATGAATGAAAACGTGTAAATATTGATTATATTTCTAAACAAATATGTTGGTTTTAAATTCTTTTATACATAGAGAAAAATTTCCAGATGACTGAGCCACTCTAGCACAACATTCTGCTCTTACTTTTCATACCAGCACTACTGTATGTGAAAAGGGTATTATGTGTTTGTACGAATGTGTGTAACACATTTAAAAAAAGGTTCTGGGCTTGCCTTTTAGTATACCGATTGACTCAGAATCAATGTCAGAATCCATTTAACGAAGCCCGTCCGTCTATCAGGATGGCTGGTTGTCTGTCCAAGATAACCTTGTGTGCAAATTACAGGTCGCAGTTTTAAAAATAATTTTATAAAATTTGGCACATATGCGTTTATTGTCACAAGGTCGAAGCATTTTTATAATGGTGAGAAGCAGTTATTTAATTTTTATAGCCCACATGAAAACTTCTTTCCGGAATAGGGTTTTGTGCCTATTAATAGCCATCTTGTTTTATAGACATTTGAGTTGAATAAGATCCAAAAATATTTTGTCGCAACCTACATTAATCACCAGAACAAATTTTTTTAGAATCGGTCCATATTTGACCACAGCTCCCATACGAATACACTAATAATGGTAGATACTTACAGCCGTATTCATAAACATTTTAAACTCCATTTCAAATCTGTTTTAAGCATAAATCGTTAAAATTGTATTCATAAACGAATATTACCTTAAAAACCCTATTTTAAACCTTGTGTAAATAAGCGAATTTTAAAATTGGTTCGACCCTTGTTTAAACCTATTTTAAAATGACATTTTTGCTTTTTGCTGTGTGTTTATGGTCATTTTGAACAGTTTTGCGAGAAATTTTAAGACAATATATTATTATGTATTTAAACATTAAAAATAAAATGAAATTCAAAAATATGTATGTATGAAAAATGTATATTATTAATATATTTTTCAATTTCACAAATTAAAGCTCAAAAAATTATTAATTGTACATTATGAACTAGTGATGTGTAAACGATCAAAACAAATAAAATAAAACTCGTTATTTGAATACTTTTTGATATCAGCAATAAAATCATCATCTAAATTGCACTTTGTTTTGTTTTGTTTGAACTCTTTATTTTTTTAAATATAAGAGACAACTATTCATATATAAAAAACAATTTTTTTCTCACACACGACAAAAAAAAATTTTAGATACGAATACGAGTATGAATTAATAACCACTGTTTTACATCATTATGATTCATGTGACAAATAAAAGAGATAGCGTTGCCACCATCAAATTAAAAAAGACGGTAAAACGTTTATTAGTTAAAATGCTGATTATGAATACGAATTTAAAAAAAAGCTTTTTTAGGCTTAAAATGTTTTTTAACTAAAATTCATCTAAAACCTGAATTATGATTTTTTTATGAATACGGCTGTTAGATAATATTTGGCACAAAAATGTATTATGTGAATAATAACCTCACAACATACTCTTTTTGGCGGAAACATGATCACCCAAATACTGCAATGTAGAGTCGGACTTGATCGACTATACTTTCTTACTTTTTTCGTGTTAAAAATTGGCTACTTTACTCTATATTTTTAATCTGTTAACAGTACATTTATTGTCGTTATTATTAAACAAGAACTTTTTTTGTGTCGTTAGCTACCGACATTTTTTGCCGATAAAAATTGTTAAAATTTCATTACAGAATAGCTCTTAACGACAACTTTCGTTAGCTAACGAATTTTGACTACTTAACGACAATTTTTTGTCGTTAAAAAGTTACAGAATTTCAGTACTGATGTTTTTTAAATTAAATATGTATTTTTTTCTGCTTTTTAATTGCACAATCATCGGCATCAACCAGCTCTTCTAACATTCTTAAATTACTCGAAGTTTTTTGAATAGATTTCTGAAGCATGGCCTCCATTTTGCTTCTACTGGCTGCCGTGGCAGGGGAATCAAGGGCTATATTTCATTAAAAATTGCAATACTAGCGAATTGGCTTCTTAATTAGCTGCAACCATTGTGCCAAGCAAATAGCTTGTAACAGTTTTGGATACAAATTTTTAAACCCATTGGAAGCCTTAACTACGCATCGGTTTAAAAAAGAAGCATTTATGTCGAAATCTTAAAAATCTTGTATTTAAAGTAAAGCTCCAAAAGAATTTATTTATTTTTTAAAAATTTCTTTGGAAATTTTTTTTTGTGTATTTAAAAAATTTTTTAATAACTTTTTATGATATGGAATTTTACAAAAAATCACTAAAAAATGTCAAAATATGCAGAAATATGCATTCAAAACCTAAATATGCAAATATATGCATTTTCACCAAAATATGCAACAATATGCAAAAACAAATCGATGCCATTTTATCGCAAATTTAATGATTCGGAAAGATAATTGATCGACATCGTTCTTAGACTACCGACAAAAAACATGCATTTGCATGGAATTCGTATCCCTAGTTATTATTATCATAAACTGTGACGATTTGTTATTAATTGTGGTTTTAGGCGACTAAAGTGTTTTCCGGCAGTAGGGTTTATATGGGGCCTAGGGTAAATTATGGACCGATCATCACGAAACTTCACAGCGTCATTTGTAGTCCTTTAAAACTTTGACGTACAAATTTCTGTTATGCTAGCATTATTAATTATGGTTTTAGGCGTACTAAACTGTTTTCCGGGAGTAGGGTTTCTATGGGACCTAGGATAAATTATGTACCGATCTTCACGCAATTTCACAGTGTCATTTATAGTCCTATAAAACTGTGACAAGCCAAAATTTGTTATGATTGTATTATTTTTTACGGTTTTAGGCGTACTAAACTGTTTTCCGGTAGTATGGTTTATATGGGGCCTAAGGTAAATTATGGACCGATCGTCACGAAATTTCACAGTGTTATTTCTAGTCCTAAAGAACTGTGACGTACCAAATTTTGTTACGCTAGCGTTATTTTTTACGGTTTTAGGCGTACTAAACTGTTTTCCGCGAGTATTGTTTATATGGGCTTAGGGTAAATTATGGACGGATCATCACGAAATTTAACCGCGTGATTTCCAGTCAAATAAAACAAATTTTTGCAAAATCTTATCTCATTCCGTGCCTTTTTCCAGTATTTATGTTATTTTTTGTAACAAAATTATAAATTTTTTAGGTGGTGGTTCCACATTTTTATTCATAGATATGGTCCTACTGAACCGATTTTTCTGGACTTCAATCCCAAACTGCTTAGGATAACTACAAGCAATTTGGCACCAAGTTTGTTCATTTCTTTTGAGTTGTTCGAAAGAAAGGACATACTAAATCGACTTAGAATTACTCAAGGACCCAGAATATATATACTTTATGGGGTCTGAGATGAATAATAAAACAGTTTCACACGGAATGACAAACTTAATATACCCTCTTCACAACTAATTGTGGTGGAGGGTATAAAAAATAATAAAGAGTGCTATTCCGCCGTATCCTTGATAGCCTCTACCGAAAGTAAGAATATTTAAGGAGTGGGCTTTTTATGGAGCCTATGGTGAATTATAGACCGATCTTCACAAAAAAAATTTAATTGTGTCTTTTAAAATTATGACGGACAGAATATAGCTACAATAGCGTTATTTGCTTAAGTTTTAGGCGTACTATAGTGTTTTCCGAGAGTGGGCTTCATATGGGGCCCATGAAAAATTATGGAACGATCATAACTTAATTTAGTAGTATAATTTTTAGTCATATAGAAAGAGTTTGTTCAAAATTTAATAACAATCTTTGCATTCCTCCACCAATTAAAGTTAGTTTTTCTACCAGAAATATTAATTTTTTAGTGTGGTTGATCAACATTTAGATTCATAACTCGTTTCCTACTGAACCGATGTGCTGGATTTCAATTCCAAACTGGTTTTAAATAGGGCTGTCAGATATGGCGATTTCTCGCCAGACGTGGCGATTTTGAAACGTGTTTGGCGGTGGGATTTTCCATTTGGCCAACTGTCGACTCTTTTTTTTTTTTTTTTGACGATTTTTGATATAACTGGCGATTTATCTGGCAACTTTTATTCACATGATTTTTGTTTTGTTATTCCCCCTTATCGTGTTTGGCGTATTTAAAATACGCCTACGACTGTTTGGTAATAGATTAAAGAGAATGTGAACTTATTTCCTTTAATCTATTACCAAACAGTCGTAGGCGTATTTTAAATACGCCAAACACGATAAGGGTGATTATTTTAAGCGAATTTTATATTCAGTCCCTATTTAATTCTAATAGTATGTATGCAGGTCAAAACACCAGTAATCAAATCGATGAGGCTGAAGTGTACGATCTTATAGACTTACTAGCTGGCCCGGCAAACGTTGTTTTGCCATATAACCTATTTCTTTCAGATGTTACAGTGTCTGCATGCCAAATTTTAAGATAACCGGCTGATTAGTTAAGAAGATAATAAAAATTATAGGCTTTAGGGCTTTCCAGATGTTACCTATTTGCCCGCCAAATTTCAAGAAAAACAGTTGATTAGTTAAGAAGATATAGGGAGGGGGAGCTTTACTCCTCTTGCCCTATTTCATCCTCTTTTTCTTTCAGATGTTACAGTGTCTGCATGCCCAATTTTAAGAAAACCGGTTGATTAGTTAAAAAGATACAGGGAAGGGAACTTTTTCCACCTTCCGCTTCACGCCCTAAATAATAAAAACTATAGGCTATTATAGTACTTTCCAGCTGTAACACTATTTGCCTGCGAAATTTCGAGAAGATATTGGGAGGGGGAGCTTTAACCCTTCTTGCCCTATTTCACATCCTATTCCCTATTTCCTTTTAGATGTTACAGTGGCTGCATGCCAAATTTTAAGAAACCCGGTTGATTGGTTTAAAAGATTGGGTAGGGGGAGCTTTTACCTCTATTGCCCTATTTCACGCCATAAATATTAAAAATTTTAGTCTTTAGTTCTTTCCAGATGTAACACTATTTTCCTGCAAAATTTTTAGAAAATCAGTCGATTTGTTAAGCAGATATAGGGAGGGGGAGCTTTTACTCCTCTTGCCTTATTCCCTATTTTCTTTCAAATGTTACAGTGCCTGCATGCCAAATTTTAAGAAAACAGGTTGATTAGCTAATAAGATATAGGGAGGGGGAGTTTATGCCATATTTTTCGCCCTCTAGCGACAAAAAATATACTCTACGACCTATTCTCATACCTAACAAAAACACATACAAAATTTCATAAAAATCAGTCAAGCTGTTTCGAAGGAGTTCAAAATGGAGGGCATTGTGTTGATATTTGTATGGGAATATATAGGAAAATCTAAATGCTATATACATAAACCATCTATAGACTATCTCCAAAGTACCCCAACGTTTTTGTTGAAATCGGTCTACCCATCAAAGTGTACACTTCTTTTTATATATATGTATAAGATGTACTAAAAGCCTGCGACTTTTTGGTAATAGATTAAAGGAAGTAAGTTCTATAATCTATTACGAAACAGGCGTAGGCGTATTTTAAATTCGCCAACCACGATAAAAGTGATGGATGATCTCCATTTTATGTTATTTAAAAAAAAAAAAAAACTGAAACTAAACAAAATTTCTTATTAAGATTTTCGGATGACGTGCTTAATTCCCAATTTTTCACATTTGATAAGTACACTGAAATTTATTGTTGAGGGAAAGCTAGCTTCTATGCGCATTTCACTGGTTGCTTAGGCCAGATCATCAGGAAACCTTTTCCAAAGATTTTAGAAAAGCTAAAAATATTATACTAATAAAACCCTAAAGCGAATAAGAATTTTAAACACTCAAAGTCTTACTTGTAACAATATCAAAGCTTAAACAAAACACCAACAATTAACAGTGAGTTTTTCTTTTCTTACATTCCCCTACAATTGGTTGGGTTCTTTCCGACTCGAATTGCAGTTGTAAGTGGGTAAAAAGAAAAAACACAATTAAAAAACAAATTGCTTCATTCTGTTGTCTTCGCAAGAAAACAGCAAAAAAAAAACAATTTGGCAATTCAGTTTTCTGCACGGGCACATGCAAGTATATTATCTAAGTTATTTACGGGAATAAAAATTCATTTCGAAGATTTTTTTGTATTTTTTCTCAGTTTTTGGCGACTTTTGACTGAAATAATCACCCTTATTGTGTTTGGCGTATTTAAAACACGCCGAGGACTGTTTGGTAATAGATTAAAGGAAAAAAGTTCATGTTCTCTTTAATCTTAATGCGCCAAACACAATAAGGGTGATTATAATAGTTTGTATGCAAAATTTAACTTAAAAAAAATGTTACGAAAACTGAAAAAAATTGACTTTTTGCGATTTTTGGCTATTTCTGACATCCAGATTGGCGATGTAGCTGAAATAAATCTGACAACCCTGGTTATGAAAACTACAAAGAATTAAAATCTTTCGAAGGTTAGCGTGGTTTCAATACACGGACATGGCTAAATCGAAAAAAATCTACTTTATTGGGTCCTAGATGAATATTGTAAAAGTTTCACACGGAATGACAAACTTAGTATGAGGGTATATATTCCCCACTAGTGGTGGAGGTTACAAAAATATTTAATTAATTATACTATTTAAAAAAAAATTATAAAAAATCAACACAAAAAAACCTACAAATTATACAAAATGAAAAACCGAATGTAAAAAGCATGAGAAAAATGTAATAAAGTAAATCGTAAATTAAACATGTGCAATTAATTAATGTACAAACAAATCAGCTTCTCACAGAAACTTAAAGGGGGCTTTAATAAAAATTGTATACATTTTATTACAAATAAAAACCATATTTTTATTAACAAAAACAAAATGAACACAAAATTACGTAATTAAGATTAAATAACAAAAAAATCTAAGATTTAAATGACTTTTCTTCCGATTTACATTTTTCCAGATTCTAGTCAAACACCTGCTAAAACCTGCGCTAAAAAGAAAAAACTCTCCTCTGCCATAGCGCCTCCCGCAAATGTCACACTGCCACCAGATGTTAGTCCATCGGGTAGTAGTGACAGTTTAATACGTGAACGTTTGGCTCCCTCCTCCATGAGTACAACACCGCCTGCTGTCAATATGGAAACAACGGAGGATGATTCAGATTCTGGTTCTACGGATGCAAGACGTAAGAAAAAAGCCAGAACTACTTTTACAGGGAGACAGATTTTCGAATTAGAGAAACAATTTGAAATTAAAAAGTACCTTAGTTCGAGTGAAAGAACAGAAATGGCGAAATTATTGAATGTAACAGAGACACAGGTGAGTCTAGTTTTTTTTTTTTTTTTTTTTTTTTCAAATTTCTTAATTTATAATGAACGCGCCAAGAGTGTGCTAGAAGCGTACGAGATATTTAAAAGAGTTAATTATTCTGAACTCATTCATATCTGTTATAGAATATTTTTTTAAAAATTTGTAAAAAATTTTATATTGGCTCTTCCGAGAGTTTGATGATTATAAAATTTGTGTAAATTTTTGTTTATTAAATCATAAAAACAAATCCTAGCGAAAACAAAAATAAAGTTTTTAAAATCCTTTCATTTTAAAAATGCGAAAATTCTGCTGGTCTTATAAAAAGATGTTAATATCAATTTTTTTTTTTTAAAGAAATTTTAAGTAAATACTTTCCTATTTAAGATAAAAAGTGCGACAACTTTTGTCTATGCGATCCTTAACACTCCTAACAAAAATAAAGGCGAAATTCTTCTGTAACACAAAAAATGGTTTAATTAGTCACCGAGATGTTCCTTTTCTCATAGTCTTTGATAAATACTGAATTAATTCCTTCTACTTTCAAATTTTTTTTTATAGAGGGATGTTTAAATAATATTAAAGTTTTTCAGATCTTCTGACGAATGCTCTGTAGCGCAACAAAGTTCAAAATTTTGAATTTTGAGCTTTAACTTTAACTGAAGCGACTACTACGTATTCTCTTGACACTACTTTGAAACTGCCGTTTTTAACATTTGCCAGCTTGCAACGCTATTCGTAACGTTGTACTACAGCGACTATTCTGTTGCCCACTTTAAGTGCCAGAAATAATTTTTTAACGCGAAAGACAAGGACCGCGAGAAATAATTTAATATAGTCACCTCCAACAAAACAATTTTGACCGAAAATTTGTTAACATATCGAGTCATTACCGCAAAAAAAGCTTAAGCAACAAATTTTACAGGAGAAGGTTTTATATTTTATTTCATAAAAATTTTGTATGAAGGTTGTCGCTTAATATAAAAATTGTTTGTGCTATAAAATCATAACGGTACCTTATGTGACCATGACATTTTAGGAAATGATTCAAGTGTTGCCAATAAAGTCAATTATTAAAAAAAAAAGTAAATGGAAAATTATGTATCTTAAGCTTTTTTGCGATAAAGCCTTGATATTATTATATTCAGGTTAAATTTTAGTTCGCCATCAAGGAGCCATAAACTTTTTATAGTTGCCTCGGTACATGTTGTGCTTAACCCATTAAGGCCATGCGTTGCGTTTTCGCAACGTTCACTTAAACCTCGCCTCAGGCATTTTGTTGTTACGTGATAGTGTTATAAAGCACAGTGAAATAAAATTTAACTAAATATCTAATCCACCTGTTTTTGGATTTGTATCATACATAAGTTTTTTTTATAAAAATTTTTAATCTAAATTTTTAATTTTTCCTGTTTTTTTGGGCACTTTTGAAAAAAGTTAAAAAAAATAAAGTAATATATAATATTTTAAAAATATAATATACCTATCTGAAACTCCTGAAGGAGGTAGCTAACATACGAACATTATTATTTCTACTGAAAAATCCAATCATCGTAGACATTTGAGACTTTTTTTATGATTGTATATATCCGTGATGCGAAAACGCAACACTGGGCCTAAACGATATACAAATTACATACAATTTTCAAATACAAACATATTTATACAATCACTTGCTATTTAAAACAACATAATAAAAACATGTATGTATGTTAATTACAAGTTGGTGTTATTTATGTGCTTTGAAATTCTCGATAATTTTTTCACCTTTTTCAAACTAATTTCCAATTTTTAAAATGCAGGATATTTCGCAGAAGGTAAATTCTCTAATTCCTTTTTTTCTTATGCCCAAAGTGTGTTATCTTCCTAAAGGAAAGCGAACTTACACCAAAGTAGTCCCGTGATAGGTCTTTGGTGATAAGATAAGAAATATCACTTTAACATGGGGTTGTCATTGGTCAATTGACACTATTTGACCAGTCTAACATCTATTCTCAATGAACGTGTTTAGTGTTAGTTATAACAATGTTAGATTATTTCGATACAATGTAGTATGTCAATAAAACAAGTCCCCAGAACTAGATTTAAGAATCAAATTTTAGAAAGTCCCAAAAAAAAGTGTCACGCCATCGGTGAAGAATGTACTGTAATTCATTAGTTTTTAACCTTTTTGTTCTTAATATACCAGTTAGATGATAAGTTCTCCTTGTTCTATTTTCCCAGGACCAGGCTGTTGGAACAATTGACACAAATTTCCCCCAGGGTTCTTCAATAGGTACAATAAGAGAAAATCGAACAAGTAATGTGAAATTATCCTCTCCTAGGATATTATCTTTTTGAACTTGTTCTATTTTCACAAATCCCGGGACCAGTCTGGTGGAACAATTGACATAAATTTCCCCCAGGGTTATTCAATTGGTACAATAAGAGAAAATCGAACAATTAATGTGAAATTATCCTCTCCCAGGATATTAAAGAAAAACCAGTAAGAGTGATATATTCGGCTATGCCAAATATTTGATACCATCCACTGGCAGCTAGGATATTTCAGGAGTGGGCATTATATTGGACCTGTGGTAAATTATGAACCGATCTTTACGAAAGTTGACAGTGTGATTTCTAGTCATTATAAAACTGTGACAGAACAAAATTTATTACAATAGAATTATTTGTTATGGTTTTATACTAGTAAAGTGTTGTTCGAGAATGGGCTTTATATGGGGCCTATGGTAAATAATGGACCAATCAATTACAAGCGTGAGAAATGTGACGTAGCAGTGCACCCAAAGTGCTTTGGAACATATCAAAATTGAATTAAAAATGAAATGTATATGAATATCTTTTTTAATTTTTTTTTCCTAAAGATGTGAATAAAATATTTTAATTTAAAATGTTTGCAAATGCGCTTAATTTTTATATCGTTAAGGCCCAACGTTGCGTTGTCGCAACGGGGGTTATCTGGGCTCCACGTATCCGATTTGCCCAAAATTAGTTTTCTTTCTTATTTAGGTATAAACAATAAAAACAAAAAGTTTCGTCATTATAACTCAACGGGATCATGGCTCGGGCCTTAATGGGTTAAGGATAAGAAAATTCAAAACGTAAGCAAGTAGCCAAATTCCTCAGAGAGCTAAAAAAAATGGGTAACACAGGTGTTGAAACCGGTAGAAGTTGAAAAAGTGTTGCTTTAACATCATTAAAAAAGTAATGGTTAAATCAATGGCGATGTCAGTTGAATCCATTTCGACAATCCCAAAAGCAAGAAATTTTATGTTTCGCCAGGCAAAGCAGCCGAATTAACGCCAAAGTCCAGAACTACTGGGCCACCATACCGAACAAAATTGTTTCGTTTAAAGCAAGCATTGGTCGAAAAAAGTCCGAAATAACTATAGGCCCAGTCATGAAGTAGTAGTATAACACCATGGCAACACTTTTTCATACGTTGCAATACGTACTCAAAACTATTAAGGAAATAGTTGTTAGAAAGCTTTGTGTCACTGCTTTACAGTTCTGACTTTGCTTCATCCGGCTAACATTTATTTTTTTCCCCTTATCTAATCCAGCGAAGCTCTACGCTTATCTGCCAGGAGACCAGAGTCATTGGAGGGAATCGAACCCGGAACTGATAGACTAGCTCACTACCAGTTAGCCTACCGGAGAAACCGCTTCGATCGGTAAAGAACGTTATAAAATGTATGAATAATTGTTCGACAAAATTGCTGTTGCTACTAGTTGTAGTCAATGTTTATTTGGCTTAGTGTGACTTTATAAAGGCTAATATGCTGTGTCCAAGTGACAGGCGATTCATTGTGTAGTAAAATTTATATAAAAAGCACTCAAAAACTGCAAGATTGTAAAAACACGCAAGATTCATATCTATCCGCTTTAAAAACTTTCTTCTTTTTTGTCTAGTTTTTTTGTAATGATGATATGCCTTTAATATTAAATTAAAAATCGTTTTGCTTCTACGGAAAATATTTAAATGGCGAATTAATACCCTCTTGTTGATCCAGTGCGATATAATTTATTTCTTATTTTAAATAAAAAAAACCACAAACATTTTTTTAAACAAAAAAAAATAAATATAAAAAAGATTCTAAAATTTTATGTCAAAAAATATTTAATTTAATAGTTTACAAGAATGTGTTAAAATTGTTTAATTTATTTTTATTGAATACAAAACACACAAAACTGTTTAAGTAAATAAAACAAAAACTAGAAGATTTATTAAAAAAGAATTTAAATTTCTTCCCAAAAGATTTGCATTAATACTAAATCTCCCATAATCCCCAAACATTTTAGCTTTTGAGAACAACAACAACAGCAACAATTTGTATGCCACAAAAAAGTATATTTTACAAAAATTGAAATCTATGTAAATAAATATAAGATGAAAAATATTCATACATATTTATATTCTAAATTACACATATAAAAAACAATCACTAAGTAACCAATAAAAATCAAATAAATTTTAAATACAACAGCAACAGAAATTGAAAAATGACAACATGAAAATAAAATCAACATTTTTAATCTAATGAAATGTACAGCCGAGATAGAAAATACAAACAGACAAGCTAAATCCCAAATATTACAAATAGAGATGGGCAAAATGTATTTATATTTATTCTACACTTGCATAACATACATATACACATGTGTAGTGGCTACGTAACGGTAAATACTAAAAGGAGCACAAGTGGCAGGCATTTTTGAAGGCCTCTATAATCCTTTTTAAAAGATTTGCTTCTTATCATATCCTGCCTTTAGAAATATGCCTTCTATTTTTAATTGTTCTGCAAAAACAATGTTCTATAATGCAATAAGAGGCTTTAAATCTTGTGTTTAGAATTGGAAATAAATAAATATTTACATATTTATTTATTTCCAATTCTAAACACATATAAAAAATAAAAGTTATAAATTTCTTTTAGAAACCCCATCCAAAATATTCGTTACACATTCTCTACCTTCCTTCTTTTTTTAGTAGTGACATTCCGTACCCCTTGTGTATGCTACATAAGGCCTTTTATTAGGCAACTTTACTCATTCTTTTTACCGCTGAGTACTTGTGTAGAACTTCATATGTATATACATATGAACATATCTACATCCATACATGCATACATGCATACATATGTATGTATCTATAAACATGTAGATGTTTGTGGAGTAGAAAGAGATATAAACAAATTTAAACTGTCATCAACAAACTGTAAAATAGCCTTAAGTCAGATAAAAATCAATTAATTACTCAGCCGCATACCACATAACTTAAATACTTTTTTCTTGTTGATGATGTTGCTCTTCTTACTGTTGTTGTTGCACACACAACGAACATATTTCGTACACATACAATCACAGCCATTACTGATTGTATTCAGACAGTTTAAAGAATTTATTGCATAGATGTTTCTATCGTTTAAGTTAAAATTAGCAAGTTGTATTAAAAACTTCAAACAATTCGTAAATTCAATTAAAAGTGTTTGTTAATACAACAAAATTATTAAATTATTGTGTTTATATAAAATTCCTACGGTACAATCAACCCAAAAGCCCTGCAAGGTCAAAGAACAATTCCAATTTGATAGCATTTAGGCTTATTACGGTTGTCGTTGTCGTAAACGACTCTGTCGTTTTTTGTTATAGGTAAAAGTAACACACAACCCGTATTCTTTAATCTACTATAAAAAGCGACTTAGTCGTTTACGAGAACTACAACCATAATAAGTAGGGATGTGATTTCCATGCAAATGCATGTTTTTTGTCGATAGTCTAAGATTGATGTCGACCAATTATCTTTCCGAATCATTAGATCTGCGTTAAAATGGCTTCGATTTGTTTTTGCATATTTTGTTGAATATGCATATTTTTACATATTTTGGTTTAAAATTCATATTTTTTCATATTTTAAAATTTTTGAGTGACATATTTTTTAAATTTCCATATTATAAAAAAAAGTTCTTCAAAAAATTTCAAAATTGTATAAAAAAAATTTTCCAAAATAAAAATTGTTTATATCAATAAATAAATTTTTTTGGAGCTCTGCTTAAAATACAAGATTTCGACAACAGATTCTTCAGTTTTTAACCGATGCAGCCCCTTGCATGGTTAAGGCTGCCAATTGGCCTAAACAAATTTATCCAAAACTGTTACATGTTACTTGTTAGGTACATGGGTTACATCGAGTTGCAGAGAATATTAGAAGCCAATTCGATATTATTTATTTATTGATTTCATTCGGGAAACAATGTGGAAGGAAGAATAGCCAGACAAATTAAAAAAAAATTCAAAACGTTTTGCAAAAAAATTTGGGATTTCAAACAATAAAACAAATTTCAACTATTTTTGATCTAGAATAAAATGTGGGATCTGAATTAGAAAATTAATATTTTTCAAATGAATTGGCATCCTTCAAGTATGCTTCAACTTCAGTTGACTTTGAGAGATAACTTTCCATGCACAACAGCTTTTTAACAAAGGTTTACTTTTTTTTTTTTTTTTTCTTCATTATTTATTTATTGAATCTTCATATATTAAATATGAACTAACAATAATTAATCAAATCTTAACCTAATATTATTTTTTGTCCTGCCAGTGCCAGACAAAAATTTTGTTCATCGCGGGTTCTGTTCACTTTTATAGGTGTTTATCGCTCATCTAATTGGACAAGTGCCGCAGTGTCTCTTCTTCTTAAGCGAGTGTGGCCGCTATCATTTAAAATATTTCGTGCTAGTGGGTTCGGGTGCAATTCGAGCCTTTTTAAGTATTTTACTGCATATTTCGTAATCATAGTTTTAACTAATGGAACATTGAGATCCTTGTGAATATTTGAGTTTTTAACATACCAAGGGGCAGCTGTGATTATTCGAAGTAGTTTATTTTGGCGCCTTTGAATTTTTTCGATATTAGAGGCCGAGGCAGTGCCCCATAACTGAATACCATAGCACCAGATTGGCTTTAAGATGGAGTTGTAAAGAAGAAGTTTGCAGTCGAGACTAAGGACAGAGTTTCTTCCAATAAGCCAATGAATTTGGATGACTTTTAGTTTCATTTGAGTTAATTTTGCCTCTATATGGCTTTTCCACGTTAAACGGCGATCTAGATGAATACCGAGGTATTTTACATGCGAATTTTGAGGTATTATTTGATTATTGATTTTAATAGGGGGGCATGATTCCCGACGCAAGGTGAATGTTATATGTACGCATTTTTGCTCATTGACCTCTATCCTCCATTGCTTTAACCATAGTTCGAGTTGAAATATATGATCCTGTAGGTATCGAGATGCTTCTTGACGGTTTTCGTGCACGCTCAAAAAAGCTGTATCATCAGCAAATGTTGAAGTTTGTGTGTAGTTGTTTGTTGGCATATCCGAGGTATATATTAAGTATAAAAGTGGGCCCAGGATGCTTCCCTGAGGGACTCCAGCGTCAATTTGCTGAGGAGAGCTTAAATAATCACCTTCTTTAATAATAAACTTTCGACCGACTAAGTAGCTTTCTAACAGCTTGTGTGTGTTTACTGGTAAGTTTAGCTTCAATTTATGTAGTAAGCCTTCATGCCAGACTTTATCGAAAGCTTGAGAAACATCGATGAAGAGAGCGGAACAATATTTTTTTTCTTCAAAGGCTTTTCTTATTGCGTTTACAATACGATGGGTTTGCTCAATTGTGCTGTGTTCTCTTCTAAAGCCGAATTGGTGGTTAGGAATACATCTATTATCATTTAAAATTGGGGTTAATTTTGACGCTAACAGCTTCTCAAACAGCTTTGATATATTAGAAAGTAAGCTTATAGGCCTATATGACTCAACTTTTGTGTGATCTTTTCCAGGTTAAGGTATCATGGTGACTAAGGAGACCTTCCACTTTTGAGGATAGTATTCAAGGCGTAAAATAGCATTAAAAATTAAAAGAATAATTTTCTTTGCTATGCTGGGTAGCTCCAAAAGCCTTTTTTTTGCTGATCTTGTCAAACCCAGGAGCCTTCTTGGGGTTTAAATCACAAATAGCCTTTTCGATTTCTCTTATCTCAAATCTTAGCGGAACAGCTGCTCTAGCAGCAACAGGTGGTAACTCGACCGCAATATCGTGAGATATATTTGGGGTAAATACGTTTTTTAAATGATTGACAAACAGATTTCCTTTTTCAACATCATTTCTTGCCCAACTTCCATTCAAGTTTCTTAATGGTGGTTTAGAGACAACTGGCCTTTTGAGATTTCTAGCTGCACGCCATAATGAGTAGTCTGATTGTGGGGTTGCATCAAGTTCCTTAAGATATTTTTCCAGAGAAGCCGTTTTCTTAGTCTGCAGTAACTTTCTTAGTCTTTTTGTACACTCTTTAAGTAAGTTCTTAAGTTGAGGGGATCTGTGCAATTGCCACTCTCTTCGAGCCCTCCTTTTTTCAGACAAAAGATGCTCGACATCTGTGGAATATATTTTAATAGTTTTTGTTTTTTTGGGGGCAATATTGGAATGTTGACCAGCTAGTTTCAGAAAACTGTCAAAATTGTCAATAGAGCGATCTACATAATCCGGTGTACTTTTTGATGATATAAAAAATTTATTTGATTATGCAAACAAAAATTAAAAATATGAAGTTGTTTAAATTAAGTTTTAAAAAATATTGTTACGAAAGTAATTATTGTTTAAGAATTAGTTATAATTATTACTTATCTTCTTTTTATTAGTTGTTTTGTATTCATAAGTAATTTTATTAGTTTACATGGTTATTAAAAATTGTTATAATTTAGAACACTTCAATCCCAATGCCCTAGAAATGACCGTTTAAAAAAGCTTTAGTATAAGTGGTGAAATTATGTAAACATAAGTGCCGCCATAAATCATAATAGACGATAGAGTGGTGAATAGTAAAGCCTCGAACCTTCGAGAAACATTTCGAATGTTCTAGATGACTGAATTACAGTATAAATACTTGCGGCGGCTAGCATCAAAAAACAGTATTTGTTCAGACTTTGTCAAGTTTACTATAAACATTGAAGTGTGTTGATTACAATAGTGAGTTGTAAATAAAAGCTGCAAATTTCGGTTGTTAAAGTGACTAAGTTCTTAATAAATAAGTGTTATACACTAAAGTGTTGTGTTTATTTGTTTTATTTGAATTGCAATAAAAGAACTCGAAATGGTTTATTATAAAGGAAATAAACCAAAACGTTATTAAAATAACAATAGAATAAAAACAACAAAAGAATTTTTCATTTTTTTGTTTTCAATAACACTAAAGAAGTAAACGCTTTTTTATTGAAAATGTTCAAGTTTTTAGTGCATATTTTTTATTTTTTTAATGCATATTTTGGAGTTTTTAGTTCATATTTGATCTTTGCTCTGCTTTTCTAGTAAGGCCTCAGATTCTTACTTATAAATGGACATTTGGCAAAGCCTTGATTCGGTTCATGAAAGAATAGAAATGAAATGTAGATTTTGATATCATTCTCTTCATGAAATATTAAATCATTAAATTCCTTTAGATTGCCCTATACATCACCATATGGAAAGTGCATTTAAAAATTATATAAAATATGCACACCAAATGTTGCAATATACATACAACCGCAACAATAATACATATGAAATCCTTAATATGTATCTGCATGTGTGTGTGTAAATGAGTTAAATACATGTGAATTGAGTTTGATGGCGATAATGGTATAAATAGTGCACGACTGTTTTTGGAGTATGGTTTTGGGGAGTAATTTTTCTGTATTCAACCACTAATTTGGCATTGTATGAATATAAGAACACAATTATACAAATAAATAAATAAATGCAATAAATTTCGATTAAATTATTGTGTTTTTGAAATACACCCTAAAGGAAATTATGGGGACTTTTTCAAAAAAAAATATAACTCCAATAAAATTAATATAAAATTTCATTAAGATATGTCTAATTTTCCGGACGTTTTCCATTTCCGGAATAAAAAAAATCAGCGTTTAAACAACTGCAGTCAAAGTAGAAAAACTGGCATTTCTTCCACTTCTTCTCCACTTCTGGCCAAAAAAAAAAAAAAAATATTGCTTTTACTTCTGATTCATTAAATATAAACAGTCGCTGTCAAACCAACTCAAAAGACGAAAAGTTGTACATAAATTTTCACTTTTTGTACGGCAGTTTTTGGTTTTGACTGCTGTTTTTAAGCCCTGAAAATCGTCTTAAAAAAAAATTTGAGGCATTTAGGTTTAACATCTTTTAGAAAGGCAGTGAAAGTTTTAGATGATATTGGGTGTATAATAGACTGGCGCATCTTGTATGAGATTTTTTTTTTTTAAATTTAATTGTTTGCGCTGCTTAAAATATGAGGTTTGGTTTAAGAAATCATGATCTAATTTTTCAGGTCAATCCGACGGTGCCTAGCCGTGCCGGGTGGGGTCCAAAGTTCCCCATATTATAAAAAAAAAACATATTTTCTATCAGATCTTTATAGTTATACTAGTTGAAAAGCCGAAAATCAAAAATATGGCTTCGTTACGATCTTCCGCAGAGAAAGTACTTCAAGTGTGCCAAATTTCAGCTTCCTATGTCATCAGATGGCTTCAGAAAGTTACGGAAAGAATAGGACATACATGCAAACATCCTGGCATACTAAGAAATTATATATTGTAGAGATAGATTAACATATGAGGGGCTTAAAGCACAAGGGGTTCAAGTGACTTATTTAAAATAATGAGACAGAAGCGGTTGTTTCGCTTGTGCTCCAAGCGAAGCAGGTATTTTAATGTCAAGTGCTTGAATTGTTCACTATATCTAGCGTCCGGATGAGAATCCTACACTCACCTCTTGTACTCTGAACAACTTCTCCGAACTATACCTATAATTCCATATGTAAACTAAATTTTAGAAAAAGGCACTTAAACCCCTTGTGCTCTAAGCCCCTCATATGTTCGCGCAACTCAAAAACGCTTTAGCTTATTGAAAAACTAAAAAAACCCGAAATTACGCAATAAAATTTACTTTAAGAAAGTTAAAACTTTTTTCTTTATGTTGGCTTTGGTTATCGAGATATACCGTTATTTCGAAAATTAAGGAGGTTGCACAACATATGTTCGCGTAACTCAAAAACGCTTTATTCTGGATATGTTGGCGGGGGGTGCTTTTTAACCATGGGAGGTAAGACCATGATGTCTTTATCTCCCATTCAAAAGAGAGATAAAGCCTTTTATTTTTTTTTTCATTCCAATGGGAGGCAAAACCATCATGGCCTTAGTAAACATTTATCTCTCATTTCAGTTTTGAAGAACTTTTCCATTTTACATTGATTAATAGTTTTCTAATTTTTATAATTGAGAGGTAATGATTTTCCCTTTTACTAAAGTTAAATATTGAAATCTGGCTTCGCATACTTAAGTTTTAGGGGTTTTTTCCTCCAGTAGGACGCGGCAGGTGGCTTCGCTGAATAAAGTTTTCCTGCGTGCGTCACAAGAATAAAAGAATTTCTTTTCCCAGGAACACTAAAGTAAAGTATTGGATCTGGCTTCGCATACTAAAGTTTTTCTGCGTGGCTGTGTGATTGATAACTAGTAACTGATAACACACATGTGATTAGGAACTTAAAATATTTATTCTTAGTTGTTATTTTTTCAATGATAACTAAGGATTTTCCCTTTTACAGAATGTTTACAACATGCGTAACAATATTCTGGAAAAATATGGCTTTGTCTCTCATTTGGGGAAAACAAATATGGCTATATCTCTCATTTCGCAAAATTTTACATATGACCTTACATCTCAATGATTGGGCAATAATACCATTACGACTTTATCTCCCATTCAATTGAGCAATAAAGCCATTATGTCCTGAAATAGCCCCCCCCCCCCCCCCTATGTTACCACGATTTCAAAGGGCAAGAAATAGTTTATGCGATTCAGTAGTTTAGGTCAACAAAAAAAAAAAAAAAACGAAGGTTATGAAACAGAGGCATCACTATAAGAAGACTCTTGTAAAAGTGTATAAGAAAATGCAAAATAACTGGTAGCCATCTAAGTAGCAATTTTAAAACGTTTGCAAGCAGCAGAATATCTCAAAAAGCAAGTAAATTGGGAAGCACAGAAGTTGAAGTTAAAATACAATTTTGCAATGCCCCGAATGCTGCTTTAACGCCTTAAAAATTAGTTTTTAAACGACTCCGAAAAAACAAAAACAAATCCATAACGATAACAATAAGCGTTGAAACCCGACTTACCAACCGAATAAACGCAAAATATAGAAAGCGCCAAAGTAATGATCTGTATTTTGAGATACTTTAATAATTCACAAATACGAAAACCGTGTTTGAAAATGAATAAGAGCCACAGCAGATTATCCATGTTATGTTCAATGGATGTTATTAGGAACAAATGGTCACACAACCAATCAATTTTATTCGGTCCGGTTTGATGCGGTTTTTTGACTTCTCTCCAGCTTTTATCAATACATCTAAATTTAAGGTTTATTTGACGGTGCGTCGGTCTGCCTAATCTCCATGTTCTACCCTGTGGATTCCAGCGGTTTTGATTATACCACCTGGAGGCTTGCGAATCGTGTGACTAATCCTACGTCAATTGCGGTTTAATGTTAAGATGCGAGTTGGTCGTTGATTTGTTTGTCTCCAGAGCAGAGAACTGCAAAATCAATATTTTTCTTGATTTATTCATACGCTAAAATTTACATTCACTCTTTGCTTGCAAAACAAAGTTCAACGTTGGTAATTTTTACATCGTTTCGTACACATTTGATTTTTGCATTTATTCCTTTTTTAGTGAAAGTGCTTTTTTGCATTTTGTTGCGCACGCAATATAACACAACTGTGTAAATTCAAAAGGAACAAATTCTAATACTTTTGCATTCAAGAATTCATTGTCCACTCGATGAGACGCTTTGTTAACATTAACAACAATAACAACAATAAACCTCTCGATGAGACGCTTGGTTAAAATTAACAACAATAAAAACAACAATAACAAGAATACATTGTACCTACATACAGAACTACTGTACTTTTTAAGATGAAAAAAAGTCTGTTTCTATGGAAATTGTTTGTATGTACATATGTACCTACATATGTGCGTTTAGTTTCATTTAAATTTGTTTTCTTGTACTACATAGTTAATGCTGAATGGATACATGCATGAGTAATAATTGCTTCATTTCTGACTTTTTTGTTTGTATTTTTTTTTTTTTTTTTTTTTTCTTTACCAAAACAATCATTGTCACACCGATCACACAAACATCTTTATTAAAAAACGAAGCCAACGATGGTATAAATAACAAAGCACGATGTGCATTATTTGAATGACTGCAAACCAGCAGCGAATATTTGCGGTTGCGCAAGTTTGAATGTATGATTGCAAGTGAGTGTATTTGTTGCTCTGTATTACGCATGCCCATAACACTTTGAGGATTCTTCGAAGACATCGATTAACAAAAACTTGTAGGGAATTTACGACGTTTTCTCTTGTACTCCAAGCCTCACAAGCACATACTTAACACAAGAGTTAAAGTTGCCAATCTTCTTTTTTTTGATATGGTGAAAGATGTCCATACATACAGAAAGGAACCGAATGCTTAATTTGGAGATTCGATAAGCTACAACCTTGTTAGAACCACCCGTTTTTGTTAGGAGGCTACCCAAGTAGCAATACGATGTGCCAGCCTCCAGTTCAATATTCTCATGTATTTACAATATCTATTTAATGTTGCATTAAAATATGTATTTCGATGCCTTCAAAGCGAATCTTAAATGATAGACGAAGTCACCTCAACCCAAATAAAGTTGATTAGGTAATTTAATTGAATCCAATGATTCTGTTAAAAGTCCTGGGAACGTTAGCGCCCCTTAAACTTCACTTAAAATTGGACATTATATGGTTCGCTTTGAAAATTGTACTTGAAAAACTTTTTTCTACCATCGATAAACTGTGTATCATTAAGGCCTCGGTAGGCTAGTTGGTAGTGAGCTAGTCTATCAGTGCGGGTGTTGCGGGTTCGATCCCCGTTAGAGACTCTGGTCTGAAGGTCTAAGTTACTATTGCTTAGTTAATTAAGTTAGAATAAAATTTGTAATTTTATTTGTAACTTTTTGTAAATAAAAGTAAACAATTTATGATATATTGATACACCACCATTTGTTTAAATCAAAGACTATGAAGAAAAATTGCCGATGATCCCGTCATTAATTTACCAGAAATTTTAAAAATATCTTTCCCTAAAAAGAAACTTTTATTATAAAGAATAAAACTTAGAAAAAATATATAACTTGTTTTTGTGCTTATTGCCTTCAAAATTTTCTTTAAGCCCCTTGATATTTCTTTATTTCGGTTCTTGCCCATTTAAACTATTTAATTTCCATTAGCATTTATATTTTTTCCATACATGCCTACATACATACATATTTTTGGGCATAATTTGAAATTAAGTGAAAGCATAAATGTTGCTGTTGATGTTCTTGTTGCTTTTTGGTCTCGTTCAATTATCAAGTGAGTAAGTGAATGTCTGCGATGGCATAGGCTAATAAATGGATAAAAAAGGGAGCCAGGAAATGAGAAGAGGTGAACTTTTGCATAAAATAAAAGTGATTACATACGTCACGCGACGTGGCAAATTACATTTTGCATATTAAGTACACAAATGTAAACATTTACAAACATTTTATTTCAATATTGTGCATTAAAATGTGCAAACAAAACCAACAAAAACAGCAAGAGCAACTTACAAAAAAAAGAAAAAAAATACATTAACATATTTACGTGAGAGGGTAATGAGTGGAGTAAGAGGGGCGGTGGGAGTCGAATAAAATAGTAATCATGACTACTTGCTAATAATTTCCGAATGTAGAAATTGCAAAACTGTTTACATATACATATGAGTGCTTACGTTTGTGGATATACATATTAGTAGAGTCCACAAAATTGTAGTCAAGAAGCTTCTCATAAAAGCAGAATTTGGTACAACTTATTTGGTATTTACTTAAGAATTAGCGATTTAAAGCAATATTTTGAGCTTTTATTCTAAAACATTGCATTTTTCTGATGTTAACCAGTAAGAGCTTTTTGCATCGACCGAAACAAATAGTATTCGAACGGGACAAGGTCTGGTCTTTAAAACAGACGAAGCAAAGTTTCCTAACTATTATTTTCTAAATATTTTTGATGTGGACTTGCAGCATGTGGCCGAGCGTTGTTATTTTGGATAATTGCGGATAATTATGTTTGGTGCCGGTCTCCTGTGATTATCTAGCAAGATTTCATCAACTCATAATATATTAAACTCGCAGCATTTCCTTGGCACAATCATCAATCATGGGGTTCCAATTTTCTTGTTTTTAAATGTATTCTGCTGCTTGCAAGCGTTTGGAAATTGTCGCTTGAGTAGCACTCAATAATTTCGCAAGTTTTTTTTATGATTTTGACAACAATGTTTATAGATTTTATGAATGCAATTTATTTTCTTCGACCTGCAAGGTTAAAAGTAGCACTTTAACCCGCAAAAGACATTTCTTGCACGTAGAAAACGGAGAAAAATTTGAAGGATTTCAGTGAGCAATCGATGTACTTCCTCAGTTTTTTTAACTACAGAAGTAAACTAAAGAAAGTAAAGGGTGGTGCTGATGAAGATATTAAAGCAAGTATAAATAAGGCAAAAGCTGCATCTTTGATGGCAGATGTTATATGTTGGTCAGTGTTAAAATCCTATAAGACACTGCCACTACGTGATCCCCGAAAGTAACTCTTCCGAGAAAGCACCAAATTGTGCCGGAAAATCAACACAAGACAAGACAGAAAGCATTTCCAGCTAAAAGCATAATAACGGAGGCCTCAACCAATAGTCAATCTGGTGGCATGTTCACCGGGAGCTACTGACTCCCGTAGCGCCAGATAACCAGGTACTCTGGTGGGTACCTCGGTCTCAAGAAAACAATAACGAAAACTTCAAGATGCCTTTAATTTTGGATTTCAAGATACCTGTAATTTTGGATCTTTGGCAGCATACAGCTGCTAAGTCTATATATTTTCGATGTCCGAGGAGAAAATGTCGACACAACAGAAACTGTCATTCTCCTACCATAAATCTCTCGATGGTTGTATGACTATACAGCGGAAAAAAAAAATATATCGATACCTTTCAACGGCTTCTCTATGAACGCGTTCTTTTGCCAAGCGCCGGGTAAACTTTCAATCCTCTCGGATTCTAGTCATTGACCACACCTGTTTTCTCCAGTGGATGTAACATCTAAAGGTTAAGAAGCCTCAAGATGGTTTGCTACACCCACGAGGAGTGCAGCACAACCCTCTGGGGAAACTAAATTCGACATTAGCGAAGGTAAAAAATATTACTTTTGTTGACATATTTCGTTTAATTACTAAAAGAGATAGAGAGAGAACAAGAGTAAATTATAGATGTTTATCCGCCAAAATTCTACATGAGTTACTAAAGACACAAACCATGCTTAAAATATCTGTTGTGAATCCAGCAGTTTTATCTTATCAGTAATTGTCATAAAGAAAATCAAATTTAGTAAAAAACATAAATCATTTATTAAAGTTGTCTAAAAATTGAACTATTCTAATGTTCATATGGTCATGGCGGGTAGACATGCCTAAAATACTACGACAACAAAAAATTCAATTTATTTTGTTACAACTCGACCTGTTATTAGTGCGTGTATAAATAATTATTTTTTTTTTTTTTTTTTTTTTTTGGTAATCCAAATGCTTATTGTAGAGAGTAATTTATTCAATTCATTTGAGTTTTTGTTAGAGATCATCATTTTAAACCAGAATGTAAATAAATGAATTGATCAGCACATAAATTTTCCAGGCTAAAAGTTTTTCTTTCTTAATAGCAAATTATTTTTCATACAATTTAATGAAATAAGTATTTTTCGGTTAAGAATATTTTAAGAAATTTCATAGTATAAATATTTAAGCTTTTTATTTTTCATTTTGTATTGATTCTTTTGCTTAGATCCAATATTTAAACGCATTTTCTTTTTTCAATTTTGGTTTTGATTTTGAAAACTTCAATTAGGACTTATAAATGAGAGCAAGTTAAACTCTCTTTATGGTTTCTAATATGTTTTAGCCAACAAATCTATAATCATATAAACCTTCTTCAAACGCATAAAATTTGGCGGTTAAACTACAAATTCAGGCCATATGAATTTGACAAAATTTAACGTAGTGCTGCCACATGTTATTTTTTAAAATACATATAATACATGGGACACTGATTTACAGCTGTTGAGTTTAAACTACATATAAATTTTAGTTTAGTTCAACTAAACTAGCGTTTAAGGGTTCACTGATTTATTAGCCTTTAGGATACAATTAAAGCTTAAAGACCATAGTCGAGATTAAATTGCTATAATACTAAAGTTAATAAGTCTATAAGTTTAATAAAAGATTATAAACAAGACTATTAAATTATATTGATGACTATAGGACTGTAGTTTACGCAATACAATCTAGGCTATTGGACTAACGTTCAGATAGAAGGACTACAGTTCAGGCTATAAGACTAAAGTGTAACGTTGCTGTCAGAGCAATGACAATATTATATGATTATAGCTCAGACTATAAAACTTAATTCGAGACTACTTTTTAAACTATAAGACTTAAGTAAAAACTATTCTGGTATTATGTATTCATAAAAGTATATACTAATACATACTTAAAATACTTTATATACCCTGTAGGAAGTCAAACACATTTATAACTAACTTCAAACTGGTTTTTTTATAACCACATCTAGTTGATTAAGTGACTTTTTTCCTTGTCGACGACTCATTATTTTAACATGGGCATGTCATAGGCAGTAGTCAATTGGCCATGTTTGCATGACTTTTTAACTGACTACTAACTACTTATTTTTCAACCTATTTGTAATTAATTAAAAGTATTGTCAGTTAAAAATAAATTATTTAAATTTTAAATATTTTTTGTCAAAAAAATATATGTACATATGAACATGCATACATATGTATGTATATCTTTATATATTTTGTTATAGAAATAATTATTTATGAAAATTTTGCATTAAACTGCCCTAAATGATGATGTATAATAGTCCTGAAATAAATACGCCACATAATTGCTAGTACATAAACAGATTTGTATTGTTTCATTTTTTAATTATTTTAAAATGTTTGTATATATTTTTTTCATTTGACTTCATGGCATGCTTGTTTTACGTATTTTGATTTTATTTGAGTTTTACGTGTGCCTTTTTGGTTGATATCTGCATGAGATTTAAACCAATTTGTAGTCATTTAAAAAAAGTTAATTTATAGTTAGTGTTTTTTGCAACTGACTATTTTATTTACTACAGGGTAGGTAAGTTCAACAGAAAATTCACTAATTATAACCAAAATTTTATTTTAAAACCGGGTCATTTACATTTAATTATAAAACTTCAATGCTGAAAAGAAATGTACCATATAGTAAGGTCGGTCGAAAAAAAAAATTGTGCCAGTCACCCCCTAGAATGAAAGATATGTCAATTAAGTTTCTAAAACAGGAAAACAATTTTTTTGCCACGCCCCAACATACAGCACTTTTGGTTTTTTATATGTAGGGCTGCCATTTAAATTCCGATCTCATCATATCGCATATCGTTGTTCATGGCTTGATAGTGGCATAGTGGCTTCATTTTTGTCTTTGGTGACTTTTCAATCCGACCTGAAATTCTGGGCGCCACTTATGCCATCTCGGCTCCTTCCCCCAAATGTCCAATTTTTTGACGGTCCAAGAAAGTCCTTATAAAACTACGAATGTATAGATTTTAATATGCTCACTTTTATGACACGCCTCCAAATTAAGCCCCTTTTTTCTTTTTCACATACATACTATATTAAACCAAGTAGAAACTTCATTGACATATCTTTCATTCTAGGGGGTGACTGGCACAACTTTTTTTTTTATGGAGGTCGACCCGGTCTACTATACAGTTCATAAGGTATAAGGATATAAGGCTATAGTCAAGACCATATCAATATATCTATATTAACGTTTAAACCATAAGGGTATGGTAAAATTGAAAAACTACAGTTAATATTATAGAACACAGCAGATTAGATTAATAGACTTTTATCAAGACAATAAGGATAAAGGCAAAATTTAAAACTGTAGTCAATACTTTAATACTTAAAAATCGAGACCACAAGACTAAAGTTTAATTTAAAAAAGTAAAGTAACGTCAAGGCTCTCACGAATATTATCAAGACTATAATACTAAAGTCAAGACTACAATGAAAGCTATGACTACACAAAAAGTACTATTAAACATGTAGGAGTTCTATATTCGTCTATGCTGAAACTTCTATACCCTTCACCTTGGTGCGATAAGAACAGAAAGTTATATAAATACCGATCTTAAGATGTAAATAAATATTTTGTGCCACGCCCAATTCTCTAATCCCGGCCGCATTTGGTCGGATGTTGTGTATTGATAACCAAGTTGCTTTGGCTCTTGCCGTTCTCCGGATATACAGAAATCTACAATGTCTTTGTATGGAAGGTGGCACGCCCACTTTACCAATCCCTTCCATTTTTTTTAAAGAGGTATTGAAAACTCAGCTTTGTGAACCAGATTTGGGCAATTTTTCTTTTACCTTTCTTAAGATAAAAATAAATCTATTTCGTTCCATGCCCACTTCTTCACTTCCGCCGACATTTCGTCGGATGTTGTCTTTTTATAACCAAGATGATTGTAGCTTATTTGGAAATGTGGCTCTTGCCGTTTTCCATATATGCAGAAAGCTATAATGTCTTTGTATGGAAAGTGCCACGCCCACTTCTCCAGTCCCGCCCATTTTTTAGAGTGTTTCTGTATTGTAAACTTTGGCGCTTGCCGTTCTCCAAATTATTATTTGTTGCTTTTACGCCAGATCGTGCCAATAATTTCCAGATAATCAAAAAATAAAAGCCACAACAAGGGATTTATGGGTAAAATTAGAGGCAGTCGTGGTGTTTTGCTTATATCTCAGTCATTTATGGACCGATCAGGTTGCATGTCAAAAGGAAACATTAACGGAGTTTATGTGAGATAAATATGTAACAATCAAGTTTCCATAATTTCTGGGGTCTTCGGAAACCCTATTTCAACATACAGACGGTCATACGGACAGCGTAAATTCAACTTCGATACTCATAAGAACCCAGAACATATACTTTATAGGGTTAAAATCAATGTTGTAGAAACTACGAACAGAATTACAAACCTTTAAATACCCTTTTCACCTGTGGTGAAATGTATAATAATATTTAATCAAGATCATAAATTTATAGTAAACACAAAAAGAATAAAGTCAAGATTTATGTGCTGTTGCCAGGTGACAAACAATTGATTGTGTAGAAAAATTTATGTAATAATCACTCAGTTTTTTGAGTGCTTTTCATATAAATTATGCTACACAATCAATTGCTTGTCAACTGGAAACAACACATTAATTACTACAACCATAAATGTATGATTTTAGTCGAGCCTACAAACCGCCTTAGTCTGTGGTTTAAAACTGTAAATAATATAAAAGTTAAATTTTTTAGCTGTTAAAAAATAATTAAAGACCATTTTAGTTTTAACATTTAAATGTGAATATTTAACTACAAATTTGCAATATTTTAAAACATTTTTGACTTTTGTAGCCCAAATATCGCCCCAAATTTTATTTATGGTCTTCTTTTAAACCACTGCAATATGTAATACAACATATTTTCTCAACTACACACTCCGGATAGTAAAATAGCTCTGCACAATAAAATAACACACATCAGGTCTTTGCTATTTGTTCTATCTCAGTATTCTGACAATTTCTATGATCTGCTGTCTATTTAACAAATTTTAAAAATATTTAACATTTAACTCGTAAATGTTGTTAAATGAGCCGAAAGTACTTGAGTTTATGGGATTCTATTTGCATTAAATAGTTGAAATTTATTTTTAAATGTATGGGTTTGTCATGTTTTTATTTAAGCAGCATTTTTTTGTCAGTCAACAAAAATTTCAGTCATGAAATACGATCAAGTTAAATTATTTTAGCTAAAGATGAAAAACCCAACATAAAAAAGAAACATGAATTTTTTTTTTTTTTAAAAGTCCTACATCAAGTTTAATTTTGTGGCAACAACATTGTTGCATCATAGTTTTTTTTTCTTGAATTTCTTGTAATAGATTTTGACCTCAAAGTATTTTGTTCGTTTGGCTATTTAATCTTTTTTCTGTTCGTATTTATTTGATTAAAGACTCTTAATCTTTTTTTTTCTTTCTTTTTAGCAAATATTTTATTGCTAACTTGTTGTGGCTGGATTTGTTTGCATTGTGTGCAACTTGTGCAACATTTCAACAGCAACAAGCAATAATAAATTGCAATAGCAATAGAAATATAAAAATATTTTTAAAGTGTGTGCCAGCCGGACAGTTGGCAAAAAGAAAAAACTAAACAAAAAATAACTCAAGTGTAGGCATTTAAGTTGGCAATTTTTTAAATTTATTAGGAAAAATGAAAAAGACTTGATGTCAAAAACAAAGACTAAATATACAATTTGTAGTCTAAAGTGCCCACTGTTTTTGCCGATAAAGTTTTGTGATTATTTGACAGCTTAAAGCAATTTGCCATGCACTCGTCGTATTGTTTGTTGTAATGAGTGATTTGACAAATCAATAAATCAGTGAAAGGTTTCCACATAAATGCATTTTTATTAAGGCTGTTTGAATTTTAAAAGAGAAATTTTTAACATTTGTTTTAATTTGATTTTTTTTTGTTCAAATGACAGCAATTTGTCAGCTAAACGGGTAGCACATGTTTCGCTTGTATTTAAGCTGATTTATAACTTTTTAAGTTGGCCAGTTTGGTGGGTTCAAATTAAATTGCATTAATTACTATTATTAATTAAATTACGGTTAAAAAAAAAACTATTTTTGTATTCTAAGGAGCACTGCAGTCTTTATGACTCTCTTTGACAAAAAAAATTAAAATAAATAATTTTTATATTAAAAATAAATGAACTTGGTTTTTGAGTTTCCAAGGAATATTGAGCATTAAGTAAAATTATAGCTGGCTATTAATTTTTAAATAACCATCTCGTTTCAAGTTCGTGAATATTGTTTTCGATAATCGATATATCTATCATTTAAACTTTTCTAACTTCCAGTTCATATGGTTGCTTTTTTACTTGGAATTCAAATTTACCTGTATACAAAACCGGAAATTAAGTATGTATGTAGATGATATTTTCGAAAGTTTTCTACAATTATTTAGGTTATAGAACGGGCTTAATTTGAAATATAGACTCGTGGTTGACTCATTACCAGGGAAACTATAAATATACAATTGCATGTTTTTCCTTGTGTGGCCAATAAAGGCAGAAACATAAAATTTATCCGTTTTAGAGCTTTTTATGAATTTTGGCATCGATTTGTTAGTGCATATTTTTGCATATTTTACCGTTCGGAGCATTTTTTTGCATAATTTGGTTAAAAGAGCCTTTTTGTAGCATTTTTTAAGTTTTTAGCGCATATTTTACCTTTTTGAGGCATATTTTGATGTATGTTAAATTTTTTTTTAGTCGCTTACAAGAAAGAGCCTTCGCAACAGATAAACATTTTTTTGCGATAATGAATATGAATGTCTATGAATCGGTCTATAATTTTACACATTCACCATAATGTCCGTAAACCATCTCATTACGTTGGTTTTAAGATTAATTTCGCCCTAAAAATGTTTTACGGCAAACTAAATTCTTTTCGAATCATTTCATATACATATGTATATAAATAGCTTTAACTTCCTTTGAAATGTTTTCATTTATATATAAGCGACCGTCCCTATAATCCCTTTAAGACAAAAAATCTCCTTTGGATGTTGATATTTAGATAATATTCGGCAAAAATAACTCTCATATGAATGTTAACCTCTTAACGTAACTTTGTTTTTGTGAGCCGATGACTGCCCATCGTTTCCAAATAGGGTAAAATCTCGAAAATTTGTCTGTAAACACTATGGTGTTTGGGCTTTACCGATAATAATTTTAGGATTATTTTTATCAATTGAATATTTCGTTTTCAAATAAACTAGTTTTGAATTTTTCGGTGCATATTTTCAACAATTGGCAGGGCATATTTTCAAGTTTTTACTGCATATTTAATTCGCATAAAACGTGTTTTTTAGAGCATATTTCTGGTTTCCTTTCTCATCACGTATCAAGCATATGTATATCAATATTATCTACATATTTGCATAGTATCAAATTTTTGTATTCTGCATTTTGGATTTAAAAATATGGTCACCGTTACTATAGTCCACAAGAGACAATGCTGTGGAGCACTGTCAAAACTATAGATTATAATCCAAACTTTAACCTTATAGGCAAGACTGTATAGTTTTATATGGTGAAGATTACACACAGAGAAAAACATGATAATGAATTATGGTCCCCGCAATGGTCGCAAACAAGCTATTGTTGATTTTACCATTACTTTTTACACGATTAATAAAATTATGTTTGCTTTCCTTAAAACTTCATTATTGTCACCAACAAATATATTAGGGTTAAATTTATCCTCCATCCAAACGCCACAATCATATTACGGTTGTTATGGTAAACAGTAATATGTTTGCAATTATAAAACATATGGGTAATTCCAAAGTGTTGAACGTGACAGTCGTACGCATCAAAAATGCAATAAGATTTTAAGCAAAAAATATTTTTACGTTTTCTTAACCCTTAAATTATAGCACTAAGAAAGCACTGTTATCTATGCTAAAGTTTATGGAGGGCACGATTCTAGGTCGAAGATAATGGCAAAACAAGTAGCGGTTCGAACGTGAAAAAAAACAAAAGTAGTTTTTTTTGGCCATGTATAAAAAGGCGTAATTCAGCGAAACTTGGCACAATTTTTTAGTCAAACTACTTTCAGAATTTTACGTAGCAATGTTACATTAAAATGTCTTGGTTTGATTCCAAAATCTTCTGTATTTTTTTTTTTTTAAGCCAAAATCTGGGTCGATACGTGACATTTCGAACGTGAAATTTTTTCCGTAATAATTTAACTGAATAATGATCAAAATAAAATAAAAATTTTCCGTTAATCCGAATAACATATTTCTCTTCGAACTCTTCCTTAGATTACAGACCATGTAAGAAATTTTTTTTGGAATAATTTTTATCAAATATCACCTCTTTTAAGAAAGATAAATATTAAAGAAAACATACAATAAAACATTCTCACATATCGATGGTTTTCTTCCGCAACCACGTAACTCAAAAACAACTACTTTTCAGGTGAAACAAAATAATTTTTTTTTACCAAATATTTGAAACTTTTTGCTAGATATTCTTTTATAATCCAAAAATAAGATAAAATTCCGATATTCCGCCAAACAAAAAAAATGGAAAATTGTAATGCGGTATTTACTGGTTACTTCTGCAGTAAAAACAAAAAATAGGATTAAATCGAGTTACGTGGTTGCGGAAGAAAACCATCGATATAAGAAATTACGTTTGCTCAACTTTGCAGTCGGATTGTTCATCTAAGTGAACAAATTTATAACTAAATTTATAAAATTAGTAAAATCCAGATATTTCTCTATAACAATATCGTAAAATAATCAGCTTTTAATAACTTTTAAATTTTCGGTCACGGTGGACCTTTTGACGGAAATGCCCATATTCTGAAACATTTACAGCCGTATTCATAAACATTTTAAAAATCATTTCAAATCTGTTTTAAGCATAAATCGTTAAAATTTTATTCATAAGCGAATATTACCTTAAAACCCCTATTTTCAACCTTGTGTAAATAAGCGAATTTTAAATTTGGTTCGACCCTTGTTTAAACCAATTTTTTTCATTTTGACCATTTTTGCGAGAAATATTCCGTCAATATATTATTATGTATTTATACATAAAAAATAAAATGAAATTCAAAAATATGTATGTTATGTAAAATGTATATTCTTAATATATTTTTCAATTTCACAAATTAAAGCTAAAAAAATTATTAATTGTACATTATGAACTAGAGATGTGTAAACGATCAAAACAAATAAAATAAAACTCGTTATTTGAATACTTTTTGTTATCAGCAATAAAATCATCATATAAATTGCACTTTGTTTTGTTTTTTTTATTTTTATAAATATAAGAGAAACTATCGTACAACTATTCATATTTAAAAAAAAAAAAATTCTCACACACGACAAAAAAAAATTTAGATACGAGTACGAGTATGAATTAATAACCACTGTATTCCATCATTATGACACAAGTGACAAATAAAAGAGATAGCGTTGCCACCATCCAATTAAAAAATACGGTAAAAATGCTGATTATGAATACGAATTTTAAAAAAAGCTTTTTTAGGCTTAAAATGTTTTTCAACTAAAATTCATCTAAAACCTGAATTATGATTTTTTTATGAATACGGCTGTTATGGTTTAATTTGAATTTTAAAATCTAACAGGAATAAAAATCGAAATAAAATTATAACTGGATTTGTAAAAGTAGAACAAAAATGTAAATAAAGTAACAACTTAATACTAATTTCAAAAATTTTACTATATTATGGTACAATTTAGCAATAATATGATTGACTAGTGTAGTAACGAACTCCGATTTAAAGGCGATACTCCGTGGTTGCCGATATATCGGCATCGGCGATATTTTACTGCCAATACGAAGATACTTTTTTTTAAGTTTTTTTGAAGAAACAATTTAATTTTCAATGCTTATTATTTTAGTTACAACTAAGAGCAATAACACATTCAAAAGTAGAGCAAAAAATCAAACAGAATACTAACAGCCAGCCTGTTCATCGATTTCGTACGTTAACGTTCGCATACAAAATTATATTTAAAACAAAAACAAATTTTAGAATTTTGTATAATTATGACATACAAGTCAGGGGGAAAATTATGGCAGTCGTGATCGAATATATTTTCGACCCGAAAGCAATTTTATTTCTCAGTCTTTCTGTCCATACTGAACGGATCGAAATTTATTTTAGTTTTTACAGCACTGAAAAAATAATTATGATTCGTTCAGTACCGACTGAAATAAAATTGCTTTCGAATATAAAAAGTATTCGATCACTACTGATATAATTTGCATCCAGAACTATAAACTAAAGTTGAGTTAATAAACTAAATTCCCTTCAACAATAAATTTCAGTTTATCAATAGTATGAAATGGGAATTTAGCACATTTAAACGAAACCTTGTCAATTCGAGACAATTAAGTATAAGTTAAGACAGCAGATTTTGTAGTCGTCGAGAGAATTTTGAACTTGAAATTGTCAAAAACTATAGAGTCAAGATAAAATAGAGTCTATAGACTAAAGGTATGTTCAGATCTAACAAATATTTGAAGAAAAAATCGAAAATAAACGTGACCAATAAATTGATCCAACTAGGTCTTTGTTTTTAACCATTTGTATTGATTTACTAAACTTTATTTGTGAAAAGATAAATGTATAATGCAACTTAGAAACTGTTTAATGATGTTTGATCCAGCCAAACGTTTTGTAAAAGTAAATAATTTTTAAATAAAACAAGTGGTTACGTATAGGACGTCAAATATTTAATAGGTGAGAACATAGCTTCACTATAAACCTGTTTTATTGTTTATGAAAAAGGCCATTAATATATGGAGGGCTCAGAGCTGAAGCGAACCAAGTCAAAAATGAAAATTCGATAATATTTTGAGTTTGAGTAAGTGAATTTCCATTAATTTCTGGAGCCATTGACATGGGTTTATTACTGTTACCTTTGGAACGAAAAACTTTTTGATTTAGTCCGTTGCAGAACTCGATCGAGTTAAACTTTGCGAAGAATTTCACACCAGTTTTGAAATATATATATATGCATTTTATTTTATGACTTGGTTCGGTTCAGCTTTGAACCCTCCATATAAACTAAATTAAAAATAAAAAGATTTACTAAGCAAATTTTTCCAAAAAAAATCGTTTTGTTCACCTTTTATAAACCTGAAACGGTTTTTTTATGTTACCTACTGTCCTTATTCTAATTGCCAGTACTGTGTTCATCTACAAAGTAACGTTTTTAATATTGCTCATTTCAATTTAAAGTATATTTTCGCCATTTAATAACTTTTTTTTTTTGGTTTCGGTGAAAACATAAATTTGTTATAATTAGTCAATAAATCTCAATTAATATCAGATGTTTATTAAATGTATTCGGGTGTGTGTAATAGTGTTTGTGCATTCTAGTGAATACATTTTGCCTTAAGGCAATTTTAAAACCAAATTGTTGTTATTGTTGTTGTGGTTTATATTATTATAATAATTACTTCTATTAATACTACTACATACTTTAAAACATACAACACATGGCAAAATATGTTCTTAATGTTGCAATTATACCATAAATGAGAAATTAAAAGTGAAAGGAGAGGATGAATTAAAAATAGGTAATACGATACTTATATTTTAAAGTCAGGTACTTGCGAGTAATTAAAAAAAGGCATTGTACTTAATTAGAGTTTCGCTTTTCCTTGAATTTTTCATTTCCCGAGAAAGCGGAACTTTTTAATTTCCGGGGAATAACCGCTTAATATAAAACGGTGCAATACATATATAATTTCATTAAATTTTTATGAACAATAAACAATTTTGAGACCTATTAAGCAAGTTTATCAAAGCATTAAGCGCTAGTAAACAAATAAATAAATTTCAGTTCTTTATATGCAAAGCACCGATATAAAACCAAAATAGTTCAAAATCACTACATGACAGTTTTTTGACAAAATGAATGAGACACCTAATCTTAAGGTTATAAAATTTCTAAAATAACCATGGGTCGTTTGTAAAGATGAGTCAATAACTGGCAGAGTTATAGTGGACAAAATTTTAAACTTCATTATAAATTTGATGATTTTTTGCAATTTCGCTCTTTTCAAGCTATTTTTTTACACCAAAATATAAAATTTTTATCACTTCCGACATTAGCCAATTTCAATACAAACATTTTGTGCCCAATAGGATCCAGATCGGTGCAACAATGACAAAGTCGCAGAAGATTAATTGAATTAATCCACTTTACGATTTGTATCAAATCAAAGAAAAACTAAACAAATAAATATACAAAGCACAATTTTTAGTAACAATAAAATTAAAAAAAACTTTAACCTATTGAATTTCTATGTGGGTTAATTTACTAAATCTTCTGTAGCTTTGTCATTTTTGTACCAATCTATGTATTGTTGGGCGCAAAAATGTTCATATGAAATTATCTAATGTCGCAAGCAATAAAACATCAGGATTTTTAAATCAGTGGTTTAAAAATAATAACTTAAAAAGAGCAAAATTGAACAAAATCATTAAGTTTTCAATGAAGCTTGAAATCCTATCCCCTGTAACTCTGTCATTTCTTGACCAATATTCACTAGCAATACATGGTTATTTTAGAAATTTTATAACCTTTCACTTAAAAGAAAGAAATACATGGTTCGTCTAAAATTTTTGAAGCTATTTGCATTTCAGTCACATCAACTTTTTTAAAAACACAAATAACGGTTATTTTGGAATATCTAAAATACTGTTCTACTTTTGACAATTCTGACTTCATATTCGGATTTTACCTAAAGACTAGCTGTCAGATTCATTTGGTCATGACTTTGTTGAAATTTTGTCATGTAGTGTTATTTAAACAAACCCTTATTAAATATTCCTTTGAAAAAAGGATTTATGTACAGAATAAGCATTTCCAAAATCGTTTTACAGCCTGTTTCTAATTTTAATCAAGAAGAGTCCTGTCAATGAGGAAACACGTCCTCTTTCTGCGAATATTGGCCTTTATATTCAAAAGAACATTATATAATATCTGGGCACTTTTATTTTTCTCACCACTTTCTTCAACAACTGGTAACTTCGAATCGAATTAGCGCTTTATTGCATTCAAAATTTCCTGGAATTTTTTACTTTTGTTATCATCTCTAACAAAAGTAGGGTTTACTGCGACTGTAGGAAAAATCGCCCAAAGAAAAATGGCCCAAAAAAATAAATGAAAAATGGCCCAAAAAAATTCCATGTTAAATTGGGCTTAAATTCATATGAAAAGTGACCCAAAATTGTTGGGCTTTTTTTCGCTACTATTGGGTGATTTTTCGTTTTTTTAATATTATATAAAAAATAGCCCATTTTACTATACGACGAATTCCTAAATGTTATTTATAAAATAACGGGACATATTGCAAAAAGGTGGCATGTCATAACGTCCAGTGTCATAGTGTCCGTGGACAAACTCGAAAGCATAGCTTACAAACTTGAAAGCATAGCCGGCCTATGACCGGGCGCAAGGATTTTCTCCTCTTTGATAAAAACAAGTACCGGCTTCGCTAACTAAAGCTTCTCTGCACAGCCGGCCTTCGGCCGGGGGCAAGGATTTTCTCCTCTATGGTATAACAAAAACCGGCTTCGCTAACTAAAGCTTCTCTGCCCAGCCGGCCTTCGACCAGGCGCAAGGATTTTCTCCCTTATGGTATAACAAATACTGGCTTCGATAACTAAAGCTTCCCTGCGAGTCGGCCTTCGTTCGGAAACAAGGAAGATTTTAGAAGCTTTACTTAGCGAAACCGGTACTTGTTATACCATAAAGGAAAAAATCCTTGCGCCCGCCCAAAGGCCGTCTGCGTAGAGAAGCTTTAGTTAGCGAAGCCGGTCTTTGTTATATCATAGAGGAGAAAATCCTTGCGCCCGGCCGAAGACCGGCTATGCAGAGAAGCTTTAGTTAGCGAAGCCGGTTTTTGTTATACCATAGAGTAGAAAATCCTTGCGCACGGCCGAAGGCCGGCTATCGCTTTAGTAAGCGCTGCCGGTATTTGTTACAACATACACGCAAAGAAAAAACATGGTTGTGGTAAACACATTCTAAGAGCAACATATTATGATAAGAATTATGATTGTATTCACCATATTAAGATTATTATTGAATCATATTATGACTAAATATACTCGTAATATGTCATCATAATATTTTTTCCTTAATCATATTATTATTCTGTTAATCATACTAAGTTAAGAAGTAATCAAATTATTGTCATGTTAATCATAATAAGCTAAGAAATTAATCATATTATTGTCATGTTAATCATAATAAGCTAAGAAGTAATCATATTATCATCATGTTAATCATAATAAATTTAGAAGCAATCATATTATGATACAGCACCTTTCATAGCTGTCATAAAAATACAAAATAAATTAAAATATTTTTGCATCGATTTTTTATTTTGTGGCTTTTTACAATTTTTCTTAATTTAAATCAAATAGCGGAGTTCAATTTAAGGCTTGCAAAAGAGCAAATGAAAAATCTGTGGTTTTCATGGTCAACCGCGTGTGTCCATTTTTTCGATTTTAAGATGTTGATGAAATATCGTAGCACTTTTATAAAATATAACGAAATCTCTGTGTGTTTTGTTGTTGGATTTTACAAAAAAACTATGATATTTTGCATTTGCACTATTACATCACTAATACTTGAATGAACTCCGCTAATATTTTAATTTTTAAATTTCTTTAAACTTATTTTTTTATGGAATTTTATCTTTTAATTGTTTTACCGCTCACAAATAAAAAAAACGACACAACTGCTTCAAAATTATTTTACAAATGGCGCTAACATTATATGATTAGAGTAAAAATAGTTTGATTGCATCTTTAGCATAATATGATAAATGTATAGAAAGTTATCATGTTATGGCTATTAAATATCATGATATGGTTGTGAGAAATATAATATGTTTAGAAAGTTATCATAATTAAGTTGTTAGAAAAATAATTATTTTTCGGTCAACAATTCTCAAATTCATAATTGCGATAAACATTGATATGTTTACAGTAACTATAATATTGTTGATATTTAATAAAAATAACAATTATTTGTTTACGACAACAATATATTGTTACATTAAACATAGTGTTGTTGCTGTAACCATGCCCAACCATATTTTTTTCTCTGCGTGTAGGGTAGAAAATCATTGCGCCCAAAAGTGTTTTCGTTATATGTTTAATATATGCACCCAGAGAAAAAACAACAAAACCATTTTTAAAAAAATGTTGACCATATTATGTTTAATTCAACCAAATCATTGTCATCGACAACCACATTATGGTACAATAAGTTTCTTTACATTTGTAAGTTACTAAATTTATATGAATAATAAACACTGTTTTGCAATTGGGTAATTTTTAATTTTTTTTTTTGGGAAAAAATTCGTTTTTTCTTTTTGGGTCATTTTTATTTTGGGCTCTTTTTCGTTTCTTTTGGGCAAAATTTCATATATAACGTTTTGGGTCATTTTTCATGTTCTTTTGGGCGATTTTTCATTTTTTTTTTGCCATTTTTCTTTGGGCGATATTTCCTACAGCCGTTTACTGCATCTTCATTATATAATCGAAAAAATCTTTTATATAGCTGCTTTTCATATAAAATCATTGAATTTTTTGAAGCAAGTGGGAAAAACTTTTTTTTTTCGTTTTATAAAATCAATCTGGGTGTTTAAAAAAATTTAAAGTTGTATACATTTTTACTCCTTTGTTTAGTTCGAAATTTTAGAGCATTACCGGTTTTAAAATTACATATATCTATTTCTATTTACAATTTTTATCAGCAGTAAAGTTGACACACATTTTTCGGGTTTTTTCCCCGAAAAATATACGAGATCCCGGGATTTTTGTGCCGAAAAACCTCGTATGAAAAACACTATACATACTTTAAAGAAAATCCTATAAACTCTCCAAACTTCTCTTACTAAATGAATTTGGATTAAATATTGTTTTTAATGTTCTATCAGGGCAAGTTTTTAAGAGCACAAAAAAATTTAAAAAAAGAACTCCAAAATTCAAAAAAAAATATTCAGAAAACAATTGCCAAAAAAAAGTTATTCTGGAAAAGTAGTTTTTTTTTAATTGTTTAATGAAACTTGTTTGTTATCGCACAAATTAACAGACAATATAAATAAAATTTATATATATATATATTTATATTCATTGAATGTCTTTATTGCATGCAACTTTTGTATATACATAGTAGTAAAGGGAGTGTTTTAAACCCGATATAAGTCGAATTTATAAAAAAAAAAATAGCACAAAAATTAAAATTTTAATAAAAAAAATTTTTTCAAAAGAAACATGGCATTAAACTTTTGAAGATTATTTCGGGTATATAAGCACCGCGATTATTCTTAATGAAGCTCTTTTTCCGCATTACTGGCCGTACGTCACGAATAACACAAACATTGTTTGCACTCAAGGAATCTTTTATTGCTGGTTTATCAGCATAAAGTAGTGACTCGATGTAGTCCTATAGGAAATAATCAAAAAGGAGCAAATCGCACGATGGTGAGAGTGAGAGGTCCATGTTTTGAAGTAAACTTATCACCAAATTTCGATTTCAATTATTCGATGACTCAAGTTGCCGCATGGCACGCTAACCTGTTGAAACTAGTGATGGGATACTATCGATATTTATCGATAGGTCAGATTTTACTATCGATATATCGATATTACTATCGACTGATTGTGTGTACTTAAGGAGGAAAACTTAAACTAGTTTTTTATCAGGCTACAGTTCGTTGTTTTTATCACTTTATTGAACCTATGAGACGTATGTATGCACGCACGTTATTTTAGATTACAGTTTTTAATAATTGTGATGCTGATAAGCACCTTTCTGAAGAAACCAAAGTAACAGGGACTATAAGATATTTTATTGGAACTTCAGATAATGTTCTAAATTAGATTTGATTCTCAACCCAAAAGGTAATCAGTCTAGCGGACTTTTCCTCTAATGGTCGTTCATTGTTTTATCCTATGCTCGCAATTGCAATTGCATTTTTATTTGATTTTTTTTTTTATAACATCATAAAACTATCTGACGTTTCAGTCCCTATGTAAACATATAAAAATTTCGGCATAAAGGCCTTAAGTAAAAACTAAAACAACACAGCTAAAGCTGTTATGATACTTGCTATTTTTTGTATTTTTTCTATATTGGAGAACAGTGCAAATATATTTGCATAGGAAAACTGACTAAGTGTAAAGAGTATGATTATATCATAAAAAATCTTGAAATGTCAAACAAATATACATGTGTTATCGATAAATAATCTAAGACTGTCAAAAAAAAAATAAAATTTTTTAACTTAAAATTGACATTTCCAGATTAATTGTTAGCACTGTTGCCAATTTTTTTAGTTTTTGATCGAAAGAAACGGTTTTTAACTTTTTTTTTGCGATTTTTAGCTTTTATGACGGTTTTTTTGTGGGGAAAAAACGTGGGCAGTATTGTTTGTTTTGTTTACATTTTATCAAATTGTATTTCTTGTTCTTTCTCGCATTTGTTGTTTCATTCAGTCAATCCTAAAAAAATCCAATACAAAAAATAGCAAGTATCATAACACCTTAAGCAACCCATACCACCTGCCATTCTGGTTATTTGTATTCATTGCTGTAATTCTGCGCGAATTAATAATTGCAAGTAAAAACTTGCGGCAAAAAACTGTGTGTGTATTGCTGCCGTAACATGCCTTCATAACTGTATTTTAAATAATAATAATATCGATTTACGACTATCGATAGTAATATCGATAGTTTCCCAGCACTTGTTGAAACCACATCTCGCTTAAATCAATGTCGTTCATATTTTTTTAAAGATAAAATCATTGTTTATGTGAGTCATAAAAATACCGAAATCGTCTATAAAATGAACGATTTGTGATTTTCAAAGTTAATTTGGAAAGCTTGGAAGCGTTGTTTATGCTTAAATTAATTTATGATGATTTGCCAGATAAAAAAAAGCAAAATTCTTACGAAATATTCAAAAAACTTATTTTTTCCAAAAAAAAAAACTTGCCCTGTTTATTACATTTGCCTTTAGCATTTATAATCACACATAATTTAGTATTTAGTATGCAAAAATGCCACACGGATTATAGAAAGTTTAAACAAGAGTATGGAGAGTTATAGGGGAAAAAAAGAGAGAAAGAGCAAAGAGAGATAGCATTTAAAATCATTGATTTTAAAGTTTTATTTAAATGTAACAAATTTATATAATAGATTCCTACAAAATAATAAAATTATGTATCAGAAATAATTAGAATTATGCAAACATATTGTTGTTCTAGAATCTTCAACCGCAAAGTATTAACACACACAAACACACATTAGATATGTATACGCGGGCTATGTGGTAATTAGAGTTTCTATTCAGAAAATATTTTTAAAATTCTTGGAAATATTATAAGGGAAAAATTCGGGAATTTTTCTGCTCAGTATTTTTTTTCATAATTTTAGTTTTTGACATTGGATCTGGCAACTAATTCTGTCAGTCGTGAGCTGATCTTTTTTCGATTTAAACGCAATTTTATTTCTAATTCTTTCAGTCGATACTGAACAAATCGAAATTAATTTTTCAGTGATGTAAAGTATTTATTTGAGTTTTCACAATACTAAAAATATAATTTAAATTCGATTAGTATCGACTGAAAGAATTTTAAAAAAAATTGCTTTCGAAGCTAAAAAGTATTTGATCAGTAGCCATATTCTGTAACTCGCTAAGCTAAAGCTAAATCTCGATCGCTAAAATGCCTTGGAGAATACAAAATGTAAAAATTTTAGCGATGACATTAAAAGCTAAAATAGCGGCGAATTAAATGTTTATGGCATTGCGAAATTTAGCAATGCACGTTACAGAATTGCATTCGTAGCCAAATATCGCTAAATCAACTTTATAGATTTTTAGCGATAGAGATTTAGCTTTAGCGTGTTACAGAATACGGCTGCAGGACTGCCAGAATTATCCCCCTGGCTAAATGGTAACCAACCCGAAAAAAAAGAATCCGTAATTTTATTCAACAAAGATATACTAGCAGTTAGTAACAATTAATGTCACAAAGCCGACACTTAGGTCGAAAACTTAAATAAATGAAATATGGGCATTATTGGTGTCAAGTAGGTGATGTTGGACCTGGGGCGTTCGATATCGATCGAAATTCCCATTTGAATTGTATTGTAGTTTCGATTGATATGCCATTATTTGGCCCCTGATGTTCGAAATAATAGCGAACAAAAACACTAGAAAATGTTATTGTTAAAAGTTATTTGGACTGAGTCTCCACAAAAAGATGTAAAAAATTTTTTTGGTTCTAATCAAATACTATAAAAAATTACCAGGACTCTTTCTCAAGACCTGTTCTCTGATGATTTTTTTACTTGTTTTGAAATCAAGATTTGACGATGATGACAAAAATTAAGGAACAAAAGAAAAGTTTTGTGGTTTTCATGGGTACCGCGTATGTCTTAAAATCAAGTAATTTAGGAGAGCCGAAAAACCATTCTGAAATTTTAAGAACCATTTAATGAGCATTTAAAATCAAGCAATATGGGACCATCATCTCAAAATCGAAAAAATGGGCATACGCAATTGCCAATGATAACAACAGAGTTGTGCCACTTGTTATCGACTTAACAGATCCCGAATAGTTTAGTTGTTTTTCTAATTAAGAACTGTTTACCATTATTGTTTACCATTTATTTTTTACCATAATTGTTACCATTACTATTTACCAAAGTGCTCGGAAGTTTTATACATTCTTAGGAGGCAAACCCTAGTGTAAACAATTATATATATGCAAGTTTGAAGGTCCTTAAGTGCTATTTATTTTATTTTGCAAAAAGTAGACAGCAAAACAGTTGATTATAATCATTTGTAAAATTTTGTAAATTGCATTTTAAGTGTTTTTAAATGTATAAATTCATTATTGAGTTTGTTTTTTTTTTTTTTTTTTAATTACATTTTTGGGGCTTTTGAGGTGTAAAGTCTATTTACGGAATTATAATTAAGTTAATGAATTAGAAAATGTTTTTGGCAGTTTGCCAAAAACCACATATTTTAGCTGGCTTGCAACAGTACTCAAACAAAAAGTTGTACTACTTACTTTTGCATACAATTTTAACGTTCGACAATTTAAAATTTAGAAATGTCATATATCAACGCAAATTTTGGATGTATTCTAAAATGGTTATTAAAAAATTTTTAAACTTTTGATATTAGAAAGAGGTTTTGATTTTAAATAGACCTTGATTTAGCAGTTTTCACTTTTTAATTTAAGATAAAATTTTCAGAATATTTAGATCAATTTAATAGTTTAGTTTGGTCGAAAGAAGGATGAAGCATCAAGGATGCAATATCACGAGTGATATACACCTAGGCCTCCACTGGGCCTGTTGTGCGCTCAATATAATAGTTAACTGAAATAAATAAATTATAATAAATTATTTAGATATTGTCTAATAGAAACAATGTCGACACCATTCTAAATCTGTATTTTTAGGTAAAACTTCCTCAAATTTCCGAACTGCTAATAAAATGCTAAAAAGCCTACAAAAAACGTTAACATTTCCAAAAATGTTTTTGAATTAATAGTTCTAAAAATGTTCGACTGAAATTATTTCCAACTTTAATATAAATGTTAATAAAAAGGGAAATCGTTTAAAACTAAACTAGAATTCCGAAATAGAAACCTGTTTTTTTCGAATCTGTTAAAAATTCTGCAATTCTGGAAGATCCAAAAAAAAATTCCCAAAAATTAATAATTACACGTACCACCTTGAACAAACTTTTACTGTCAAAGACGATTTTTCACATTTAAAACTAAGTTTTCTCGTCAGGGACTAGAGAATTCTGGTTAAAAATTAATTAATTGCCTTAATACCGTGTTCAGATATACCTTTTTTATTGAGTCAATATTCGGTTTATTGACATAATTATCTTTCTGTTTAATTAGACATTGGCAATTAACTTAGCAAAATGTAAACAACATTTGACATCTTTAAAGAAAAAACTAAATAAACATCTGGCTTTTGCGCAGACCTAATGGTTGGAACTTTGTTTTTGTTGTTGGCAAAAATGTCAAAACACTTTGTTTAATGAGTTGGGTTTTACTTACTAAACACACTTGTGACAGTGCACTGCAGTGTTGCATTTTAATTTTACTCAATATTTATAATAATTTCGTATTAATTGCGCAATAACTAAATTGCAATTTTGTATGGATAATTGAGCTCAATAATGGCATTTATTGCGTAAAACTCAATTAAGGTGCATATCTGAACACGGTATAATAAGGGATACCAGGAAAAATTGTTACAATTTAACAAAAAAAATTCATAATTTCTGTATATTTTTTTTCGAAATAATACGGGGTAACGAAGAATCTTTTAAGACTCTAGTCCTTACGGGTGCATTAAGACAAAAATGCCTTCCCTGATCTGATTATTGTTTAAAAATTTAAAAAAAGAAGAAATTTGTATTTTCTTCAAAATACGTAAGACTTTTGTGCTAACCTTTAATGATATAGTGTTATACGATATTTGACTCATCTCGTTACTTCGTCGTCTAAAAAAAAAGTTTTGAGTTTTATATGTTGTTGTTGTTTGTATTGTTTGTATTTGTCATAAATACTTTCATTCGATTAATAGGTCGTTAAACTTACTTGTGTCCAATATAATGCTAAAGAAGTTTTTTCTACATTCTCGTGATAGTGCATTTAAATCGCAAGGAGAGATATCCTAAAGATATAGGACTTAATTTTTATCGGTGATTCTAGTCATAATTGGGCCTACTTTGTACACGGTTAATATTTCAAATTTATACACTTATAATAATAATAAAATATAATAATAAAAAATCTTTTTATAAAAACTAATAAACTTCTAATAGCGTGTTAAAGTTTTTTTTTTCAATATTGACGTTCAACTTTTTTCAACAAATTAGGAACTTTAGGAATAATAATTTTCCATCGTAAATTTAAAACACGTAAGAATCTGAAGAAAACGATTCGAGTTTTTAATTTTTAAGATTTCTTGAATCTCATTTACTTTTAAGCAGTGAAATTATAAGGGTAATCACGATGGTCATTGTGCAAATTTGCAATGTGTAAATTTGCAGTGCATATTATGATTGATCGTGAGCATACCACTGTTATTTTTGTGCAAATATGCTATTTTTCTAAAAATGTATTCTGGCAACACTAAAAACTTCTGGCAGCACTGTAAAAAATCTGCATTTGTTTACAATTATACACAAGCAAATTAAAAAAAAAGTTTTCTTTTTAATTAATTTAAATTTAATTCTCTATTTTATTTTACAATCTGCGAAAATGTTGAATTTATAAGTTTTCTTAAAATCAATATGGCACTTAATATGTCAAATGTTATTGTTTACATTTGTTTGCAACTGAGCAAATATCACTACTAACTTTGCTCATGGTTTTTTAGTGCAAACGAATTAAAAAAGAGCAAATTGCAAATACGTACATTTTGTTGTTGTGTTGTGCAAATGTGTGTATTTTTGCACGCATTTGCATCGTTTGCACACTTTGCAGTACCCATCGTGATATGTATGTTTGAATATAATCATAGTCAGATGTAAAACGTTTTGATATGGATAGCTGCTGTGTAGGCCTACGCCATGTTGAATCCCAGGTAGCAATTTCTGTGCATAATCCTGCAAAATTTTACATTCGCCTCTTGTTTTGGAGCTGGAGTTATCTAATAGCAGCTGCTTTTGGAAATATGCTAGCAGTCGCTTCAACCAATAGTCAGTCCCGTGCATGCTCATCAGGGACTACGAACCGTGGAGCACACAGAGGCGTCACGAGACAGAAAATATTGTGTTTTTTTCTGTCTTTTTCTTCGAAAGCTGCCCTTTTTGCATTTTTGTTTTGATCATGCAATTTGTGTTGATTGCGACGGCCTGTTTTAAGACATTGCCATTTCACTACCAAAAAACGTTTTATTTCTATTTCTTCGAAAGCTGCCCTCACAAATGATTTTTCACGATAGCAGATAGGATATCTGATCAGCCGCGATCGCTAAGATCTCTCCAGATCTTACAATTTTGTATTTTTGCCGAATCCCAGGTATTGGCTGCAATTGATAATGCCGCGGCAAATGTAGCACCAAAAGCTAAAATATCGTTGAGATGATCGCTACACCCCCGAGGGGATAATCCAAGACATTGTGTAATACGCCGATAATTTTAACACTACTTTGATCACAGAAACCATAATTAGATAATAATAGCTGATTAAATTATAATATGGTTTCCATTTAAATATGGTTCCAAAAGAATTTAGTAAATCAAGATCAAATTGATACTTAACATTAGCTTAATGTTACAAACAATACAATAAGAATATAGCTTAACAAGTGTGTTGTAGGGTTATGATAAAATGATGTTAAAGTTTATTATTTTAAAACACATTTAACAAATTACAGTTGATTTAGGTAGATCTTTTATTTATTTGAATTTGGTTTTTCACTTCTCTTGTTTCACATTTCTCACAGCCAGCTAATGTACATATATATGTATATATGCATATAATAATATATTATATACATATTTACATAATAATGTAGACGTAATCGTACACGATGTTGTTGATGTAATTATAAATGGAAATAAATTTCATTTTAATTAAGTTGTGGTTTTTCTCATGAACACTGTTCGGGGCTTTATTTGTATATTTTGTTTCCTTTATTTGTTATTTTATTAAATGTATTTAATTATTCATAAATGTTGATTTTGGAATTATCGACTGAAAATCTGGTTGGTTGAATGGCCATATTATGAAAAGGATGGGACTGGGAGTGGGAGTTGGAATGCCGTTGATGTTTTCCATTATGGTTTGTGCAATTTTCACAAAATGTTTCAATTAATTTCGAGGCATGTGATAAAAATTAAACATACATACAACATTTATTTGCTTATTTTTATAGGAATTTTAAAAATTTCATAATGAAAAGTTCATTTGTTAAAGAGTAAATTTTATATTTTTAAATAAAATGAAATAAATCGTATATTTTTATGATAATCTCTTGTGGTTTATTCATGAACAACATGAATTGGTTTTAAATGCAAAATGTGATATTTAATATTTTCCATAAAATTATAATTAATTGTTAAGTTTATTTTTTGCTATTCACTCTATTTTGCACAATTGTAAATAGCAAAAAAATCAAAAAAAAAACAAAAAAAATTATCATAAAAATTGTAATTAATTTGAAAGGTTACATGTGACACATGAGTCATATATTTTTTTATTACAAATTCAATACAAATTAATTATTTGTCCATTAATTTTTGTTGTTGTTGTAGCTGCATGATTTTCTCAGGGATTATTGGAAATAAAAATAATAATTTAATTGTTCAGTTTTTTTTTAATTTTATTTAATTAAATTTGTTCACATTTTTAACACGCAGAAAAAACAATTTTTGTAAAGGGTGTTTCTTTAAGACCAATTAAAATTTAAATTTAAAAAAAAAAAATAACGCAAAAAATTCAATTTGAATTAAAGCATTTTTTAATTCGAAAGATTAATACATATCAATAGCATTAGAATATGATTACGGGAATGTAAGCACCGCTCAGCAGCCGTCCTTGACGATGCGTATCTTGAGCGTCAAAGTCATGGCCATTTTTTCGAGCATTTGCTAGCCGGGTGTAACGAATCACACGGACAATGTTGACCTCCAAGTTATCAGAGAGGTCCGTTTCCCGAAATCAACTTATCGCCAAATTTTTATTTCAATAAATCAATGGTTGCGGTCATGGTTTGTCTAGGACCCAGCAAAAACTTTACTTACAATCCTACTTTTAATGACTTCAAGAATTCATTACTTTGTAGCTTTATTCGCCACTTTTAGGATTATTAGTTATATAATAAATAATAACTTTTTTATTATATCTTAAATATACAGAAAAATTTAAATTTTCATTATGACAATAAAAATGTCATTATAGTCATTAAGTCAAAAAACTACACTGCCCCGGTAGACTAGCTGGTAGCGAGCTAGTCTATCAGCACCGAGGTTGCGCGATCGAATCCCGCCAGAGACAGAAAAAAAAAATAAAAAATAAAATAAAGTAAAATAAAATAAGAAAAAATAAAAAATACAATAATTAAAAAAAATAAAAAATAAATTAAAAAAATAAAAAAACATTTTACTTTATTGACTTTGTGTAACTATATATTTTTATAAAAATTTTAAGTATAAAAAAAACATATTATTTTTTAGATTATAATAGGCTAAATTATAAAGGATTACTTTTGGGACATCTCGAACAAAAATAAGTACTTTTTCTAGTAGAAAAGTAAGTAGTCGGCTCGTCAAATTCTCATTATTTTTCTGCTTATTTTGTAAGCAAAGTTTTTGCTGGGGAGTGTATGACTTTTTAACAGGGCTGTGGAGTCTTCAAAAAATAGTTCTAACTTCAACTCCGATTCCAACCCATGAAATTTGTGAAGTCCGACTCCTACTCTTACCTTGATGCTTTATGTATATGAGACTGGGCCTTATTTGACGTTAACCCTTAAGCGAACACCAGGTTCTGGCCAGGCATTTTTTGACTTTTTTCCAGTTTTTTCATATAATTTTAAATATATTAGAACGAAACTTTATGGTTTCCTCAATCAAAGGGTTTTTTACAAGAAAATGAGAAAAAATTGTAAATTTAAACACCGTGGTCGTGGCAATTAAACAAAAGAAAATTTTGTGCATATTATATCCACCTACTCTATTATATATGTACTGTGGTAAATAAAATCAAATCGAAGAGCATACGCAACACATAAGAATTCTTTCTTTACCTTTCTTTCGAAAAATGTTTCTATTTGAAAAGAAAATGTTCCTGCTATAGCCAGAAAACTCCAAACATAAAAAAAAATTCCCAGCCAGGCCCAGGGGTTCGTTAGGGTGAGTTTTTTCTGTACCCACAAAAAACTCCATACAAAATACAAGTGGTCTCAGCCAGGTCCAGGTGGCAATTTGTGCCACACAAATTAGGTATCTTCTTAAGGGTTAAACTCCGTTTTAAATGGTTAAATGTAGCAAGAAAATTATTCTGTAAAAATTTGAAATCGATATTTTAATTTTAACAAGTGCCGCATTCAGCTTTAATATAGTTATTTATTTTGGAGTCGGAGCCGCTTGTTTTTGTGGGAACATCGACTCCGACTCCGACTTCGGTACAAAAACATCAACTCTGACTCTATAGCTTCGACTCCACAGCCTTGCTTTTGAACCCATATCCCATGCGGTTCATTCCCGATCTCAATTGACCGTTACGAGATTTCCAAAAATAAGGTAAGGTCATCAACAACGTGTGAACCGCAACAAACGTTGCATAATCCTATTTGTAATTTTCTTGATTAACGAACGAGCCCTTTTATACAATTTTGTATACAAAAAGTATGAGCTAACAATACAGTCTTCTATCAATTCATTACAGGCAATCATTATATCTATTTAACTAATACAATTATAACATGGTTGCGGTATCAAAAAGTTTTTTTTTAATTTTCTGCAATCATACTGAATGAGCAGTTTATGATCTTATCGAACCATACTTTTTTTTCGAAGTGTATCTTAGACATAAAAATGTGTTTGTTAAATATTTAACAAAGTGTGTTTTAAATAATTTTTACATATTTTTAGCAAAATATGAAATTCATGGCGATAAGCTTCATATGTTTTGCGGTTAAGCTATTAAAAAAAGAAATAAACATATTAAATAATAATTATTCTACAATATGAAAAAAAAAATCCGTAATTATAATTGCCGTCATTGGGTTTTATAAATATTTTATTTTTTTTTTTTTTGCTTCTAAATAATTGAGGTTTTAATATTTAAAACGTAGTAGTGCTTTTTTTAAAGAAGAACTATTAAAAATGTTAAAGTTAAAAAAAAGAGGAATTAATTAATTACTTAAATGTGGACGTGCCAGAAGGACGACTTATTGATACTCGATGCGAATAAGCAATAAATCATTTAAAGTGCATTTAAAGCCCCTATTAAGGTTTACAAATCGAATTTCGAAAATGAATCGCTTTTTCGTAAAGTTGTATCAATAGTAAGTTATTTATAGGGAAACCATAAATACGCAATTGCATGTTTTTCCTTGTGCGACCAATGAAGGCAGAAGCAATATATTTATCCGTTTTAGAGCTTTTTATGAATTTTGGCATCGATTTGTTAGTGCATATTTCTGCATGTTTTATCGTTTGCAGCATTTTTTGCATAATTTTGTTAAAAGAGCAGTTTAGCAGCATTTTTTAATTTAAAAGCGCATATTTTACATTTTTCAGGCATATTTTGATACCCATTCAATTTTTTTAGATGCCTACAAGAGCTTTCGAAGTAAATATTTTTTTTTTTTTTTTTGCAAAATTCTGGTTTTTCTGTTTTAAATATCTATCTGTATAGGAGTCTGCGCACGGTCAAAATGCTTGACATCATGGCGAATTCACTCGTGTACGTGTGCTTTACGAAATATATACAAACACATTTTCACTAATACTATTGTAGCGCTTGATGAGAAATTCTTGACCGTGTACAGACCCCTTATACCCAACGTGTTGCTTCGAGATCTACATTTAATTTTTACTCTAAAATTGTGAGACAAAGCAGGTTGTCATTAACGATAAATGTTATTATAAACTTTAAAATTTTAGACATAAGCAAAAATAAAGGAAATAGCAATTGTATAAGTTTTTGGTGATGTGTGTAATACATAGAAATCTGGACCAATCTTTTAGTTTACCGATCGACTCAGAATCACTTTTCAAAGTGATATAATGATGTCCGGGGAGTGCCCCGGTAGGCTAGCTGGTAGTAAGCTAGTCTATCAGCGCCGGGGTTGCGGGTTCGATTCCCGCCAGAGACTCTGGTTTCCTGCAGACAAGCGAAAAGCTTCGCGGGAGTAGCTTAGGAAATTTAAATTAAAAAAAAAAAAAAAAAATCTGGCTGGTGTTTGCCTATGTTAATCTTGTGCGCATAGTATAACTTGCAATCTTCTAGATAATTTGATCAAATTTGGTAAAAAAAAAAAACATTTTAATTGTACTAAGGACGAATTCGATGTAAATGGTAAGAATCGGTCTACAATTTTACATATTAAATTTGACTCTTTGTGTCCGTAAACCATCTAATTATGTTAATTTTTAGATTTAATTCTCCCCAAAAATATTTTAATGCAATTTAAATTCTTTTCAAATCATTTCGCATTTATAAATAGCTTTAACTTCCTTTTAAATGTTAAAATTAATAAACCGTTTAGCGACCGTCCTTAAAGTCCCTTTAAGACAAAAATCTCATATGGATGATAATATCAAGATAATATTCGGAACAAATAACTCTTTTTAAACTCTTAACTTAACTCTGTTTTTGTGAGCCGATGACGGCCCATCGTTTCCAAATAGGGTAAAATTGCGGCTTTACCGATTACAATTTGAGGATTGTTTTTATTAAATGGAACTGTTAAGTTGTTGAATATTTTTTTTTTTTTTTTTTCAAATAAGCAATTTTTTAATTTTATGGGGCATGTTTTTAAAATTTTTCAGGGCATATTTTTAAGTTTTACTGCATATTTGAGGCAAAAAGGTCGCAATGTTAAATTGAAAAATATTTATTTGGTGTACCAAATAGATTTTTTTCTAAAGAGCAGATGATTACGATTAGAAGCAGTTGGCCAGACTTAAGTTCTTGATACCAAATGAAAGAGAGAAGCAATTGAACTAAATCCAATATCAAAAACTCAAAATGCGTTATTTTACTTAAGACGATTTTGCCTTACGGCAAAAGGGAAAAAGATCCAATATATTGCAAATTTTGTGTCTAGATTTTTTATCGAATAAAATAGAATACTTAATATTATATAGAATCTTTTTATTATTTTTTTAATAATGCAATAAAAGATTTATGCCTGTATTCATAAAAACTATCAAAGTAATTTTTTTAGGAATACAAAATATTTAATTTACAAGATTTTGTTTGTCGTGCTTAATTCCCAATTTTTATTCTTGAAAGAACACTGAAATTTCTTGTTGAAGGGATAAGCTATTCCTTTGCGCATAAAGTCATAAGTCGTAAAATAATAACATGAAAAAATACGACTGTTAATTCAGTGTGCTATTTTGAATTTAAATCAGCTGATTTTAAACAAATATAATAAATAAATATTTACCAAAAATAAAAATATTTTTTAGCTCTAATCCATGAATTTATAAAATAAATTAGATCTGACCTGAATATTTTCCATTCTTCAGACGCAAATCAGAAATTAATTTAATTTTGTTGGTCTACCAAACAGCAGAGTCCAAGGCCGATCTAATTTGACGCCGCACAGTGGGAAATTTTACGAGAAGGCGGTCAAAATTCTATAACTTTTGACTGGATCGGTATTGTTAGCGATGTTAGGCTTCAATTTGCGCTATAAAACGTAAAATTCGACTGATAGGAGCAAAAGTTATTGGGACTTCCAAATGCATTTTAATTTTTTTGTTGAGTTTCGGTGAAAAAGTTGAATATTTCAAATATGATTTTTTTATAATTTATCATTATTTCTCTTGTATTTTACAACTGATACTTATTTTTTTATTGTCGAACTTAGATCCTGTCAGAAAATGCGAATATTTGGCCCCTGTCAATTTTTTAGTCCGAATATTCACAGGGGCCAAAGGTTGGCTTTTTTGGGACGAGACGAGTTGTTATAAGGATAAAACTGAAAAGGAATATTTTGATAAATGCCCAAATACCATTCTTGGCTATCGATAACATTTTAGGTAATTCAACTTTTATTTTTGGTTTGAGATGTATGTGTATTTTATTTTTATATATTATTACAAATATATACTTAAATCAAAAACAAATTATAATCTATAAACAATTTTAAATTAAACAATATTAGTAAAAATTTCTTCTAAATAGCTTTGGGTTTCATTTTCCAGAAGTTGTTTAGTTTCTTCCTCTAATTCGATTGAGCTTGATTTCCATTTTTGTCGAATACTGGACATATATGGATCTGATGTGCACAACAAAATAGTAATAAGATCTTCATTAGTACAACATCTGGACATTTTTCTTGTGTTATGCTCGCGGAAGAATCTGTAGTCTTTGTTCCTTTTTTCTTGCGCTTCTTCAGATAGATCTCCAATTGGTAGCATATTGTGTTGAACTATTTGTTCCCCATGGTATAAAATTTTTTTTTCCATCGATCATTGTAAGGAACATTTGAAAATTAATTTCAATGCATTGGTCATCAAATTTAAATATTGCCGGTTGAAGTTCTTTAATTTGATCTTTTATTTTTCGAACTTCTTCAGTTATGACATCTTTAGTTTCCTTTTTGTAAACAAACTTTATTGGTCTGCAATACTTTGTTGAAGAGGGAATTTCATTTTTCCATACATCCATTTCTGTAACTCTACTGGTTATTGGCTCTAAGCCAATATAAGTTTTTCTTAAACGTAATGGAACTAAAGATACCATAAATAAGTTAGCATCAGATGAGTTTTCTGAATTACATTGCTTGTATTGTTTCTGACCAGAGCTTCCATCATATCCCCATTTAGAAAATAAAGTGAGGCTGCAATTTTTAAGTTTTCTTAAACAGTCAGCATCATGTGTATTTAATAATCGTTCTGCAGTGTGTTCGAGAAGAGCCTGCAATTTTACTTCTGCTGAACTTGAAGTTACACTAATAGCCGTTTGTGAAGGTAAGCACTCTTTTTTGGCAGAAACTAAATCTCGATATGTTGGAAAGATTCCACAATTTTTTTCATTGGTTCGCTTTCGCAGTTCTGTATACTGATTTTTTGTCAGTTTTAAATCCAAAAATAGTGCAAATGCTTCTTCTGGAGTAAATTTCATTTCTTCAGTTGGTGTAGGCATACTTTTTAAAATCCTCTTTGTGCGTTTAGGGCTCGCTTCCACTATTTTTTCAATTATTGGAATTTTTGTTTTTTTATTTCGCGTTGGTTGAATTTGATGCAGAAATGAATCCTTTATCATACTATGAGAAATTTCTTCATTGATATTTGCAAGCTTGCGTCTTCGTGATCTTTCACTGCAATTGTCAATTTGTTTTGCCGGCCGACCCACTTTTCCAGTTTCCTTATTGACAGCTTCTTAAAAATCAGATCATTTGTTAGCCATTTTTCGTTGCGTAAGTAAAACGTTTTTTTTGTTTCTAGAATATTTAAGGTACCGTTTTCTTAATGTAAATGAAAAATTTTTATCTTATGAATTTTGATTTCTTGTTCGTAAAAATAAAATTAATCTTTAATTAGCATTTCCTTGAAACATAAAAAACCCCTGTTTTCACACTTTTTTAAAGGATAACATACCGGCAATAAATTAACAGGTAACATGTAGGTAATTTTCACGTAAAATATAACTGCGTGCTAGTTTTTTTTACCATTTACCTGCTCTTCCATTTTTTTAAATTAAGTTGCAATTTTCAGGTAATTAAACTATGTAGTTTATGTTGCGGCTATTTACTAATGTTTAACCTTTTAACTTACTCAGAAATCTAACGTGTTAGTCTATTTATGTCGCCTATTCGTTTTGCAGCATCCGTTCACCCACAATAAGTTCATAACAATGGCAATACCTTTACCTTCTCCAAATTAATTGATAACCTGACGTGCTAGATAATTTATGTGGCCTGAACTGCTTAATTTGTCGAAAATTCTTTAAGATTCACCTTCTTTAATTTCAGTAATGTTTCCTTGCAGGACTTATTTTTTGAACCGAATATCTTACCTTGGGTCACAGAAATTGCTGTAGTTCGCAAGGCCGTATCCAGATGTGTGTACAATGGGGTATAGAAATGTAGGTTAGATGCTGGACTACAAGAGAGTATAATTTTTTTTTTTTTTTGACGCGATTTGACGGGCAGGACTTATGCTCTATAAAGTAGGAAATTTCCGGGAAATTTTAACTTAAAAAAAAAATTAAATAGTTCTAGAGGTCGCAGAGTTTAATACTTTAAACCACGTATAGCTAATAAAATAAACTAATACACAAAACTTATTCTGTCAAAAAATCTTTAAAAACAAAAAAGTTATGAGCATTTCAACTTAAAAAATTGACTCAGAAATTTAAAACTATAACCAAATATTGAGAAAGTCCATTTCGGACCACCCTGTTCTCAATGAAATAGTTGAAAAAGGGTTGACATTTTTTGGCTCCCGAGGTTTACTAGTATTTACTTTCACATGAATAAAAAAATTTTAAAATCGAAGAACATAAAAATAAATAATTTTGGCCGCCTGCTCAAAATAAGAACCAGTGTGCGCCGCAAGTTATTTCTTGCAAAAATTGATAGCCGCAGGGTTAAATTCGGATGTTAGCCGGATAAAATTTTAACATCAACGGCGACGGCGTACAAAAACTAATGCGGCTCGGCTCAGTTCAGCGCAGGTCTCTTCGGATTAATTACGACAGCACAATAAACATAGCAAGCAAAGTTCTATTTATTTAAGACACTTTTTGTTTACAATTTTTGAACCATTGTAAAATGTTAGAACATTATGACAATATAACATGATAGCACACCTTGTGAATACCCCAAGTGAGTTTATGTTTTCTTACATTTCCCACTACAATTGCTTGGAATTCTTCCAACATTAATTGTAGTTGTGAGAAGGTTAGGAAAAAATTAACTGAAAACAAAAACAACTTATTGTTTTCGAAAAAAAAAGCATGTTGCCAGCTTAGTTTTTTTAGCCGTGGACTTGCCTGTTTATTATTAAAGTATTTTTTTGGGAATACAAAATTTTTAATTTACAAAATTTTGTTTGTCGTGCTTAATTCCCAATTTTTATTCTTGAAAAATATTTAAAATTTAATAAAAGTTTACACAATTTATTTTCTAAGAAAATTATCATTAATAAACGGTTGTTAAATTTTATAATTGTTTTAAATTCGGAGGTTAATTTTTAAAAGTTTGATTTCAATTGGGTTTAAAAACAATTACAATAAAGTTTATTTAAACAATTTATACACGAACATTCAAAGTTATAAATTTTAAGTTCGAACATTTTTAAAAAAAAATTTGGTTGACCCAAAACGTTACATTCTGGGTAATATCAAAAATAAAATTAAACATAAAAATCAATTAAATTAATGACATATAATTTCAAAAGATTTTGCTATTCGTGCTTAATTCCCAGTTTTTATTATTGATAAAAACACTTGAAATTTATTGTTGATGGGATAAGCTATTCCTATGCGCATTTCACTGGTTGCTTAGGCCAGATCATCATAAAAACTGGGAATTAAGCACGAATAGCAAAATCTTTTGAAATTAAAATTTTGTATTCCCAAAAATTGAAATTACTTTTTGTTAATGACATATATTTCATAGAAATATAAATAATATGCTAATAATGGGAAATAATCACCCTTATTGTGTTTGGCGTATTTTAAATACGCCTACGACTGTTTGGTAATAGATTAAAGAGAACGTGAACTTTTTTTCTTTAATCTATTACCAAACTGTCGTAGGCGTATCTTAAATACGCCAAACACAATAAGGGTGAATATGAATAAAAACATTAAGAGATAAAAATGGTGATCTAAAACAACACATGTGTCAACATAATAAATGCTCATACATAAATATTTTGAACAAAAATGTTATTTAAATATTTGAAGCTTAAAAAAAAACACAAGAAAAAATTTTAACTCATATTAACATACACAATGATTAACAAAAACGTTTGTTTAATGGGTGGAAAATTCGCTCAATTTATAAAAGTTGACTATAAAAAAAGTAAGGCAAGTAAAAAAATGGCATTGCTAAAAAATTTTAATATTATTCAGTGAATAGCGGTGTTAACCAGTGTTGCCAAAACTTGGTGACCAAAAATGGCTAAATTTACGGAAAAAATTGCAAAAAAAAATTTTAAGTAAATTCAATAACAGAACAGAAATAATTCATAATAACCACTGCGCAGCGCTAATTCTACACATTTATTAGGTGTATAATAAACAGTGTTGCCAATCAGCCATTTAGTGGCTAAATTTAGACATTTGCTATCACGTTTAGCCATGGAAAAATTAATTTAGTTATAAAGTTTTTAAACATTTTGGACCAAAAACAAATGTTTAAATACTGCATTAGTGTTGAAATATTGAACATTTCTTAATTAATTGACGCAAATTACTTTTATAACAAAAAAAATTCACTTTTATCGATCATTTGAGTTTTTTGTTATATAAAGTTATTTCTTATGTTGTTTTTATTTTGACTAAAAATTTATTAATACAGATATGTGAAATTTCAGTATTATAAGAAAATATAGAAAGTTTGTTATTAATATTAGCTAGTGCTTTTTTATATAAAATCCTGTTTAGCCACTTTTTACAAAAAATTTAATAATATAATATATCTTTTCTATATATCTGAAAGACCCCGAAGAAACGAGCAAATTTTCGTTGTTTGCTAAACGACGACTCACAGTACTTTGTTCCGTATACAATAATAAGGTGAAACAATGTTATTCCAATGGTTACAAAAAAATTAATGTGTACTATATTCGTATCTAAATAAATTACATGTAGGAAGAACTGCTTTTATGTTAAATGCGTTTCGCCGCTGCTAGAGGCCGCTAAACTTGTCCTAATTTTTAATAAAATGTTAAAAGAAAAATTTAAAAAAAAAGTTATTAAAAATTTATTTTGAAAAGTACCACAATTATTAAGTCAGTATTTGTATGAGCCCACACTTTATTTAAAGTATGTATTAGAAATGCCCTGGATGCATCTTAAAAAAGTGTTGCCGCAACTAAAAAAAAAAAAAAATAAAGTAAAAAAAATTTGGATGGACAAATAAAAAAACTAGGTGAATACTTTTTTAAATTTGCTGTGCCGTTTAAGAAACCAAGTGTCCGCTATTAAGAATCAAAAGAGAAACTAGCCACATTTTAGTTCTAACTTAGAGATATGGGTAAATCCAAAGTGTTGAACGTGACACTCGTACCCATCAAAAATGCAATAACATTTTAAACAACAAATATTTTGACGTTCTCTTAACTCTTAAATGTCAAAGATAATGGTAAAAAAAAGTAGAGGTTCGAACGTGAAAAAAATAGAAGTAGCTTTTGTGGCCATGTATAAAAAGGCGTAATTCAGCGAAACCTGGCACAATTTTTTAGTCAAACTACTTTCAGAATTTTACGTGGCAATGTAACATTAAAATGTCTTTGGTTCGATTCCAAAATCTTCTGTATTTTATTTTTCTAAGCCAAAATCTGGGTCGATACGTGACATTTCGAACGTGAAATTTGTTCCATAATAATTTAACTGAATAATGATTAAAACAAAATAAAAATTAAACGTTAATCCGAATAACATATTTCTCTTTGAACTCCTCCTTAGGTTACAGACCATATAAGAAATTTTTTTTGGAATTATTTTTATCAAATATCACCTCTTTTAAGAACGATAATATTAAATAAAACATACAATAAAACTTTCTCACAAATAAGAAGTTACGTTTGCACAACTTTGCAGTCTTATTGGTCATCTAATGGTGTTTTCTTTTCTGACAATAATGTTCCATATATGCTACCATTCGTGCGGGTTTTTGTTCCATTCTAAAAATATATCCAAAAGTGTGAGAAGTTGTCGTTTTCCTTTCTTAACATGTTGCAACAATCAGCGTTACCGTTGGTGCCACTTAAGTGGCATTTTGCCACTTTTTCGACTGCTTGGATACTATTGGGCCACTTTTACAAAATGCACCCAACTGTGGTACTTTTTGTGATTCTTTTTGATACTTTTTCCGTTAGGAAAAGATACTTTTTTCTTTCTGTTTTATTATAACTCCCAGCTTTAATATAAGTAAAACTGTGCTAATATATTAATATCATGCGTTGTTAGCAGAAAATCGGTTGAATAAACTTTCTATTTACCTGTGTTATTTATTATGAATAAGGGGGTAAAGATATCTCGCATATATATATTGTTCGTGAAACAAAAACCGAGCTGTTGTGTACCGAAAAATTTTCTAAAATTTGTGTAATTGACATTAAAAATCAAAAATTGTGTAAAGAATTGATTACAAGAATTGATATAAAAAACAAAAAGCTCAATATATTTAAGTATTTAGACCCATTATTTATAGTGTCTAATGAACATATAAACTATTTTGAATTAGTTTCAGAGTAAAAGATATTATAACTGACCCAGATGCATTTATACTTGAATTTAAACTTCTAGAGAGTAAAGTAAATAACGCGAATTATGAACACTTATTTAAAATTTCGAATGCTGAAGATTTTTGGCGTGAAATTGGAACATTGAAAAATAGATTTGATGAGTATACCTGTATATATATTTAAACTTGTACACAATGATCTCTCAAATTTTTGATTTGTCACACAATAGTGCTTGTGCTGAGCGTGTTTTAACTAAGTTAGCTTTAATCAAAAATAAAGTAACAAATAAGTTAAAAGAAAATACTTGCGAATCCATGCTTTTATCTTTAAATTTGTTAGATACTAGCCTTGAAGATTGGGTTTCAAGTGAAGACACTTTACGAAAGTATAGAAGTCGTTTTAAGAACAATTAATTGTAAAAAAATTTGTATGAACTGACCATTAATAAATAACACAAGACGACATTGAAAACGTTTATTTATCCATTCCAACTGATTCTTATATTTTTTGGAATGCTATAGCCGTATGAGCGCAGTTTTCTCCCATCACGTCACATTTATCAGATACAGTTATTTTCGGTTAATTCAGTCCCGCTTAATTGAGTTTCCCGTTTTATTGCAATTAAAATCATGTAACTAAATCATTCAGTTTAACTATCTTTGTAAAAATACCAGTTTAATTGAGTTCCGTTTAATTGCGTCACCCGCTTAATTATTTCGCAAAATAAGACCGCATTGCGAAAAACAAGAGCAATTGTTTCGGTTAATTGTTTCCGCCTACTTAATGTGTTTCTGCTCCACAAACGTAAAAAAATTATTTTGCGGCAAGAAAGATTGTACGATAATCGTTCCTGATTTTTATCTTGTATTAAAAAACCTAAACCATTTTTTTAACTTATTAAATAAAGAAATGAGTTTTATTTTCTATCTACACATGAGTGTTTCGCTTTATTGCACATCTTGCTCAATTAAGCGATTTTCGTTTTAATACATACGTATATTGTAAAACAATCAATTGTTTTTAGTTATTAATTTTAAAAGATGTGCCCATTTTTTTTTAAATCCTCTTTTTGGTGCCACTTTTTTTGTAGATATCCCCTTTTTTGTTACTTTTTTAAAATATCCTACGGTAACACTGGCAACAATAAATGGCAAATTTGTTCCATTTCTTACCCGCAGTTATAACTGAGTGTGATATAATACCCTTTTTTGCATCTGCGTAAAGTACTTTTTTATGCAAGCAAATATTTTTTTTCTTGTGTTTGCGGACAATTTGCGTTATATTGTGATTTTTAGTTATATTGTGATGGATATAAAAACTTTTTGTTTTTCGTTTGTTTTACTTTTATTATATTTTTTTGTCGCAAAATTTTTGACAACAGCTGACATTACTTATTGAAAATCAGTGCTGTTAACGCTTATTGGAATTGTAAGAAAATTCAATGTTGAAAATTGCTACAAGGGTGGTGAATATCGCTTTTAGTACAAACTTTGCATTCAATATTTAACACGCTAAATAAACATTAGTGATGAGTGAAAACGTAGCTATTATTTTGTTCCATTTTAGTTTAGACAAATGTATCACTTTGTAAGGGTTCGTGTAACCTAATAAATATATTACACAACTATAATGCATCATTATTTTTTAGAAAAGAATACACAGAAAAAAATACCAATGTTAAAACAACATGGCGAAATGTTGATTGAGAATCATGGTAAATTTCTGCAAAAGTATGCCCTTTATTTAAATTTATCATTATTTCATATTAATTTTAAATGAAAAATATTAAAATAACCTTAAATCACGTTTATTTAATATTATTCACTGTTAAAATAACATTGTTCAATATTGAATCCGTAAAAACCTGTTTTATATTAAAATCAAAAGCTCATCTTGTTAAATTAACATGCATACATACTTAAGTATGTACATTTTTGTATTTTCATGTTTAAAGTATGTTATAAAAAAAGACAATTCCCGTATTCTTTTAATTAAAATGATTTAGTTAAATAGTACATCAAGTTTTCAAAGTAGAATGATGACGAAAACCATATCGGGCCATTCTGCTGATGCTTATGTTAACAAAGGAGATACAAAATAAGTGAAACATGTGTTACAGGGGTAAGTGTTTTAAATTATTCTTTAATAAATGCATATGTAGTCTTCACACTGTTATATCACACTCCAACCTATTTGATTCTACATGAAATTCACGTTGTTTCAACTTGAAATAACTTTCATTCAACGTGATTCGGATAGTTATTTCAATATAAATGACATTTTGTTCTAACTTTACTGCAATGTTTAATTAACATGAATTATAGTTATTTTAAAAGAAAAAAATGTTGTTTGCAAGTTATTGTAAAATCATGTTAAATTAACATGAAACAACAATGAAGCAAAATCACTACTGAAAATTTTTAAATCAACCTTGTTTTGAACGAATTTACATTGATTTTTTTCTGTGTGAAAACACCATAAGTGAACAAATTTATGGGTAAATTTATAAAATTAGTAGAATCTAAATATTTCTGTATAACAATATCGTAAAATAATCAGCTATTAAAAACTTTTAAATTTTCGGTCACGGTGGACCTTTTGACGGAAATGCCCATATATGATATTTTTTAGAGGCCCAAAACGCATTTATTAATTTTTATAATTAAGTACTTTAGATAAAAAGCCATAAATATTTTTCTGTACGATAAAATTATCCTATTTTCTTTGTACTGTGTTTAAAAATCAACGTTCTAAAGAAATTTACTTCAAGAAACTCTCTAACGTTATTAGACATTATTTATAGCCGTAAAAATAATGCAGGTTGTTTTTGCAAAGAATATGAAAACCGTCATTATTTACTTTAATATGTAAAATCGTACGAGGTATATTTTTGTTAAACATTTAAGATCCCTACCTCTAAATTAAATGGTTCTTTTTTGTTCATTTCTTGAAAAAGATTAAAAAGGACCCTTCAACAGGGATACAATTAGTTAAAATATACCACAAATAGAATTTTGTTTTCCTAAATATACTTTAAGTTTAAATTCAACTAGAATACAAATAATTAGCAAAATAAAAACTGTGCTATGAATTTTTACAATTGGTGTTAATGTATTGCAAAAAAAATTGATTTTTGACGGCTATTTTTTCATAAAAGAGTATTCTGCGTAGTGATATTACGAAAATTAGTATTTGTTTCTGAAATACCGAGTATTCGGCTATTTCATGACATTTGTACTGGCCAAATTTAAGCGAATATTGTGCGAATACGTTCCAAAAAAAATACTTAAGTATAAAGAAAATACATAAAATGAGAAAAAAAAATTGAATTTTTAATAATTTTTTTTAAAAAAAATTTTGAAGTATTGTGCCGCCACAAAGAGAATGTATACAAATTACATAAGTTAATTTAAAGCGTTCTTAGATTTGCATATGCATGAGACATTTAAAGATTTATCATATGGTTTTGTTAGTTCGGTGACTTTAAAAATGTTGCACAGTGGGATTATACAATAAATAAGAGTTGGGAAACTCAACAGTTTGATATCCATTGTTAAGCACTCGGAAAAACAAAGTTTAGAAAAATGAAGTTAAGAAAAATAAAGAAAAAAACCTAAATTAAAAATATGAAAACCCACCGACATAGGTGGCTGCAACATTTGCGAAAATATATTCTCCCAAACAGCTAAGTAAAAGCGCAAAAATAGTCAGAAAAATTAAATTTGAATGTATGTAAGTATAAGTTTCAATGCAGAATTTTAAGGACTTTGGATGAAATATAATCACCGTCTTGAATAATTGCCGTTATTGTTAGCCCTAATCTGCTTAAGTGAACACTTTGGCTGCACAAAATATCTTTTTGGTCGCGGTGCTTTTGGCCTTTACATACTAATAATAATAATGTCAGTGTAAAAATTTAAAAATGTTCAGATGTGGCATTTAGGTGCGAAGTTGATCATTTCAAATTTGGTCATTCGAATGTTATAATAATGTTAAATACATTAAGTAGTTTTGACAATTTATTGTTATCGACGCAAACGGGCGATTTTTATACCCACACCACAATAGTGGAGAGGGTATTATGCATTTGTGCTGATGTATGTAACGCCTTAAAATATTGGTCCTAGACCCACATTTAAGTATACCGATCGTCTTAGAATCACTTTCTGAGTCGAACTAACGATGTCCGTCCGGCTGGCTGGTTGGCTGGCTGGCAGGCTGGCTGGCTGGCTGTCCATGTAACCTTGTGCGCAAAGTACAGGTCGCAATTTTGGAGATAATTTGATGAAATTTGGGTCATAGGTTCTTATTGGCACAAGGACCAAGCCTATTGAAAATGGGCCGAATTATAGGACCACGAGGGAAGATAGGGGGAAATTTCTTCCTCTCAGAAACTATCAAACCGATTTTAATGAAATTTAAAACATAGATAGAACCATATCTATATGGACACAAAATGTATGCATTTTTAAAAAATGGGACCACGAGGGGAGATAGGGGAAATTTCTGCCTCTCAAACCGATTTTAATGAAATTTAAAACATATTAGATCCATATCTATATGGACACATTAGCTATACAGTTTTTCAAAAATAGGACCACAACGGGAGGTAGGGGGCAATTTCTGCCTCTCACAAACTTTCAAACCGATTTTCATGAAGTTTACAAGCATAGATAAATCTATATTTATATGGACACTAAAGCATGATGTGTTTTTAAATACTGTGGTGTAGGGTATCATATGGTCGGGCTTGACCGACTATACTTTCTTACTTGTTTTAATTAAATATGAGTGGTGCTAAATTTCGGATAAGATATTTGTATTCGGAGCATATTAGTGAATACCTATTCGTAGTCGCGGACATTAAAAATTGATATTCGTAGCATCACTAGGGCTGCGTTTAATTTTATATTGGTTAACGCCATTGGCATATTTCGTCTATAAGAAAATAAATCGCCTAAAGGCATTAAATGAACAATTTCCCAAAAATCACTTTATCACTTTTGTAATATAACCAAAACAAAAATGCCTTATCCCCCAAAACAAAGCCCAATGTTTTTTATTATACAAAATGTCTTATTGTACATTGCATAATTACCTAAATACTATTTAAATATTTCGTAAGTTATAAAATAAGCCAGTTAATTTGAATTGCTTTTAGTTTCATTTGGGTTAATTTTGCTTCTATATGGCATTTCCATGTTAAACGCCGATCTAGATGAATACCGAGATATTTGACATGCGATTGTTGAGGCAATAGTTGATTATTGATTTTAATAGGGGGGGCATTTTTCCCGATGCTCATTGACCTTAATTTTCCTTTGTTTTAACCACATTTCTAATTGAAATCTATGATCCTGCAGGTATCGAGATGCTTCACGAATGTTCTCGTGTATGCTTAGAAAAGCTGTATCATCAGCAAAAGTTGAGGTTAGGGTGTAATTGTTTGTTGGCATGTCCGAGGTATATATGAGGTAAACAAGTGGGCCCAGGATGCTTCCCTGAGGGACTCCAGCTTCAATTGGCTGAGGAGAACTTAAAAAATCACTTTCTTTAATAATAAATTTTCGACCGACCAAGTAGCTTTCTAACAACTTGTATGTGTTAACCGGTAGGTTTAGCTTCAGTTTATGTAACAAGCCTACATGCCAGACTTTATCAAACGCTTGAGAAACATCGATGAAGAGAGCGGAGCAATATTTTCTTTCTTCCAAGGCTTTACTTATGGCGTTTGCTATCCGATGGGTTTGTTCAATTGTGCTATGTTCTTCTTCTGAAACCGAATTGACGGTTAGGTATACACCCATTGTCATTTAAAATTGGGTTTAATTTTGACGCTAAGAGCTTCTCAAACAGCTTTGATATATTAGATAATTTGCTTATAGGCCTATATGACTCAACTTTTGTGTGCTCTTTTCCTGGCTTTAGTATCATCGTAACTAAGGAACACCTTCCATTCTTGAGGGTAGTATTCAAGGCGTAAAATAGCATTGAAAATTATTAGAATTATTTTCTTTGCTATGCTGGGTAGCTCCAGTTAATAAATTAAATGAAATCTATTTGCAAGAACATTGGCACATAATTCGCCTAACTTTTGTATTCGCTGCGGCCAAAGTTGTTAAGAGCCAATAAGACGAAAAAAATGGTGAAAAATGTTAGACTATTGTTTTGTATAGTATGTTAATATCTCTCTTGAAATTATATAATTAAATATTTTTAATTTAATTAAATATTAAATTATATAATTAATATTATATATTAAATATTTAAAACTTGAAGCATTTGCTTATACAAAACTGCCATTCCCAACAACCCTAGAAAATAAACAAATCCCTGATTGCTTAGAAACATGTTAAGCTATTTAATATATTTTTAGCAATGTTGACAACCAAACAAATTTCAAAATTAGTATCGGTATTTGAATATTTGTTATTTAGATGTCGGTATCGGTATACCTGCACAGAAAAAATTATTTTTCCAATTCAAACAAAAAATTTGTAGAATCAAAAAATTTTTTGTCTAAAATCGGTCCTACAAACAAATTCGCATATTCAAACAATTTATTTGCATTTTGTTTATTGAAAAAAAACGCCGATTTTTTCAAACAAATAATTTTACAGAATCAAACAAAAAGTTTACTGAAATTCATATAAATTTCAAACAAATAATTTTGCTGAATCAAACAAAAAAGTTTTGGCAGAAGCAATGACGCGCACACAAGCAAGCACTGTTGGCGAAGATGAAGCAGAGCAGAGCGGCCGGCTGGCTTTGAGACACATTTTTTTGTTGGAATAATTTTTGAACGAATTCATATTTATACTCACAGTGTTTTTCTTCATCACTCACTTTTGCTTTATCCTTTCCTTTGCTAATGAGTCGGCAGACCGACTCGATATGTTTTCCGCCATCATTCTATTTTTGTATTTGATGTATTTAAACAAACTGTTTGAAAAAATTGAATACGGGATTTTGTTTTTTTTTACCAACTTTAAAACCAACCAAAAATTTATTTTGTTTCTGATAATGTGTTTTTTCTGTTGTTTAAAAAAAATGAAACGTTTTTTTTTACCTGCTATTGTTTTTGTTGTTTTTTTTACTACAAACCTCGTCACGCTATTTTATCATTTTTCTTATTGTTCTACTTTTTCAAAATAGACTGCATGTGTTTTTTGTTGTAGTTCTTATATTTATCATAAAGAAGTGTTGCTTACAATCAATAAAAAAATGCAAAAAGACGACAACATTAAAGAGCGTTAAATATTTCATACAAAATTATGAAAACTTCAAACCAATAGCGCGTTTATTAAATTTTTGAAGAGTTGTCCACATTTTTGTTGGTTAAATAAAAATCAAACAAAAATATTGATTGAATCAGTAAAAAAATTTGTAGAAATCAAAAAAATTTTCAAACAAGCGTTTGTTTGAAAATAATTCGGCAATAATTTTTTCTGTGTGTGCGGATATGGTACAAATAGGTATATCGGTTTTATAATTAAATTAACCAAACCGAACAGGAATGTTACAAAAAAAAAAAACATAGAAGGGGTCTAAAGGCCTTATGGTGTTTTCTTTTCTAAAAAAAAATTAATACATTAAATTTGTGTAATATATTTATCAGGTTACACGCACCCTTACAAAGTGATACATTTTTCTAAATTACAATGGAACAAAATATTAGCAACGTTTTACTCAACACTAATGTGTATTTAGCGTGTTAAATATTAAATGCAAAGTTTGTACTAAAAAGCGATTTTCACCACGGTCGTAGCGATTTTCAACGTTAAATTGTCTTTGAATTCCAATAAGCGTTTACAGCACTGATTTTCAATAATAATTATTAAATAAAAGTAAAACAAACGATAAACAAAAAGTTTTTTTTATCCATCACAATATAACCATTAATCACAATACAACACAAATTGTACGCAAAAACAAGAAAAAAGTTAATAAGAAAAATACTTGCTTGCATAAAAAAGTACTTTACGCAGATGCAAAAAGGGGTATTATCTCACACTCAATTAAAACTAGGGGTAAAAAATGGAACAAATTTGCCATCTATTTTTGCAACATATTTAGAAAGGAAAACGACAACTTTTCACACTTTTGCATATTTTTTTCGAATAGAACAAAACCCCGCGCGAATGGTAGCATACATGGAACATTATTGTCAGAAAAGAAAACACCATTAGATGACAGATTCATTACACCAACAATAAGCAGTGAGTTTATTCTTGTTGGCAATAAAACTAATTTCGGTAAAAGGTATTTCGAATTTTAAATTAAAAAATATTAACAGATTAACTTGAGACACTTCAATCTATCAGAATCTTTCTGAAACAGGTAAAAATATTTGTTTCCGTTTAAAAATTTAATAAGTTTTCAGACTTAATACCACACGAGTATTTAAAAAAAACTGGTAAATGAATTTTTGGATTTTATAAATTAAAAAAATCCTGGGACTTTATTTTAAATATCCCATAAGTTGGGACTATGCCAGTCCTAAAATTTTCGGGAACGGGAGTTCCCTTAATTGACTTGTATCCTTTTTTTAGTGCCGAAATGGAAAACCCCTTATAATATGTATATATGTATATGAATTTATCTACAAATCAATTTATGTATAAATTTACAAAATACATATTTCCTACAAAAAACATACACCTCACCACACACATACACCCATAAACAAGCTCATAATCATATGTGAAGGTGTGTGTATTTATAATGGCCAACAGCAACAAAGTTTATTATTGGTCATATAGACATATTAAAAATTAAAATAAACAAAAAAAATAAACAAATGTTTTTTTGTTTAAAGAAAATAAAAATCACAAGTGTTGGTTTAAATTAGTTTTACTAGACACACACGCAGATACTCACACACACACACACTGACACTCTTACTAAAACCATAGTGTTTCTATTTTTCTGTATTTGTTTAAATAATTTTGTTGTTAATGCTAAAAACTGTTGCTATTGTTGTTGGTAGTTTGCTCGTATTGTTTAAAAGGCGGAGCATAGATTTTGTTTAAAAATCCGATAGATATTTTGGCACGTACTTCTACTGAGTAGAAATATAAATAATAAAAAAAAAATAATATGCAAAAATACAAAATGAAAATAAAAAATTTACATTAAACAATTGTTTATAATTTTAAACAAAAACGTATATACACAAACGCACACACATACATAAACTCTTGAAGCAATTAAAGAGGCGTGATTTAATTTGAAATTTTTTATTTTTTTATTTTTATTATAAAATATTCAATAAAAAGTATACAAATTTAATGTGTAAATAATTACAACACAATTTGTTAATTGTTTTTATGGTTTGTGCGTTTTCCCCTCCGTTCTGTTTATTTTGTAAATATTTTATGTACAAATTTTCAAATAGAAGAAAATGTTAAAAATATATTTGAACGTATAGAAAATTATATTTAAAATATTGCTTATACGCCTTATTTAACCAATTCGTATTCAATTAGTTTGTATTTTAATTAATTTATAATTTTTTTTTTTATTTTATGAGGATTTCTAAGGTTTTTTTTTGCTTGCATTTTAGTGTTGTTCTTGTTTCGGCTTAATTGCTGTTGATTTTTTAATTATGTGTGTATTTTAATCCATTTTTCCCATAACTAATTATGTTAATTGGCTTTGGCTAAATGAAAGAAGAAAAAAGTAATAATAAATTGTGTACACTGAGAGAAAACGCATGAGCAAAAAGTTGCTTTAATTTACAATTAATTTTCAAAATCCTTTCTACATTTTCCATATCTTTTTAAATTTTCGGAATTGAAAACAAAAAATTTATGCGTTCTCGATAAGTTCGATATATTAGAAACTCTATTTTGAATTCTTTTCATATTTTTTGTGATTTCATACAACAATTTTGGTTTATTTTAATTGCGAAGATTTTTGTAAATTTTCCATTTACCGATTAAGAGTGGTTGTGAATTAATGCGAATTTTCCTGATTTTATTTATATCATTCGGTCAACCAAATATATAAAACACCATTAAAACAGATTCATTTATGGACTGTTTTGGTTTTTTTCTTTAAAGCTAAATTTACGTAATCATTTTTTGAATTCACTATAGTCATCTTATACCATGTTCGCACGACAGCGTTTGTTCGTAATTCACTCTCTCATTCGTAATTCACAGCCTAATTATGATCCAAATTACATAATTCGTCATACAAAATTTTGAGAGCGGATCATCTCATTTGTACGTAGTTCAATTTTCATTACCCTGTGGATTACTTTTTAAAATCTATTTGAAAACCCAAATTTTTTTTTTTTCAAACATTCTATAAAATTTCTCTTAGTGCATATGACCTTATTTCAAATGCTTCCAAAAAAAAAAACACGAGTATAGAGTATTTTCATTTAATTACATTTTCAACATTTAACAGAAGGATAAAATTACTCATTCAAGAATATAATTATATAAATACCAATATCCTACTGCAAGTAGACACTGACATACGCGAGTTTATATCAAAATATCTGAAATATACATAATCTAAAATATTTATAGAGAGAGATATTTCAAATATGAATTAGTAAAATTTTTATTTATGGAAAAAGAAGATTAATAATCATCATAATGAACAACATCTATTTGAATGAAAAAAATATTATTTTATCTTTATTATCAACAATCAGTCACTGAATCAGGAAGAGAGTAGGGATGAAACGATACGAGTAAATACAAGTACATATTCGATAATTTTATATAAGTACCAACTATTTTTGTAATCGATACTTAGCAACCGAGTACCAAGTAGTATCGGTAAAAATATACTCGGTATCGGTCAAAAGTAATGATTTTACGTTGGTATTGAAATTAATCTTAAATTTTTGATTTTTTTCCAAAGCTTGAGCAGGTGTAACGGTATCAAGAAACCGTTTGACCAGTAAACACCTATAAACCACATACCGTCTAGGTCCAATTTCTGGCGATAGGAAGTCCGTAATCATCTCGCGATAGCGAACACCATTCACGGTTATTGCTTGGCCGACCTCAATTTCCAAGAAATACGGCCCAATAACGCCGCGAGCCGCAGAACTAACTGGGCGAGCATGCACACATGTTTTCCCATTTTCTACAGACCCAGTTTGCTGAAATTTGCGCACACTTCTCCCGATTGTGGAAACATTTGGTCGATTATGCTGACCAAAAAATCACGATGTGCAGGAAATGCATTTTGATTGAACGCCCATTTTCGTAAAAGGCTTTAACAATCTTAACGCGCTGCTCAATTGTGTACCTCTCAATGATAGAAGTTGTTAAATTCAAAGAAAGGTCAATTTAAGTTGCGCAAAAAACTTGACGTTAAGGTGTGACTTACAAATAACATCATGGATTATGGTTTTACCACCCTTTATTATACATAATTCGAACTTAGCTGTAAAATCTCCTTTGCACGATTTTTTGTGCAGATAAATCAAAAATGCAGCTATCTTAAATTTATTTAGCTTCCTTAATGTGCAGGTCAGCAATTTTGTTTGAAAGAGGAGTAACAACGTTTTTATTAATGAATTGATAATAACAATGACGTTCAAACAACCTGTAGTCATCTGTTATGCATTTTTGTAATGAACGAGGTAGCCAAATTGGTTACAATAAAGTGGGGAACAGAATTTTCGCTGTAGTAAAACGTTAAGAATAGCGCTGTCAACAGAATACATAGTTGTAGAAGTCGTTGCAGTTGAAACGCAAATTCGAAATTTTGAACTTAGTTGAGCTACAGAGCATTCGGCAGCTATAGATACTACTACAATTACTTTATTCTGGTCCAGGCCTAAGATTTACTATTCCTTTCAGATAATCGTGGTAAAGTTGCTGTAACCGCAAACCAAATTCATGAGTGTAGGTACATGCAAACAACATAAATGAATTAGAATGATGCCAACTTGACTTGTTTGCGATATTTGTTTTTATAAACAGCTTAAATTGGATATTTATGTAAAAAGTGGACACCATAATTTTTTACGTAAGCAGCTAACTTTGATGTTTTAAATGAAAATATTTTAAAACTGCCCAAAAATTTGATAAATATACAGGTATACAAAAGGCACGTAAAAAGGATTTTGAAGAATAATTACAGAAAATATGTATTTTGGACAGTTCAGTCAAAGTGCAGCTAACTTTGATTTTTTGTATGAAAATAATTTTAAAATGTCAAAAATTTTGGGCATTTATCTCAAATGTGCAGGAATAGAAAGTGCACTTAAAAAATAAATTTGTATGGAATTTTAAAGAATAATGACAAATAAGAACATTTACGAAAAAAAAATGTTTAGAAACGATTTTCTTAATAAAGAACATTTAAAAAAATTTTGTGCACCCCTAGATTTTATCCTGGCTACGCCCATGTATTTGTGTATTGTCATCAGGAATATGTATGCCTGCAAAGTTTCATCCATTTGCATTGAGTAAAAGGCGGTCAAAAAAGCATTTTACCAAAAAAAAAAGGTTTTAAAAATATTAATTTTGTGCAGTTAGGTGAAAAGTGCACTTAAACAAAAGGCAGTTAAGTTAAAACTACTGTATATTTATCAATTTAAAAAAATACATATTTACATTTAAAATAAATACATAGTGACATTGTTAATTTCTGGAATAAAAGGTTGTTATAACGTTCTATAAAAATTTTGTTTCCTAAGATTAAAAATATTTTTCGAGAGGAAATTGGTACTTGTTGTAACTAAAAGTGGTGTCAATCTTTACAATTTTTGTTTTGCACAAAAATTTTAGTGGGTCGTAGTTCCTATTGTATTGTATAGTACTAAAACACTAATAAGAACGCTTTTAAATGCTGCTTTCTATTCTTTTATGATACAAACCGATACAAGTACCGATACAAGTATGTAAGTATCGATACTTTTTTTTCGATACTAAGTAGGTATATATACTTTACGAGCGATACCACATCGAGTAAAAGTATCGATACCTTAGAGGTATCGTTTCATCCCTAGAAGAGTAAAAAGGATATGGTTATAATTCAAAGCTATTGATTGCATTTAAAATGAATAGAAATCCAGAATATATTTAAGTGTCTGTATTGTAATGCTCGCTTTATCTTCATATATATATAAAAGAGTTGCATGAGTGACTGACTCATTCATCATCGCCCAGCCCAAGCCGCTGACCCTAGAAACTTGAAATTTAGACCAGAAATTGGTCACTCCCCAAATCGATCCACTAAGACGGTATTTTTGGAAATTCGAAACTAAAAGAGATACAAAAAAAATTTAATACTTATTGTTGTTCTTTAGAAAAATAAGCGGACAGGTGTCTGGTACTTTTTTGAAATTCGGCCCTTTTAGGGAGTAAACGGGTAAAACCTGAATTTCGGAACTTTTTTGACACCCCATTTATCTTTTGAGCCAATAAACATAGAAACAAAGTTTATACCACATTCGATACTTATCAAAAAAATACGAACACAAATTTGGAACCTTTTCGAAATTTGAACATTTGATGGGTGAAAATCGTAACTATTTTTTACAAAACATTTTCGTCCATTCATTGACATGTTCGTACTAAATTATGGGCTGCCATTACAATACTAAAATGTTTGATACTTTAATATGGGGAAAATATAGTACCCAAAAAAAAAATACGGGAAATTTGATATTTTTCTTTAGGTTTTTGCTTCTACTAAAGTATCGGGTTAAATGCTAGAATTTAAACAAGTTTAAACCTAGAAAAATAAACTTTGGCATAAAAATATGTTCACGAAGATAAAGGAGACGCTAACGAAGTAGCGGGTATATATATGCTAGTATTTATATAAATTTAGGCAATTCACAAAATGTACTATTTTGTCATATTGGTTGTTTTGTTATAGCTTTATGACACAATAGAACACTTTGTGAATTGCTCCGGGTAAATTTTATTCATAGTTGGGTGTATCTTCGTCCTTGGTGATTAAACAAATCAATGAATAAATGACAGCCAACGGAGGTAGATTTAATAAAATTAACGCTATTAACTTTTTAATTTCTTAAAAGTAAAGATACTTATATACATATAAAATATTTCCTAAATCCTTGGACATTTCACCAAATGCCCAAAGTGTTACCATTTTTCTTTAATCATATCAATTTTACTCTAAAAAACCACAATACTCATTAAACAATTTATTTAAATAGATATTTAAGTTTCAGGCCAAAAATCACTGTTTACTTAAATGATTTTGAAATGTGACACGTGTATTTGACAGATAATTTTGTATAAAATAAAACAGCTAAAAATATTATTATTTAAATTTCCATTTAATGTTAACTGAAATGTCACAAGTATCATTGACATTATTTTTGTATTTATAAAATACATTGTGAGCTTAATAGTTAAGGGTTTAATTAAATGCAACTAAAATAATAATAATAAAATTTATATCGGTATGATAATTACAACAAAAACACTTGAACCAACATTGTTGCAATGTAAAATGAAAAGCTTCTTTATAAAAAAAAAATAACATCTATTATGACAGAGTGAAAAATTACAATTGGAACATAAAATACATTATGGAAGTCCCAGTTTTAAGTATCTAAAGGGGATAATTTTCAATAAACAAGTTGAAAAATTTTTACAGTGCGAGAGTAAAGTGCCAATTTTAATAAAAATTAATAGATTAATAGGTTACTTTTCATAACCTACCGATAGCTAAAGGTAGGATTTTATCGGCCGTATAAAGCGTAGGTTTACTTTCTACTTTTGTATCCGTCGCATGTGTGGTTAAAAAAAGTCAGCTGTTATTGATGGCCATGGATGACAAATCATATTTTATTTGCAATGTAATCGATAAATATGTTTGTGTGGTGGATTACTTTTTACTATTTTTTTTTTTGCATTAAAAAAGGTTTTTAATAAGAGAAAAAGCTTTCGTAATAAAGATTGAATAAACTTTAAAGAAAAAAAATACATTAAAATTAATTTTTAGCACAATTTTACCACGAACAAAATTTGCCACTCTGGTTATCGATTACTTTTATGTTCTGAGTGTCATCTTTGTTGTGTTTATAAATTTTTTTTTTTAACAAATGCTATGAATTGAAATTTATTGATACCGTGAAAAATCACGAATATTTTTTGATAAAAGCTTACTCTTCTATGAATTCTATTAAATAAATTCTATTAAAATATCAATTACACTCTTAATTTTTGGCAAAATTGTTTTTAATTGTTAAACATATTAGCACAACAGCTGATAAAAAAAAAACAAATTTGGCGCATAAAACGCATCTACGCATGAACGCTTGAAGCTTAAACAACGGTTACGAAGTGTGAAAAATTATTTAGAAAACCATAAATTCATTTTGAGGATGTGAACAAAATATCCTTAAAGGTCGTTTTACACTATAATACACACCAGTGTTGCCAAAACTTGGTGACCAAATATGGCTAAATTTATGGAAAAAAATGTGCTAAAAGATGGCTTAACGCTTTTTTGATAAAAGCACATTAAAATTTAATAACAAAACAGAAATAATTCATTTAAAGTTGTTTACGATGAAATTGTGAGTTAAGATCAATTTGTTAAATAAGAATAACGTAAATTAATATTAAAACAAATTAATATTAAAAAATTAAATCATCGAAAAATTCGATGTAGTTATTGTTCATCTCATAGGAATCACTCATGTGTTTCAAATAATCATAAGTTTTAAATAATTTGAAGGTAAATCATAATCACGACAACATTTGCCCAACCTTTTGAGTCCAGATCTACAATAAAAAACAAGTAAGAAAGAATAGTCCGTTAAACCCGACTTTATGATACCTTACACCACAGTAGAACTTTTGTACCAAATTTTATCAAATAATCTCTAAATTGCGACCTGTACTTTGCGCACAAGGTTTGCATGGACAGCCAGCCAGCCGGTCAAACATCGTTAATTCGACTCAGAGAGTGATTCTGAGTTAATCGGTATACGTAAAGGTGGGCTAAGGACCAATATGTTAAAGTGTTACAGACATCAGCACAAACGCATAGTACCCTCTCCACTATTGTGGTGTTGGTATAAATATTGTATTGTTATGGTAAAAATATTTACCTAATTGATAAAATCGAATTAACGGTTGCTTAACGTAACCTATTTATCAAATTACTTTTAACAATGTTTACTTGGCTAAACACCCTCTCTACTTCAGCATTAGACCATGGAAGTGAGAGCAACTTTACAGTCAATTCTGAAATTTCTAAAACAATTTTGTTACCGCCTGCATCCCTTTATTGCAATACTTGCAACCAGAAAGAAACAGCGATGTTTGTGTTGATCCATTTTATAAATTTAATGGCGTTTTCTTTTCTGACTAAAATTCTGCATTTATTCTGCCTTTTACATTTTTTTATGTTCTTTTCTGAAAAACATGTGTTATTTTAAAAGGTTAAAGCGTTCTTTTCTGATGATGTTCCCTTTAAAATTAAAAAAAATGCTACATGCTCAACACTCATTTTAATTAAAGGGGCATGAGTGCAGCACTAGATCAAGGCGAATTCAGTACAAGGTGGTGGCAAGTTTAGAGCTGTAAACACTAACAATGCAATACAAAAAACATCTGTTGTTTCTGTTGGATTTGAATTGTTGTAGTCTTGCCACTACCTAAAATTGAATTTACCTTCCGCTAATTGTACTTTATTTTTTAATGCCTAAATTTGTGTTCTTTTGTAAACGTAAAATATGAAACACTTCTTAAAAATTAGGGGAGCATTTAAAAATGTTGACAAGTCACATGTAACACTTATGCAACACTTTTTTTAGAAAAGAAAACGCCATAATAGCGGAACACTGTTCCTTTATTTTGAAAGATGTTTCAGCGTCATAGTTTACAGCGATTTTCAACATTTGTAAAAGTTGTGATTTAAATTAAAGGCGTTTTAGTTGTTCAAAATGTTTATTTTACTTTTATAAATTTTTATAACAAAATAAAAATTATTCAAATAGAAATTGGGAATTATTTCCTTTCGCAGGTTACTTTATATTATAGTCAACATTTTTTATTTTTCGAATTTATTCTATGAGCTAAATTTCAGTTTATGTATTTTATAAAGCTTTTTTGTAATAGTAATATTCCTTCAATTATGCAGAAATATAATAGCAATATAATAGTCTGGTAGTGTTTAAAGTCATTTCTGAATAATTGAAGGAATAGTACTATTACAAAAAAGCTTTATAAAATACATAACTGAAATTTAGCTCATAGAATAAATTCGAAAAATAAAAAATGTTGAGTATAAAAATTATTCTTTTAAAAGAAAACCAACCAAAAAATTTTATGGCTAAACAAGTTAAAAAAATGGCTAATGGCTAAACTCATTTTTTAATGGCTGAACAGGGTGAAAAATGGCTAAATCTAGCCACTAAATGGCTAAATTGGCAACACTGATACACACACAGAAAAACATACCAATGTAAAATTAACATGGTGAAATGTTAATTGAGAATCATATTAAATTTCTGCAAAAGTATGCCCTTTATTTAAATTTATCATTATTTCATATTAATTTTAAATGACAAATATTAAAATAACCTTAAATCAGATTTATTTAATATTATTCACTGTGAAAATAACATTGTTCAATATTGAATCCATTAAAACCTGTTTTATATTAAAATCAAAATTGTATCTTGTTAAATTAACATGCATACATTTTTAAGTATGTACATTTTTTTGTTTTCATGTTTAAAATATGTTATAAAAAGAAAACAATTCCCGTATTCTTTTAATTAAAATTATTTGTTAAATAGTACATCAAGTTTTCAAAGTAGAATGATGATGTTGATGCTTCTGTTAAAAAAGGTGAATACAAAAGAGGTGAAACATGTGTTACAGGGGTAAGTGTTTTGATTATTCTTAAATAAATATGTACATATCGTCAGATGATTATTTAATTGTCGTATGCGGATACAAATTACATACGACAATTAAATAATCAACCGACGATATGTTGTCTCTGAAGCTTCTTCACACTGTTATATCACACTCAAACCAATTTGATTATACATGAAATTCACGTTGTTTCAACTTAAAATAACTTTCATTCAACGCGATTCGGATTATTATTTCAATATAAATGACATTTTGCTCTAACTTTACTGCAATCTTAAATTAACATGAACTATAGTTATTTAAAAGAAAAAAATACCTCATGTTATAAAAGAGTTGTAAGAACACATGTTTTAACAACCGTGCTATACCTAACAATGTGCTTTGCCTAACGTGTCTATACTTAACACTTACATCATATTAGTGTTCATGGTAAACATTTCATTTCTGCGAACAAAATTGTCAGTTATTACAAGGTATTACTCGTCGAAGTAAGACCTCTTCGAAGATCATGTGATGGCTGTAGTTTAAATCCAAATGGCGGGGATAGAAATTTAAGGGTTGATTTTTACCCGCAACCTATGGCGAAAATTGGGCTACGGGCGGATGTCCCTGTGTGGTGTTACTAAACAACAGAAACTGCTTTGCATTAAAGGTTAGATAGATCCATCTTTTAATTAAGGGCTAAATACATGATCCTGACAGTCGAGTACTAAATTTGTTACCTGTGACTAAGTGTCTATACACGGGGGTATAAGTACACTAATTGTACCCACTCTGTGTTTAGAGAATAGTAAGTTTAGAACGTAATGGCAGACACTTTCCTAAATCTAGAATATATAAGTCATACAGTTAACTTATTTATTCGAATGTTTTGCTAAGGTATTGCTTCTTAAATTATCAAGACAATTGTTCCCTGGGCTAACGTAAAGTCCTTCAAATGATTTAGCTTTAAAATGCACAAAGAAGAACATTGCCGAGTTGCAGTCTTAAAATCACTAAAAAGGCGGTAAAACATTTATTTACTGACTACTGTACATGCGATTCAAACGTTCAGCTCTTATGACTAAAATCATATTTAATTAACACCTATTTTTTGCTTTTTATTATGTTATCTTAGTATTATATATTAATTCTAAAAAAATTTTTGCATATTTTGAAAAACAATCAACACCCTTTGGGTTACAAAGAAGCAGAAAAGTGACAATTGACTACACTTCACTATACCATAAATTACTTAATATAACAAGTTCAAAGATTTATTAAATAAATAAATGTTAAAAAAATTAATTGACTACAAGTGACAGGAGACTACAATTTAGGTGACATAGCGTGAGTAAGTTCTTAAAAAAAATACTTTTTATTAAGGAAAATTAAGCAAACAAGAATTGTTTTGAAGACATGTACAACCAAACCGCGCATATTACCTTTAAAACCAAAAATTCTGCTAATTAAAGCCGAAACAAGCTTGTGTACGAATTATTTTCTATTTACCTGTAAGCCACTATTAGTCATGTATTTGTAAAATAATTTATAAATTATATGGACTTATGAAAGGATTTAACAATAAATACGATAAATATTATTGGGGTGCTGATGTGTATCTGTCTGGTATAAAACAGGCATGTGTAGTTTAAATTATTTTATAAATATGTATTGTACTTAATTATACTCACACACTCTCACTTAAATATCTACATTTTAAATACAAAATCATATTGTAAATCATTTACATGCTTAAAAAGCCAACAATTGCAACCGATTATACATATGTATGTGTACCTAAAATGCATACATATACAATCGCACAAAGGAATATGTTCAAATGGCTGTATGTATTACATAATTGAACATTTACATGAATGATGTAGGCAGGACAACCAGTAAACAATTTAGTGTGATTTAATTGTGAATTTTTGTAAGAAGCTAACAAAAGATTACCTGGGAATGTATTAAGTAAGCACAATTAAAAATTAAAAGAAAATAAATGTTGTGTCATTATATGGAGTGTCCGATAAATATGTTTCCAAATAGAAAGGTCCTTTGTAATTTGAACGGTTATTCGATTTAAAATATTGGATATTGAACCATATATTTCGATGTGTTCTCTTAAAATCTTCATGAGGAATGACTTTTCTAAAGGTCTAAAGTCAGTTATGGACGTACAGAATCAAACAACACTTGAAAATCATTAAAATAAATTGTCAAAATTCTTGCTATGTGAGAAATGTGTTTCGCAAATAACGATGATTTTATGCTCGTCAAAATTGAGGAGCCACTGTCAAGTTCATGCGATTTTACTCCACAAGACTATTTTTCGTGAGGATACTTGAAGTCTCTAGTATACACGCAAAGAAAAAACATGGTTGTGGTAAACATATTCTAAGAGCAACATATTATGATAAGAATTATGATTGTAGTCACCATATTTAGATTATTATTGAATCATATTATGACTAAATATACTCGTACTATTACATCATAATATTTTTCCCTTAATCATATTATTATTCTGTTAATCATACTAAGTTAAGAAGTAATCAAATTATTGTCATGTTAATCATAATAAGCTAAGAAATTAATCATATTATTGTCATGTTAATCATAATAAGCTAAGAAGTAATCATATTATCATCATGTTAATCATAATAAATTTAGAAGCAATCATATTATGATACAGCACCTTTCATAGCTGTCATAAAAATACAAAATAAATTAAAATATTTTTGCATCGATTTTTTATTTTGTGGCTTTCAGTTCAATATGTATAAGGCTTGCAAAAGAGCAAATGAAAAATCTGTGGTTTTCATGGGCAACCGCGTGTGTCGATTTTTTCGATTTTAAGATATTGATGAAATATCGAAGCACTTTTATAAAATATAATGAAATCTCTGTGTGTTTTGTTGTTGGATTTTACAAAAAAAACTATGATATTTTGCATTTGCACTATTACATCACTAATACTTGAATGAACTCCGCTAATATTTTCATTTTTTAATTTCTTTAAACTTATTTTTTTATGGAATTTTATCTTTTAATTGTTTAACCGCTCACAAATAAAAAAACGACACAACTGCTTCAAAATTATTTTACAAATGGCGCTAACAAAATATGATTAGAGTAAAAATAGTTTGATTGCATCTTTAACATAATATGATAAATGTATAGAAAGTTATCATGTTATGGCTATTAAATATCATGATATGGTTGTGAGAAATATAATATGTTTAGAAAGTTATCATAATTAAGTTGTTAGAAAAATAATTATTTTTCGGTCAACAATTCTCAAATTTATAATTGCGATAAACATTGATATGTTTACAGTAACTATAATATTGTTGATATTAAATAAAAATAACAATTATTTGTGTACGACAACAATATATTGTTACATTAAACATAGTGTTGTTGCCGTAACCATGCCCAACCATATTTTTTCTCTGTGTGTAGGGACAAGCCGGCCAATTTCATTGGTGAGATACCGGCTGAAATAGCGTAGCCGCGGGAAACATTTTTATGAAATAATAAGGTAAATAGCAGGCTTTCATTTATCACCTCTAGCACTATGCTAAGATTGTCATTCCGTGTGAAACTTTTTTATTACTCTCATCTTAGACCCCATAAAGTATGAACAATTCGATTTAGCCATGTCCGTCTTTCTGTCCATCTGTTGAAAACACCCTCACTTTCGAACAAAGAAAAAGAGTAATACTGGTATCAAATTGCTTCTTGTTATCCTTAGAAATTTGGTATATAAATTCGCCAAGTAGAATAAGAGTTATGAATCCAAATGTCGAACCACCACCCTAATTTTGTTACAAAAACTAACATTAAGGTGACAAAATGCACCGATTGATTCATACAATATTTTGCACAACTGTGTTCAGACTGGAAATCGTAATACTAAATTTCGTTAAGATCGGTCTATAATTTACCATCGCCCCATCCTGGAGTATTTAATACCAAAAGGTGAAGTATCCTTAGGATGTATTACTACATATCTCCGAGGGGTATATACTAGGGATGCCAATCGGGATAGATTTTAGAAAATCCCGGGATTCGAGATTTTGAAATCCCTATCCCAAAATTCCGGGATTTCTGGATCCCGGGATTTTTCGGGATTTTTTTTTTAAATAAACAGCACTTTTTATTTATTTATGAATTTTCAATAGGTATTATATATATAACACACTAGATGACCCGTGCGAATATTTCGCACCGTAATTTTTATCAATGAAAATATTAATTTTTCAATTTCTAATTATTTTTCGTCATTAGTGTTAGAAATAAGCTTTAAAATGATATATCATTCATTAAATTTGATGCCGTGGTATGGGAGATATTTGCAACCGACAAAAAAAAGTGCTTTAGAAATAATATATATAACACATATTTTTAAAAAAGAAAAATAAGAATTATAAAAATTAAAAATACAACTGAAATATAATTTTTTTTTTTTGTATAGAATATAAAAATTCAATAAAAACGAAAATTTTTGTACACAAAACTTGATATATTAAAAATCCCGGGATTAAAAAAAATAAATCCCGTGATTCGGGTTTTCAGTTTGGCATCCCTAGTATATACACAACAGCGGACATGGTTGAATTTTAAAGTTTTTATAAACAAAAAATGTATTTTAAGTAAAATAGAAAATTAGAGCATTACCCAATATTAAGGCTTGCATTAAAAGAGCTTTTATAAAATCTATAGTGCAATATGAACCCACATAAAGTTTTAATTTAGAGTTTCAGATAATACAAAAGCACATTATGTAGAAGCTTTGATTGAATACAGACTGATCGTCATAAGGTATGCTTTTACGGTGCGCAATTACTAAAATTTTATTTACGTTTATTTATTTATGAAAAATTGGCCAGTTGTACGCCTAAAAGGCCAATTAACTTTGCTCTACAACGCGATATCCTTTATTTCGATCGATAGCTTTTTCATTCAATTTCTTTCGAAATAATTTCCAAAACTTTATGTTTTTAAATCTCAGGAATTTAAAAAATATATTTTGACTGTATTTTTCGCAACATTTTTCACGACTAGGAAACCAATTTAAGGACTAAAGGCCACCTCAAGATAACATTAGTAAATACAATGTAGGCAAAACGTTGGTAATTCTAAAGAGTGTTCTATTTTTTGTTTTTTTTCTGAAAAAGAAATAATATCTTTTTGACTAAAGGCTGGATGTAAAATATTGCTCACTGGGTTATTTTAAATTATTAAATAATAAGTATTGGGGAAAATAGTATCACTTCTTGGTGTACACAGCAATTAAATGAATACAAATGTTAAAATTAAAACAATATTGTAATATAAGTAGTTAGATGAGTTGTAAGTTATTTTGAGGGATGGTATATGTAGAAATATTATTTAATATTTAAGCACTATAATCTGGTCGTATTTATAAAAAAAAGTTAAGAAAACAGTACTTTTCGCTTATAGTCCACTACTATAGTTGCACAACTTTTGTGGACTATAAGCGAATTTGGACTATAACCGATTTTTTTTTATAAGCCATTTTATGGATAATAAGTGAAACCTAGTATAATCCACATTTTGGACTATATAAATATTATTTTCTTCAATAAATCCACTCTTTTTAAACACAGGAAAAGTTTATTTAAAACATAACCAAATATTGATTTATTTTAAATAAATAGTTAAAACAAAAATCTTTTTTATAAAATTAAGTCAAATGCTTTAAAAGATTTCAATAAAAACAAATGCGTATGAGATTCATTTTAATTCTTTGAATGACGAAATCAAACACAACATAAATATCAATTTCATAGGATCTTTACATGGGGTCTTAACCTGACAATTTTTTGTTATACCAAACGTCAAAGTCTATATAAAAAAAACCCTAATATTTTTATTAGCGGTTTTTTTATGAAGTTGGACGTTTATTTAACAAAAAATTGTCAGACGAAGATACCTTTGGCATTTATAATAGTTCCCAGAAAGGTAAATTAAAACATGTTGCCAGTTGGTTAAAAATATATAAAAAACAGAGTAGACTATAAGCGAACATTTTTACATGAAGAATTATATACGCATGCTAAGAAAATGTGGCTTTTAAACGAAAATGGACTACAAGCGAAATGGACCTTAGAACAAATAATATGACGGTTTTGGCCTTTAAGCGGAATGGACTATAAGCGAAAAGTACTGTATTCAATTAAACAAGAGCTGGCAGGATAATAAAGTAGACAAAAAAAAAAGAAAGAATACATTTTCGGGTGTATAAAATTCATGGAATCTGTAATAAGCAATAAACCAATCTTCTTAAAATGTGACATCAAAATTATAAGTCATACATAAAAAAGTAAGAGAGGATAGTCCGTCAAGACAGACCATACGATACCCTACACCATATTTGAAAGACAAATATTCAAGAGTGTAACCTACTTAGGACCCTGGTCAATCATAAACCCGCCAAAAAAATATGAGTTTAAGATTTATATAAGAGTTCTTTGTGAAGAATATAATTTAGATATCGTCTCTATATGAGATTTATATGTCTGTAAGTGGTTTTAGGGAGGCGGTTTATAATGGACCTGTGTTTAAGTTTAGACCGTCCAAATGGACGGACATCGCTAGATCGATACAAGAAGTGAATCTTATTCGATCGGTGTTCTTAAAGGTAAGTCTAGGAACAACATTTTAAAATGGTACACACATCAGCCCCGGTAGACTAGCTGGTAGTGAGCTAGTCTATCAGCACCGGGGATGGGGGTTCGATTCCCGCCAGAGACTCTGGTATCTTTCCTGCAGACAAGCTTAGAGCTTCGCGGGATTATCTTAGGGAATTAAAAAAAAAAACGCATAATACCCCCTATACTATGGTAGTGGGTGTATAATAAACCGTTTTAAATTAAATGACAATACTATTTTTCGTAGTTATATGAGACATGCCGTATCATGGAAGAATTATCGGAAAATGTTGTAGCAATTTGTGTTTTTGAACTAAATTGGAACAGTTTCAATTACAATATCATTATTTGTTTCGGTTTAATTAAGATAAAAGTTGGCAGTCCAATTTCTTGGCATACAGAACGAATTTTTGGAAAATCTAACGACAACACGAATAGTTACATTAAAGTTATGTTTTAAGGGTACTTTACACTATTAAACTTTGTATTTAGACACGTCAAAAGTTCAAGTGATATATAAAAGTGTGATAGTGCGAATGCAATGTATAATGAAAATGAGAACTATGTATGACGAAAAAAAAAAATTAGACATCCCATAAGACTTTAAATTTTTTATTTTTTTTTAATTTTTCTAAACAATTAAACTATTCCTTTTATTCGGGTTGCATGTTAATAAAAGCAAAAAAAATTATATTTATACCCACACCACAATAGTGGAGAGGGTATTATGCATTTGTGCTGATGTTTGTAACGCCTTAAAATAGTGGTCCTACACCCACCTTAAAGTATACCTATCTACTCAGAATCACTTTCTGAGTCGAACTAACGATGTCCGTCCAGCTGGCAGGCTAGCTGGCTGTCCATGTAACCTTGTGCGCAAAGTACAGGTCGCAATTTTGGAGATAATTTGATAATATTTGGGAGGGAAGATAGGGGGAAATTTCTTCCTCTCAGCAACTATCAAACCGATTTTAATGAAATTTAAAACATAGATAGAATCATATCTATATGGACACAAAATGTATAAATTTTAAAAAAAAACGGACCACGAGGGGAGATAGGGGCAATTTCTGCCTCTCAAACCGATTTTAATGAAATTTAAAACATAGATAAATCCATATCTATAGGGACACATTAGCTATACAGTTTTTAAAATATAGGACCAGAAGGGGAGGCAGGGGGCAATTTCTGCCTCTCACAAACTTTCAAACCGATTTTCATGAAGTTTATAACCATAGATAAATCCATATTTACATGGACACATAAGCTTGATGTGTTTTTAAATACTGTGGTGTAGGGTATCATATGGTCGGACTTCACCGACTATACTTTCGTACTTGTTTTATGTGTGGTAGTGTGAATATAAACTGTAATGTTAAATCCCTATTTTTTGACAGTCGCAAAACTCATAAGAGTTCTCTCTTACAAAGTATGTATTATGGAATACGTAAGACTTGTCTGATAGTGTAAAGTACTATAATGAGTATTGTGGTTATTTCATTGAACTTTTTATGGTTTTTAATCCGTATTTTAATATTTTAATCAGGCTTAAGTTCATTAAATTTAATTTTTATTAAATTATTTTTATGAAGAATGGAATTTTACAACATGAAAGGAATTCAAATTTATTGATAATTTTTTATTCTTGACTGAGCTGGGAATCGAACCCAGGTTTTCACGCACAGGTTGCAATGGTTTCAATTGTAACCACACAATCTCTTCAGAGGGGTTTGCCGTTAAACACTCACCGCCATTGATGAAGGCTGGCAGTCAATAGTCAAACATCAATCTTTAAACCAAATGGTATTTAAACTTTGGTAGATCGAGGGTACTTCTGTACCCTTCAATAGTTACATATATCACTGTATAAACAGAAAAGAAATATAAATAAGAAAAAGGTTGGTCAATATTTATTCCATAACTCCTTCTCTCCCAAAGTGTGACTGTGCATAGGGGTCTTAGATGAATATTTTTTTGATGTTGCACACAAAATAACAATTTTTAAATATCCTTATTTACCAGCAGTGTTGGTGTAGAGTATAGAGATATTAAATACAGTTGTAAAAAGCTACTTTTACTTAACAGCGGGTGCCAGGTTTGTTACTTTAACGAATTCATTGTATGTATTTTCACAACGGCCACTAACGATTATTGTAAAAGCTGTTAGTGATAATGTTGCTATTGGTATTGTTTAAAAACAAACACAATTTTTGTGATTTATTTAAGAGACTAAAAGAAAGGGGAATAAAAGATTTTGTGGAGCAGAATAGATTAAGTAAGGTAGGTTCTTAAAATTTACTTAACCAAATACGAGTTAGAAAGATCTTATTTAAGTGGATGCTAGATATATTAATAAATGTTAAAGATTTTATATTTACTGTAAAACTTACCCACTGATACACAATACATGAGATGAAATAATTTATCTAGAATTAAATAAAAAGAATTAAATAATATTAGAATTATCAAAAAAGTGACTAATGACAATTTATTTTCTGAGAAAAATATGTTACAGTAAATACATGTAACACTTTCTAATGTTACCTATAATCACTGGAAGTGCCACATGTTGTGCAACTTCTATAGAAAAAAAAATTAGCTGCATTTATTTGCAACTACATATTACACTTTTATCAATAATGTACTTTATTAGCGATTTTAAAAGCTATTTGAGCGGTTTCTGCACACTTATACGGCTTAGAAACTAATATTGACATTACTAATGGTTTGGAAAAGATTTAAGCGATAATAATATACGTAGAATTTTTCATTCTTATATGAAAATATTTTTATAGTTTGTTTTTAAACAATCTTTTCACAAAATTATGATAAAACATTGGCTGTACCAAAAAAGGAGTAAGTACCAAAGTTGTTAAACAGGGCAGTTTAACATCTTTATTAAAAGTAAGGGTAAAAAAGGCAACATATTTTGCATGTTTTGCATCAGCATATTCACAAAAGCAGTTGAAAATTTTTCCCGCAGTTGTATTTTTTTTTTTTTTTTTTTTTGCAAACGAACACAAAAATTTAAAACACGTAACATTAATGCAACATATTTCTCAGAAAAGAAATCGCCATAAGAAGGAGGAATAATACTTAATTTATAAAATCCGGAAAAATTTAAACTATTTTCTAGGTTACACATTATTATTAGGATACTAAAGTGGTTCGGTCTACTATAATTAAAGATTAGTTGAAAACAATTCCAGCAATATTTTTTTAAATTTTTTGCCACGACTCTGAAAACCTTTTAGTTTTTATTATACTGCGTCGACATTTCGTCGGTTGATTATTTAATTGCCGTATGTAATTTGTATCCGCATACGACAATTAATTAATCAACCGACGATTTGTAGTCCCATCATAACATGTTGCATATCGTTATTTATGTCTTGGCTATGTCTTCATTTTTGCCTTTAAGCCTGGTGATCTGTCCAACATTTCACGTTAAATGCTGTCAAAACGCATATGAGAAAAGCTTGTGAGGAATATCTATGAAATAATGTTGATAGAGTTGTACTCTGTTCATTCTGTGAAAAAGTTCCGAAATGTTTCTAGCAACATTTTGTTACAACTGCGAAATAATGTAAGCTGCACTTATTTCACGTGGAATTTTAAGCAAAAGCAAAAATGTATGAACTGATTTTTAAATAAAAAATGAAAACAAAACAACCGGTAACAGTTTTTTCCATATTTACTTACTATTTTATTAAATTTTTTATAAAAAAAAAATCATTTTTAGTGAAATACATGTGGGGTTTGTTTACATACGCAAGACAATGTCGCATACTATGCAGGATTAAAACGTCAAATTGAACAAACTCGCAAGAAAGGTAACATTGATTAATGTCAACATTTTCGTGTGAAATAATCAATGTTGCTCAACATTTTTCACAAATTTGTACAGAGTACTAGGCTTTAGTGAGATGTTAATCCGGCATCAAATTCTGGGTGTCACTTATGCATACCATCTCGCATCTTTTCCCCCTTATTTCCAATTTTATGCACGCGGCAAAAAAAAAGCATTTTAAACTTAGTTTGTCTAGCTTTCAATTTACTGCCACACCACCCAAAGAACGCCCCATTTTTCTTTTTCACATACATTTTAACTTAAACCAGGGCCCATTAAAAAGAGCAATAATTTTACAATTTTTGTTTTTGTTTTAAATGTATTTTACTTGTAATTTTGAGAAACGGGGCCCAGATCGATTAACATACGAAATTAAAAAAATTTCCATTAGTCAATGAAAGCTCCAGAACATTGATATCCATTTCAGCAAACAATTGTTTCTAAGCCACACCTGTTTATTTTTACGCTCTTTATTTTTGTCGTACGTGTAAAAGCAACAAGTGCACACACACGTTCGGTAGTTGTATTGATATTTTTTTTTTAAATATCGAGCCCTAAAGCTGGGATCACACAATTGCCGCAAATGCACCAATATGACACAATTTTGATTGTTCTTTATTGACGCACAATAATGAAATTGCAACAACCAAACATTCTGAAATCACACGATTGCCCTGTTTTATACAAATTTAATTGCCGCCAGTTGGTACAAAGCGAAGTGGGTACAAAAGTTGCCGCAGCACAGTCACACGATTGTTCCTACTTGTGTGGACTGCGAAAACAGAGTGTTGTGTTGCTTTTTTATTCCAATTGGTTTGTTCATTAAAAAAAAAAAATTATCATAAGTATATTTAAACAAATTTTTGTTGAATACTTCTATTTAAAATATTTAAAGAAAAATATATGACTTATTAAAGACAAATATCTATAAAAGAAATAATGGGCCATGTCACAGAGTACAATTTCGTTCGGAATGATTCCGTTCGGAATTGAAGAAAACATATTTGTTTGTTGATGGAAAGTGTATTTTGATAGTTTAATGGCCTTTCCCATACCGTTCATGAAAACAAAAATGGTTTCATTCCGAAATATTTTTTCGTCATTTTCTGAAGCACCAAAATACGGAATGAATTCCGTTTCCGAACGGAATTGTACTCTGTGACATGGCTGAATACTTATTTTTTTAAATATCTTGAATAAATTATCAAAAAGTAATTTAAATTTTTGGGAATACAAAATTTAAATTTCAAAAGATTTTGCTATTCGTGCTTAGTTCCCAGTTTTTATTCTTGACAAAAACAATTGAAATTTATTGTTGATGGGATAAGCTATTCCTATGCATTTCACTGGTTGCTTAGGCCAGATCATCAGGAAACTTCGTCCATAAAGATTTTAGACAAACTAAAGATATTAAACCAAATAAAACTCTAAAACGTATAAGAATTATAGCAACAGTTCTACTTGTAACAATATCAAAGCTTGAACAAAACACATCAACAATAAACAACAGTGGGTTTATCTCATCTTAAATTCCCCACTACAATTAGTTGAAATTCTCTCAACATTAATTGTAGTTGTAAGTAGGTTAAGAAAAACAAAATAAAAACAACAACAACTCACAAAAGATGTTGTCAATTAAGTGTTTTTTAGGCCGTGCACTTGCCTGTTTGTTATCAAAAAGTAATTTCAATTTTTGGGAATACAAAATCTTCATCCATAAAGATTTTAGACAAACTAAAGATATTAAACCAAATAAAACTGTTAAACGTATAAGAATTATAGCAACAGTTCTACTTGTAACAATATCAAAGCTTGAACAAAACACATCAACAATAAACAACAGTGGGTTTATCTCATCTTACATTCCCCACTACAATTAGTTGAAATTCTCTCAACATTAATTGTAGTTGTAAGTAGGTTAAATAAATATTCATTTATTCATTTTCAAATGCTTGTTTGAAAATTTTTTTGATTTCTACAAATTTTTTTACTGATTCAATTAATATTTTTGTTTGATTTTTATTTAACCAACAAAAATGTTGACAACTATTCAAAAATATAATATGCGCGTTATTGGTTTCAGGTTTTCATAATTTTGTATGAAATATTCAACGCTCTTTAATGTTGTCGTTTTTTTTGCATTTTTTTATTTGATCGTAAGCCACACTTCTTTATGTGAAATATAAGAACTATACAGAAAAAATTATTGCCGAATTATTTTCAAACAATCGCTTGTTTGAAAATTTTTTTAAATTTCTATAAATTTTTTTACTGATTCAACCAATATTTTTGTTTGATTTTTATTTAACAAACAAAAATGTGGACTATGAAAAACACTATTTAAAAGAAATTAAAATTTAGGTAATCTTAAGCCTCTCTTCAAAAAATATGCAATTTTTTACATTAAAATTCATTTAAATTTTGGTGCTTGAGTTTTTGATCGCCCGCAATATCAGCGTACTTAATAAACGCGTACGAGTTTATAATTAAACATATGCGGTTTAGTAATTTTCATTAAATATTTTAGTACACACAATACCAAATGCAAGTATGTAAGTGTATGAAGTTTAAAAGTATGTGTATGCGTTAATATTTCTGTATGTTGTTGTTAGGCAATAAGCACAAGTGCAAATGTCATTTGTATATAATTTCCATGTACAAACAGTTATACACATGCATACGTTAACACATAATTGTAATGCATGTATGCTAATATGTATGTAAAGTTATATGGTTATTCGTTTGTATATACATATGTTCGTTTATTATGTACATGTAGATACACGATATAATCAACAATGACAACTTAATATTATTTAAACACATAAATTATAGCGACAACATTATTGTTTTCTTGAAAACAACAGCAACAAACATCGTAGAAAATGGGAAGGAAAATCAAAGAGCAAAAAGGATGTTTGGATAAAACCTCAGATAGCAGTCACTTACAAACACATATAACAATAGTGTAAGAAACACTGATATGTATTATGTATAGGAAAAGTTTTTTATACACCAATAATTTTAAAATATGCTAGCAAAAAAAGAGAAATATGCTTTTAAATATGCAAAAAAAAAAACAAAAATACATATGACTAACAAACCTGTAATGTAGAATTTATTACAGTTATTATATATACCCTTCACCACAGGTGGAAAACGGTATATATGTATAAGTTTGTCATTCCGTTTGTAATTTCTATAATATTGATCTAAGACCCTATAAAGTATATATATTCTGGGTCCTTATGAGGAGAGAAGTTGATTTAACGATGTCCGTCTGTCCGTCCATCTGTCCATCCGTCTGTCCATCCGTCTTACGTTTTATATGTGTTTTCCGGAGACTCCAGATATGATAGCGACTAGGTTGTTTTACATTTATGTCACATATAGTCTTCCATTTATTGGTATTGAAATTCAGTAAGATCGGTCCACAAATGACTGTGATATGACCAAAAACCCACGACTACCTCTAATTTTTTCCGAAAATCCCTAGTTGTTGTTGTATTTTTATTACTTTTTTGTATATATCTGTTGAACGGCAAGAGCCAAAGTTTCCAAATTAGGTACAAACATTTACATAGCACAGCGAAAGACGCTTCTTCAATCGTATTAGACGTTTGAAAAGATTATCTAATGAGTCTTTCATGTCAAGTAGATATCGTCCCCTTAATAAAACAATAATGTATAATTTTTTGGGGTTTTGAGAACATCGTGTTTAAAGTTTTTGTCAAATCGGATGTCTATTAAAACCTCCATATCGCGGTAAATAAAAATTCTTCTTATTGGATTTTTCGACGAATACTTTCTTGTCTTTAAATTGACCAATTTGTTTTATTATACGCATAGATGGGCATTTTTCAGTACTAGTACTTTTTCAGTATTTTCTTTTTTACTGATTACTAAAAAAAAATCAGTATTGAGTAAAATTAAATTAAATTTCAAGGGCCGATGTTGATTTTGAATAAAACACAAACTATTTAGGAAATTATTGTAATTTTATTTTATTATGATATATTGGTATTACTCAATTATGTATGGAACAAAATATCGGCCGAATGGGCGCCGCGACCACGGCGGCACACCTCCATCCGATGGTCCAAATTTTCGATGACCCTGAGGCATAATGGAGGTTCTATGCCGTTAATGTGCCGAATTATCTCATCCTTTAGCTCTTGAATTGTTGCTGGCTTATCGACGTACACCTTTTCTTTCAAATAACCCCAAAGAAAAAAGTCCAACGGTGTCAAATCACATGATCTTGGCGGCCAATTGACATCGCCATTACGTGAGATAACACGGCCATTGAATTTGTTGCGCAAAAGAGCAATTGTTTCGTTAGCTGTGTGGCAAGTGGCAGCGTCCTGCTGAAACCACATATCGTCCACATCCATATCTTCCAATTCGGGCCATAAAAAGTTCGTTATCATCTCACGATAGCGAACACCATTCACAGTAACTGCCTGACCGGCCTCATTTTGGAAAAAATACGGCCCGATGAAGCCGCCAGCCCATAAACCGCACCAAACAGTCACTCTTTGTGGGAGCATTGGTTTTTCGACAATCACTCTTGGATTCTCATTCGCCCAAATGCGGCAATTCTGTTTATTGACGAATCCACTGAGGTGAAAATGTGCCTCATCACTGAAGATGATTTTCTTCGAAAATTGATCATCCACTGTTGCCATTTCTTGCCACCATTCTGCCCATTCACGACGTTTGAAATGGTCCAGAGGCTTCAGTTCTTGAGCCAATTGCACCTTGTAAGCGTGTAAATGCAAGTCTTTATGGTGCAATTGTTGGGCACGACGACGAGTTGAGGTGGACGGCTCTTCAGCCACACTATCGCGAACAGCAGCAATATTTCCTGCAGTACGAGCTGTACGAGCATGCACTGGTGTTCTCACATCTTCTACAGACCCGGTTTTCTCGAATTTTTCCACGATTTTTGCGACTGTACGCACATTTGGACGATCAAATTGACCAAAAAAATCACGAAGTGCACGATATGCATTTTGATTTGAACGCCCATTTTCATAATAAGTCTGGATAACTTTAACACGTTGTTGGATTGTGTATCTATCCATGGTTCAAATTGAGTAAGTCTGAAATAGAGAAATGTCAAATAAAATTCGGGAAAAAACTTGGCGTTTAGGTGTGGTTCACATTCAACATCGGCCCTTACAATTTAACCACCCTTTATAAATATATGAAAAAACATTATTCTTATATTTTGTCTAAATTTTTAATAAAAATTAAATACTAATATTAATTATTTATTAAATTATTATAAATAATAAAAATTAAATATGTAATATACTGTGAGCGTCAAAATCAAGTGTACAGCTTGTTTTAAAAAGTAAAATTTCTACTTTGCCAAATTTGATCGGACTTCAAGCTTGCTGTCATCTGTGAAAAATACGTTGCTCCAAAAAGTGACAAAAGCAAGTTGGACAAAAAAAAACGTGATGAAAGTTAGAAATAAGAAATTCAACGGAAAAAATATAGTATCTAAAGTGAAGCGTGATAGGGTTAGCTTTTGTAAAACGTCCTAAAACACTCGATATCAACTCAAGTAAACATTTGGACAGACAAATTAAAAAGAAAACTTAGCAGCAAGCACTCTCTGAATAAAATTCTGCAGGAGGATTTGCCAAAATTGTCTACTGAGCTACCTTTAAAATGGGTGGAATTAATGCCAAAGAGACTAGAAGCCGTCCTAAAAGCAAAAAGAAATCAATCAAAGTATTAGTCACTTCACTTTTCTTTGTATTTTAAAACTGTACACTTTTTTTGACGCGTTTAAAACGGAGTATATTAGTTTTTTATTGTACTGTTTTTGTTGTTTTTGAAGTATTTAAAATTTTTAATTTTAAATTGTAATAACATTGTCCAAAGTATTGTAAATGAAATTAAACTTCTAAAAATTTGAATTCGTTTTTGCTAAAATAACACTTTTTATATTGGAAAACCAGTTGTACACTTTATTTTGACGCTGACAGTATATATATATTTACTGAATACTGATTTTTTTTTCAGTAATCAGTAAAAAAGAAAATACTGAAAAAGTACTGGTACTGAAAAATGCCCATCTATGCTTTAAGACCATAATTATGTCATTCAAAGTGAAAGTCCTCCATATAGGCTATTTTATTTTTTTATATTTTTTTTTGTTTATTTTGTATGGTATACGCTGTTTTATTCAATAATTTTACGGTATTTTTATTAAAATATTTGATCTCAAAAATATCAATTTGTAACATTATAAAACAGTGATAAATTCATAGTTTTGTTAATTCAGTGGCACATATTCATTACTTTCCAATTTGGGTTATTATAAACAAAAAACTATGACAAATTAAAGTATACATTGCGAAAATCAAAAATAACTAGAAGTTCATTCGTCTTCTTTCTCTTCCTGTGCTACATATCTGGTTCATCTAAACAATTTCGCTTCTTTCCACCTTGTAAGTTAAAAAAAAATGACTGCGAGCCGCGAGGAATTACATTCTTCCTGCACAAATTTTGGAGATCATGCTGCTTTCGATTGTTGGAATCAAACTATTTCTTAAAAAAATAGTATATATTATTATAAGCTATTTTATGAGTTAAAGTTTTCATAAATTATATTTTTTTCTACAGTCTAAAATGGAGTATAATGCGTTTACACTATTATTCTTTTAACAACTTTGGAGTGGCAATTTCAAGTAAAATAGCGCATATGAGCTTACACACTTATTGAAGGAAATTTTTGAACAAGAAATTATACACTATTTTTTTCCAACGAAATTTTGACCCACTTTTTGGAAGTAGAATTTGACGAAATTTTGACCAGACATAAAATCAATGATGGAGATTCTAAATATGCAATAAAAAAAATAATAGCTTATGAGCACTTATGAGCAAGCGGCACGCGTTTTCTAGCTTTTGAATAGAGCGGCCTCAACGCTTTACAATTGGAATAACCGATTTTGAAAGCTCGTTTAACAACGAAGTTTGACGCTATTGTTAATTAATAATGGCAATTTAGCTATTTCTTGGTCAACCTACGTCTTTATTTTTATTTTTATTTGTAATTTGTGGGTTTTGTTAAACAAGAAAACTGTCACTACTTTTCGTGACACAACGTTGACGCTCTTGCTTTGGTATGGCATATCATCGTAAAAGCTAAGCGAAAGAAAACGTTCCGCCTATCCCTCTTGTTAAGGTACGACTGTTAAACATTCAAAGATTAAAAAACGATCGTGTCAGAAAATTTATTCAGACTTTGGAGACTAAAAAAAATCGTCACTGTTTAGAAAAAAATCAGCAAATCGGCACTTTGCTAATTTCGGAACAAAAATCGTAGAAATAACGATAAATCGTCAAATCTGGCAGCCCTGATTGCACCAAACTTTAAAAGTTTTACTGATATTTCCTGCAAAACCTAAATGGTTTATATTAAAAAAAATATTGCTTAATGCAAATTGTGCCTTCATATTAAACTAATAATTGTTGACATTATTGCGATATGTCGCTCTTTTACTTTAATAGTGACATAACTCAGAAAATGTCATTTCGAGATAAACTCGCTTAAAATTTTTGATTTGATCCAACGATTTAGAAAAAAAAAACACACACATTCTCCTCCTTAAACGGGGAAAGTATAAAATATATAAAGATCAATTCTGCATCACTATGTCATTATTGAAGTAAATGAGCGATATGTAAAAACTTACCCCCGTATTCATAAACGATTATTAAATTTAACAAACGTTTATTAAAGACAATTTTCATAGTAAATTTGTTCTTTAAACCTTTACTAAATTTAAAAAATTTAATTTTATGAATACAGGCATTATTATTTATGCTAATGGCTTGCAAAAACTTTCCCTGATTACAAACAAGGATGTGTACTGAATCAGATATATGTATGTATAAATACTCATACGTGATAATTAAGTGCATTTTACTGGCAAAATTACTAACAATTTAAAAAAGAAGAAGTTAAATTTTATGTTTAATGTTGGCATATTTTATAAATATGTTTAATGATATTAATTAAATAAAAATTATAATGAAGTTTAAATGAATGAAATAAAAATACAACTTAAGTATGAATTTATTTAATACAACTTAAGTTTAAATAATAAGGAATATTTTGGAATAAAAACTTTAAAAAATTGTATCCACAGAGAAGTGATGATAGGACTAAATTTTTAAAACACACCTTTAAATTTTAAAAAACGAATTTTTGATGGTTATTTACATTATGTAAGCGTTTGTTGTTATAATAAAAAATATTTTTTAGGTTAAAACCGAAATTTTCTTAGATTTACGTATGTCAGTTCAGCCAAATAAAACTTAGAATTTAGATGAAAATCATCCATATTTTAGGAAAAAGTTAAATTGGGGGTCCACGCCACGCTTTTTCGCTTTCACGCATTGCATGATTTTGGTATATCTTACTTGCGCTTAACGTTTTATGCGGCATCACCACAAGTAAAAATAAAATTTCATTTGACAAAATCAGCTGATTTGTTCGAACGCTACTTGTGATGCTTACAAAAATAGAAAGTAGACCTACTTTTCGCATTCAAGGCAGCAATGCATCCAACGATTTTGTGAATGTGACTTGTTACATAGAATCTGTGTGCAGCGAAAAGGCATGTAACGCATGGTGTGTACTAGGGTATTCATTCGGTTAACTGTCAATCGGTTAACCGATTAATTACTGCCCGATTAACTGATCGGTTAATTTCAAATTGGCTTTTTTCGATTAACGATTAAACCGGTTAATTTCAGTCGATTAACCGATGTAACAAAATTTTCAATATTTTGTAGTATTATAACATATTTTTTTATGTTTTTAATTATTTGTTTCGTCTTATATACAAAATGTATGTGTTTAAAAAAGTGATCTTCATTTTAACCCATTTTCCGCCGACCGGCGACTAAAATTACAATGTTTTTTAATGATTTTTTATCTTCAACATCGATCAACAGGAATGTGGCGAAAAATGGGTTAAATGTTTGATTGCCAACACCTTTTTTTTTTTGTTTCACGTACTTTTTATATGTATGTGTTTAGTTACTTGTTTCTTTTCATATCTTCTCATATCAGTCTTTAAGCAGAATTAACCGAAACAATTAGAAGTGTTAAAATTTAAAAAAACTCCAATGGCATAATGGAGTATTTTAAAGGTTTAGAGAAATCCTGGAAAAGGACTGAGAAATTAGATATTCATCTATGATAAGTGAAAGAATTTTTTCCAAGTCAAGTTTTGTCAAAACTAATGAAAAGAATCGTTCTAAAAGATTATTTTATAAGATCTCCTTTAACTATTGAAATAACTAAAAATTATCTCAGTTTATTTTTTTATAAATAACTCGACCAAATGATTCACAAGGTAGTCATAAAGTCTTATGTCTTAAAATAATTACAAGAAATATATATCGTTGGCTTAATATGCCAACCGGCTAAATCCACTTTTTATGTAAATTGAGATTTTGAGGCCGTGTGGTAGAGAAAGATACTCCTCATCGACCAGCATGAAGTTTTTCTTCAATTTGAGTCTTACAGTGTGTTAAATCAACTATATTTTTGGTTTTTCTCTTAAGCTGTACATATGAAATAAAAAAAGTTTTTTGTCTCTCCTGAAAAATGTGCTGAAATTGGATTAGCAAGTTTGCATATTAAGCCAACGATATGACTGTTGTGGGCTACCGCTTATAATTTAGATTTCTACTGTACAGTTATGACGAAACAATGAACACAGCATTAACATTTTTATTTTGTTTGAAACACAATATTTATTTTAAACAATTGTTTGCTCGTTTTGGTTCAAGAAATGTTATAAACAATAAACAATTAAGGCATTTTTATATATTGAAATTACTTAATTTATAACAAAAATAAGATGAGATGAACCCACTGTTGTTTATTGTTGATGTGTTTTGTTTAAACTTTGATAATGTTACAAGTAGAACTGTTGTATAATTCTTATACGTTTAACAGTTTTATTTGGTTTAATATCTTTAGTTTGTCTAAAACCTTTATGGATGAAGTTTCCTGATGATCTGGCCTAAGCAACCAGTGAAATGCATAGGAATAGCTTATCCCATCAACAATAAATTTCAAGTGTTTTTATCAATAATAAAAACTGGGAATTAAGCACGAATAACAAAATCTTTTGAAATTAAAATTTTGTATTCCCAAAAATTGAAATTACTTTTTGATAATAAACAGGCAGTGCACGGCCTAAAAAACACTTAATTGACAACATCTTTTGTAAGTTGTTGTTTTTATTTTGTTTTTCTTAACCTACGTACAACTACAATTAATGTTGAGAGAATTTCAACTAATTGTAGTGGGGAAATGTAAGATGAGATGAACCCACTGTTGTTTATTGTTAATGTGTTTTGTTTAAACTTTGATATTGTTACAAGTAGAACTGTTGTATAATTCTTATACGTTTAACAGTTTTATTTGGTTTAATATCTTTAGTTTGTCTAAAACCTTTATGGATGAAGTTTCCTGATGATCTGGCCTAAGCAACCAGTGAAATGCATAGGAATAGCTTATCCCATCAACAATAAATTTCAAGTGTTTTTATCAATAATAAAAACTGGGAATTAAGCACGAATAACAAAATCTTTTGAAATTAAAATTTTGTATTCCCAAAAATTGAAATTACTTTTTGATAATAAACAGGCAGTGCACGGCCTAAAAAACACTTAATTGACAACATCTTTTGTAAGTTGTTGTTTTTATTTTGTTTTTCTTAACCTACGTACAACTACAATTAATGTTGAGAGAATTTCAACTAATTGTAGTGGGGAAATGTAAGATGAGATGAACCCACTGTTGTTTATTGTTAATGTGTTTTGTTTAAACTTTGATATTGTTACAAGTAGAACTGTTGTATAATTCTTATACGTTTAACAGTTTTATTTGGTTTAATATCTTTAGTTTGTCTAAAACCTTTATGGATGAAGTTTCCTGATGATCTGGCCTAAGCAACCAGTGAAATGCATAGGAATAGCTTATCCCATCAACAATAAATTTCAAGTGTTTTTATCAATAATAAAAACTGGGAATTAAGCACGAATAACAAAATCTTTTGAAATTAAAATTTTGTATTCCCAAAAATTGAAATTACTTTTTGATAATTATAACAAAAACTTTATTAATCGGTTAACCGATCAAAAACAAAATTAACCGATTATTAATCGATTAAACCAAAACCTCGGTTAATTAATCGAGCGATTAACCGATTAAAGCAAAAGGTCGATTAAATGAATACCCTAGTGTGTACCAGTGATGCCAACTTTTTGAGAGCAAAAAGCACTTTAAATTTCAAAAAAAGCACTAAAAAGCACTATTTCGACCAAAAGCGTAAAAAAGCACTAAGCCATTTTAACAATTAAACACAAAACAAGTTGTATTCGGCTGTGCCGAATATTATATACCTCCAAAATTTAAAAAAAGGCAACGACGTTGATGGGGACCATTTTCATTAAAGATAAAATAATAAATATATTTACATTTGTATATAAAAATTTTTAAATGTATTATTATTATCTTCAATAAAATAATATCATCCAAATCATTTGGAGTATAAATTGGCCATAAAACAGGTAATTGCCAAAAATTTCCAATGACCTACTATTGTTTATAAAACTTAATAACAGCATATATTTTAATAAACATCCTTATATTTTATCGTTTAAATAAATCTAAATTAAAAGCGTGCAAAGTTTAACAAAACAATTGGCTAATGATATTATACAATTATTTTAACATATGTACGCTTCTGAGTTTAGAACACAGATAAGGTGTAAAATAGAAATAACTTGTATGTTTGCATTCTGATACTTAGTCAAACCTTTTTTCAATACCACTAGAGAAGTGCACAATACGTGGAAAACGTAAGCGCATGTAAAATTGTAGGTTACACAACGCTCGTTATAAAAGTATTTTCTGTCAGCTGTTTTTAATTTATTTAACACTTTGCACGTTCCAAGCTACGGCTCTTTTTTTGTTTTTAAAGTCTTTACGTTTTTTTTACGGTTTCCGACTGCATGTTTTTTAACAATTCCTAATATTTTCCAATCCATGTTCTATTTTTAAAACAGTGTCTACATCTTTAAAAAAATGTTTACCGAAATACATCGTTTTTATTACGATTACTAAAAATGTTGTCAACGCTAAAAAGTGCAACATTTCGTAAAATTTCCAAATTGCTAGGAAGCCTAGCTCTAACCTCGTAAATAAAGTTTTTGGTAAAACGAATGTAACTTTACAAGTCTTCTCAAAATTGTACCTCAAATAGCTAAGTCAAATAAATCATCCTCTATTTGATCGTAGTTTTAAAATATGGTAGAAAAAAAATAAAAATTGTAAAAAGCACTAAAGGCACTAACGAAAAATTGGAAAAGCACCAAGTTAGTGCTTTTTTTAGTTTGGCACTATGGATAAAATTTTGGCGTTTTGAGGCATCAAAAAGCACCATAAATAGTGCCAAAAGCACTAAGTTGGCATCGCTGGTGTGTACCCCCAGTTTAAGGTAAGGCGGTTATAGAAGGTTATAACGGACCGATTTCAAACATGATAACGAATACAGGGGCCTGATTCCGACAGTGGTGATCGAGTACTTTCTCGATTCGAAAGCAATTTGATATCTAATTAGTCAGTCAATACTGAATGAATCGGAATTATTTTTTCAGTGTTGTAAAGCATTATTTTGAGTTTTACAATCGACAGAAAGAACTAGAAATAAAATTGCTTTCGAATCGAGAAAGTACTCGACCACGACTGCCATAATTAGGACCCAGATGGCGTTATTTAATTAATATTTCCAAAATTCCAGGTCGGATACGCCTACCACATCAAAACTTCAAGTGTTAAGCCTGCAATCGTTCGATTAGCTCTGTTTAGACATAAACCATTTTGCTTCACAGCAAATTTAACTAATTTTACAAAATGTAGATTATATATAACTATACCCCATTTTCACTGCAGATTTTTGTAATTTTGATGAAATTTTGAGCAAAATTACATTCATTGTAACCACTGCCGAAGGTTCTTCTGCTAATATAAGAAAAATAGAGTTCTTGTTAAAAACCACATTATTTACAATTAATTTTCAATTTCAAATAACTCGACAAAGTGGTGCTAGTAGAATAGCATATTAAATCATTACAAATATCCTGCATAAAAAATATATTTATCTTTTAATCTGTATTACCTATCATTTTATAAGTATAAATAACACAAAACATAATTTTAAAATATTTATTTAATTATTATCAATTAAGCCATCACTGGCTAGACTGTTTGTTTCTGAACTAATTGGTTTTAGTTTTGCAATGCCACATTTGACATTTTTATAGTTTTTGAAAACAAAAATTTAATTGCAACATTCTTTTTTTTTGTAGTTTAAAAAACACATGCCAGCTAAAACGCTAATAATATTAATGAATACGAGGGGCTACACTACAATTATAGACAAAAAGCGCCTTTCAAGTATAATAAAAACAGAAATATAGTAAGAGATAATTTTACACATCAGGGCTCTGTTTCTTAAAACTACATGTTACAAACCCAGTAAAAACTTCGCTTACTTTTTTAAAATGAATAGCTCCTTTCACTCATTATTTAGTAGCTTTCTTCTATAACCACTTCTATAACTACTATTTTCTGGATGTATTAAAGTGAAAAAATAATGACTTACTTTTGAATGCGTTCATTTTGTTACATCCCTTGTAAAATTCATTGGTTCTTGGTTGGAAAAAATAAAGACACTATTGATGAACAAGTGCGATAATGGATTAAATACTTTAATTTAAAACGATATTCCTAAATTGCCATTATAACGACTCACTTTTTACAAATATTTTATTTCCAAATTTGAAACAAACAAACAATTTCAAACGAAAACGATATAAAATTTAAAGCAGTCATAACCACTCCATAGACTCGCGAGCAGGCAATAATTGCATTTTTCACACAGACACGGTCGGCAATTCATATGTATACAACAACTTTGTTTGTTGCTTGGTTATCACTGATTTAAAGGATTAACGATATTATAAGGAAAGGTACAATTTAGTCCGTTAAAGCTATCGTTTTCGATTCGAAAACGAGTACCACACCACTTGTGAGACTTTCTATTACCAATGTGATATCGCATCGATATCACTACAATCGCTCTTATTATAATTGTCGTTGTCGTAGTCGAAAACCAATTATTTTTAAAAATCGTCGTAAACGAAAAAAAAACGACCCAATAGAACACTTTCTGAATTGCCTTAATGTGTTTCACATTGTTGTTGTCGTTAATTTGAAATGATATCGATGTTAAACGATTACAAATTCGACCACGACACTTAATTATTACAGCCGTACATAAAAAAAGAGCGGAAGACGGAAGAAGAAACGTTTTCTTCCGCTTAGCTTTTACGCTGATATATCATACCGAAAAAAAATTGAGATGAGACCGAAGATTGACACAAAAATTGCTAAATTGCCATTATTTATTAACAATAGCGGCCAACTTAATTATTTTACGTGTTGTCAAAGTCGGATTTTGGGCATGAGAATTTTTGAAAACTAGAAAACGTTTTCCGCTCTTGCTTAGGTACAGCCACAGAGCACACAGAGGCGTCACGAGACAGTAAATATTGTATTTTTTTGTCTTTTTCTTCGAAAGCTGCCCTTTTTGCATTTTTTGTTTTGATTACGCAATTTGTGTTGATAGTAGCGGATTGTTTTTACACATTGCCACTTCACTACTAAAAAAACGTTTTCTTTCTCTTTCTTCGAAAGCTGCCCTCGCAAATGATTTAGGCATTTTTTATACGTCACTTTTTCCATCTCTGTATACTTTGTGGTACAGCTGTTATGTTAGATCGCGGTATGTGAAGTGGTTTTATGTTTATTTATATTTTTGTGCTATATATTTTTTTGTTATACATACTTTAAAAAAATTTAATATTGTTCTTTTGATTAAAATGTGCTCTTTTTACTTCTTCAGAAGCTGGCATCTCTTTTTAGAACCAATCGTGGAGTTAGCATGCCCGATATAATTGGTGCCTTTCGCACCGTTTTAAGTGATTTTTTAAATTTTCGACACGAACAAATCTTTAGTCGGTGAGCGGTGTTTTTTTTTTAAATTTAGTGCTTTTTATTTTTGATGGCACGGAATCGAATTTTATCACAAAAATTTCTTTAAATGTAGCAATAATCTGTACATAAAAATACAATTGTTGCCGTTTGATACCCATAATACAAAATTTTAATTTTAAAATAGCTTAACGTGAAAGTAAGTTCGGTAATTGTGACGATCATATTCTTGAAAAACCCCGGACACAATCATACTCAAACAAGCAATGGCAATCAAAACATAAATTTCACAGCTTAAAAAACACTAAAGTTTCCCTTAGAAACTTAACCTTTAGATATTTCTAAGGCGGTTGACACAGTCTGACATGGTGTGCACTTTTGTCAAAATTTGTTGCATTTGATGTCGGTGATGAATTCTCTCGATCGGTATCGAAAAAATCATTCAGGTGCCTCGGTTTTTTAAAACGGTGTAAGATATACTTCACTCCATCTGATCTCCTTACTATTTATAACATCTATATCCGACCGCATATGGAATATAACTCTCGTATGTGGACCGCACTATACTTTGATGTAGAACAAAATTGTGAAAAAATAGAAGGAGTTAACCTAGACTAATAATATTATTTTGCATGGAGGTATATACATATGTAACTAATAAACAAAATTTCAAGTTTTGAAAAAATTCCGTCAAAGGATTCATGCACCTCCTATATATCCTTTTTTTAAAAAATTAAAATTTGCAACACTTTTTATGTTGAATTGTTGAAAATTACCAAATCTATCTAAATATAATGTTAAAATTGATGTACTTATTATTCCCTCCACCACAATTAGTTGTGAAAAGGGTATATTAAGTTTGTCATTCCGTGTTAAACTTTTTTATTATTCATCTCAGACCCCATAAAGTATATATATTCTGGGTCCTTGAGTAATTCTAAGTCGATTTAGCCATGTCCCTCTGTCAGTCCGTCTGTTGAAAACACGCTCACTTTCGAACAACTCAAAAGAAATGAACAAACTTGGTGCCAAATTGCTAGTAGTCATCCTAAGCAGTTTGGGATTGAATTCCAGCAAAATCGGTTTAGTAGGACCAGAGCTATGAATCAAAATGTGGAACTACCACTTAAAAAAATTGATAATTTTGTTACAAAAAATAACATAGGCACGGAATAAGATAAGATTTTGCAAAAATTTGTTTTATTTGACTGGAAATCGCGCTGTAAAATTTCGTGACGATCGGTCCATAATTTACCTTAGGCCCCATATATACCCTACTACCGGAAAACAGTTTAGTACACCTAAAACCATAATTAATAATGGTATCATAACAGAAATTGGAACGTCACAGTTTTGAAGGACTAGAAATGACGCTGTGAAATTTCGTGATGATCGGTCCATTAAACAAGTACAATTGGTGTTCGGGAAAATCACAAAAAATGACACTTAAACTCAAAATGTGGTTAGTTTTTTTTCATTCTTAATGGCGGACACTTGGTATATTAAACGGCAGAGAAAATTTAAAAAAAAAAATCACCTGGTTTTTTTTTATTTGTCCATCAAAAGCATTACTAATACATACTTTAAATAAAGTGTGGGCTCATAACAAAGAAAAATTTCTTTTTTACCGAATACTAACTTAAAAATTGTGGTACTTCTTTAAAATAAATTTTTATTAATTTTTTTCCTAGTACATGAATTAAGTTTAACTTTTCTTGTAAAATTGTATTAAAAATTAGGACAAGTTTAGCGGCCTCTAGCAGCGGCGAAACGCATTAAACATCCTACATGTAATTTATTTAGATACGAATACAGGGGGGCTACTCTCTATTGCGATGTGAAAGAAAATTTTAGCAAATCTAGCGATTGGTACTCTTTAATATCATCACTTTATTTTATTTAAATTTTCCAATTTCAAATATTTTTACACACTTTGGCATTCCATTACTGTAAATCCGCGCCATCGTTAATTTTTATTGCCACTATCGCTTCTTTTTCAGAAAATTTTGCGAAAGTGATAGAGAGTACCAAGTTGGCTTTAAGCTTTCGCATCGAAATTGTTTTCGCATCGCAATAGAGAGTAGAGCCCCAGTACAGTAATTTTTTTAAACATTGGAACAACATTCCACCTTATTTTTGTATATGGAACAATGTACTGTGGGCCGGTGCTTCAAAGTCTGTTTTGGATCTTCTTGACCGTGAGTAGAAGAGGGCGAAGGTTCTCTTTGGTGACAGTACGTCGCAATGTGGGTTGTATTTGTCTGATTTACAGTTACTACAATGTTATGTGTTCTGATGAAATTAGGGATCTGGTTCCCGAAACCCGTACGATTGTTTGTAATACACGTTTTTCCTGAAGAGCCCATCCTTTTGTGGTCGAAACTTCGTTTTTTGGCCGCACTGTCCGTATGTGGAATAACCTTCCTGCTGAAATCTTTCCTCTCACTTTTAACATGAATACGTTCAAGTCGAATGTTCAAAAACACTAGTCCCTCTATCATCCTTCCTATAACCTAATTTCCAAGCTCCAACACAATACAATGCATTAGTAGGGTCATAAATTTTTTTTAATTATTTCTCTTGAGTAATATCGCAAACCATTTGGCTGATTAATAGTTTTAAAAAAAAAAAAACTAACACGGTCAATTGTAATTTTAAGAGATATTTGAGAATGCAAGTTTAAAATCGGTTTTAAAGAATTCAGCTAAAGTGAATTAAGTGAAACTCAAAAGTTAAACTTTTACAAAATGAGCAAAATTGTTTAATATTTTTTACACAAATTGTTATGGCAACCCTCGCACTACTGTTTAACTAATAAAAATAAACCAAAACAGAAACAAAATAATTATTATTTTTTAAGTGTTATTCGAACATAAAATATTTAAAAGCCACCAAACAACAAGAAAACAAAATGAAAACAATTTTCAAATGTCATAAAAACTAAAACATTTTTGCAAGAAAATCAATTGGCCTACAAATTGAAAAGATCATTAATTTTATACTTTAACAAAAACGCATTAAGAAAAACACACAACATTTTGCTAATAACAAGTCAATTAAATGATAAATGAAGAAAAAATAAATTCTCAACGAATTTGAAATGCCCTGCTTTTAGTTTATTACTTTAAAATAGATCTTAAAGAATATGTGGGGGTGTCATGAGGACCTTGACCACATGCTGGGAATATATTAGGGGCGGCACGGTGTATGCGCGACCAGAATACAATAAGTAGGCTTAATCCATCTTGATCTTATTTGTGACAGACCAACTCTTTTTTTACGCGATAGAATCATCTCAGTGTCTGCTGTCGTCGCTGGGCGAACTCCAAGCACAACATTCTTGCGGTATCTTGATACCAACGAATTGGTGACATCTCTATGAATATCTTACAAAGCTGTCACGTTCGAGCTGCGATCAAGTGGATCCTGCGCATAACTCTATATGCTCTACTCGTATACACATGCCTCGGGGGAGCGAGCCTCTGTGTTATGTCGAATTATGAATGACTTCCCCGATGCCATTCCAGAAGGAACTGTTGCGAATCTGTAAAACATCTTGTTGTCGGCTTATAATAAGCTTTGAGCTGATTATAAGAAAACTTGGCAAAATTGTAAATATATGACTTTTAAAATTAATAAAACTAAAAAAATGTGTATCTTCCGTAAAATCGTACTTGTGTGCGTTTTTGCCGGCGTGAGTTTAACAGTATTAAAAACTGCTTGGTTCTGGCGGCTTTCACCCGCCCAAACAAAAGTCCTTTTCAACGAAACATGTGTAAAATTAATGGAAAAATCTTTTCAAAAGCTTAAAAAATATCAGCATTAATTAGTACAACGACAAAATAAGTATCATGAAACAATTTATGTCTTTCGCTTTAGCTGGCAAAAGAAAATCTTTACCACTAAATATGTTAAAAACATTTCCTGTTGAAAAATAATTTTTCCCCACTTGAACACCAAAAAAAATTAAAATACCAACTCGAACACAGGCAGAATGAATGTCTATTTCAAACTTCATGAGATAAATGTTAATGACGAATGCCTGTCAAGAATAAGAACATTTTACAATAATCTTTAAAAAAGAATGAAAATAAGAAATCCAAAAATATTAAATCAAAACATAAAACATTTTGCGGATGTATTGCTTAGCTGGGGCAAAGAAACAACTCATCATCTTCTACTTTATCATCATCAGCAAGACCTCATCAATTTAAAAAGAACCATCACACACTTTTAAATACACATTCAGAAAAAATCAAAAAAAACTTTCCCTTTCTTAAAACATTCAGTCAGTCCGTCGTAGAATTGTGAAAATAAAAACATGAAATTCTATTTAAATCACGCACTTAATTAGTAATTTTTCCATCTTTTTCATTTTTGTTCTTCTTCGAATATTGACTCGAATAAAGAATATTAATTTTTTTTCTTTTTGTTTTAATGAACCACAATATGAGTACAACGAATGAGGAATATTATGAAATTTGTTTAAATTATGCCAAAATGTAAACAGATTTCAAAATGAGAAAATATATAAACCAACAGAAGATACATTCTGCCATACGACATCACTCTAATAAATGGAATATGAGGGTTTCGAAGGGGCTAAAGATGTATCTGTTATATTTTAGATTGAAAGGGAATGAAAATACAAACACCTTGTACTTTTAATAATCTATAATTCATAACAGACTTTGGCTGTTTGGATACAGCTAAATCATACACTTGAATGGGAATGGCATAAAGCAGATGGGGAGATAAAAATAGCAACAGCAACCGAGTGTAACATGTAGAAAATGTTAAACAGTTTAACGCCACATTATCTTTATCTAATTATTTGAAATGTTTAAGCATTGGGTTATTCTTTATAAATTAGATGACTTTTCAATTAATTTATTTTTTTAAGTTTTCGGCCACAGAATTTTTTAAAAACAAGTAAAATTCCTATATTCGGCTATGCCGAATCTTATTTACCCTTCATCATGCTGCGATGTAACAGAAAAGCTGGAGGTCCACACCACGCGTTACTCGCTTTTTCGCAGCATACGCAGCTGTCAAAAAAGTAGAATCTGTGTAGTTATACGTAGTAAGTTACATACACAAAAGCGTAGATGCCTTGAGGCGAAAAGTAGGTTTACTTTCTACTTTTGTAAGCGTCACAAGCAGCGTTCGAACAAATCAGCTGATTTTGACAAATAAAATTTTATTTGTACTTGTGCTGCTGCTGCATAAAAAGCATTGCATGTAACTTGAAACGTAGAACGCAAGTAAGGTTATAAAAGCATGCGCTGCGTGGAGGCGAAAACGCGTGGGACCCCTAGCTAAAGTTATATAAATAACGTTCTTTAGAAATAAATTAAACAATTTTTTGACACACCCACTTCTCCAATTTTTTTAGAGAGGTTGTGTATATCTTGCACCAAATTTAAAAGCTTTCCGTTCTCCAGACATACAGAAGAAAAACCCAACAACAAGGGATTTTTAATTGAAATAAGAGGCAGTCGTGGTACTTATCTTAGTCATTTATGGACCGATCTGACTGAATTTCAATATCAAACTTTAACGGAGTATATGTGACATAAATATATTATGTCTGAAGTGTTCGGAAAACTCATTTCAACGTACACTCGTGCTGTTGGCCAGGTGGACGGAAGGACATCATTAAATCAACTTCGCTACTCATAAGGACCCAAAATATATATACTTTATAAGGTCTAACATCAATATTGTAGAAATTATGCCCACTGCAAAAGCAGATTATATTGAATGGCAGCAACACCCTCCATCAGGCCAAAACCCCCATCCAAATTTACAGGCAATTTAGAGCTTCACCAGCCCGCGATTAGGATCACTATTTAAGGAGATCAACAGATTTTTACACTCAGAAAATCTTAACAACGCTTGTTTAAGAAACGCAACCAATTTGTTCGATAGAGGCATGGGAAGTGGTTCCCTCTTTAGGATGCGAATATTAAGTATCGCATATCTTAAAAGCCGTGAAATTGAAAAAAGATAGCAGCAGGGGAAGTGGTGGCCTCCACAGCACGCCAATGTTAAATATCGCATATCTTAAGAACTGTTATAGTGAAATTGCTCAAACTTGTTAGGAGTCACTTTTATGGTAAACTACACCTTTAGAAATAAAAAATAGGGTAGGCTCAGGAGGAGCAATACCCCCACTGGATGCATATATGAAATATGCATGGGCGGGTTCGACGGAGGAGGAGAAGTGAAAGTGTTCGAATTTTGTACAACTAGATTAGATAATAATACACAACATCTTTCAAAAAGTAGGTTCAATGAAAAAAGCACGAATGGCACCTCCCATACAAATACACTCGAAATTTCTGTATATCTGTAGAACAGTTACTGTAAAAGCAATTATATTTAGCACAAGATGCTTTGTAATCAATACACGAGATCTGTTTTAAAAAAAATTTACTATTTTCATTTCGATTGGGGTAGCAAAGCGCACGAGGTCTTATTTCCTTGTGTAATTGTGTCAAAATAATCCTCTTAAATGCTCACTCTGCAAGGGTTATATACATACTAAATTGTGTACAATTGCACCGGAAGTAAAGGATTGGTTTGGGAAAAGCTATGACTTCTATGATTTCTAACGAAAAAGTTTTATTTTTTTATTCATATTTTAATTAAATTAATGTAATTTCCACATTTAATTAATCATTGCTGTAACTGAAATGGTTTTGAATTAAAACTAAAACATTGATATTATTTTGCACATTATTACATAATAAATTTGATTATATTAGAAAAATTGGTTTGTTTTTTCATCAGAGAATAAAACAAAAAAGAAGAAAACATCTCGTGTAAGAATTAAAAAAAACATACAAGAACATTTTCTAATTAATAACAGCAAAATCATGTTGCATTTTTTTCCCTCAAAATATTGCAAGTAATTATATTTCAAAAAGAACTTGTATAAAAATACACAAGAAGAACGAATGAGCGAGTGAGTGTTAATGTGCAATGATTGATAAATTTGTATTTGATTTGTGTATGATAATTCAAATTTTAATGAATTTATATACAAATGATGAAATATTAGAGCAATATAATCAATACAACGAAACATTTGCGTACAAGTAGGAAACATACATAGATTGAACTCAATAAAAGAAAAAAAAATACAATAAGGGAAATCACGATGGGTAGTGCAAAGTGTGCAAACGATGCAAATGGGTGCAAAAATACACACATTTGCACAACACAACAACAAAATGTACGTATTTGCAATTTGCTCTTTTTTACTTCGTTTGCACTAAAAAACCATGAGCAAAGTTAGTAGTGATATTTGCTCAGTTGCAAACAAATGTAAACAATAACATTTGACATATTAAGTGCCATATTGATTTTAAGAAAACTTATAAATTGAACATTTTCGCAGATTGTAAAATAAAATAGAGAATTAAATTTAAATTAATTAAAAAGAAAACATATATTTTAATTTGCTTGTGTATAATTGTAAACAAATGCAGATTTTTTACAGTGCTGCCAGAAGTTTTTAGTGTTGCCAGAATACATTTTTAGAAAAATAGCATATTTGCACAAAAATAAAAGTGGTATGCTCACGATCAATCATAATATGCACTGCAAATTTACACATTGCAAATTTGCACAATGACCATCGTGATTACCCTTAATTATTAATGGCCAAAGGAAGAGTAAAATGAAAACGAAACATACAAATTTAGATTTGAAGTTTTTTAAAAACATTTTAATATCACTTTCGTTTTAAGAGTTTTATTAATTGTTAAATGTTTATTATTATGATAATTTTAACACTCTTAACCTAATTTTTTCAAATTTGTTTTAAATAATTTTAAGAAAATTGTTTGGAGGCGTTGAAACTTGTAGTTTAATTTTTTTTATGGTAGATGAAATCCAACTTTTTTTTAGTTCATTTAAAATTTTTGTTGTTTATTGCTGTAGTAACTTAATGAGAAAATAAGTTAGATGGTTTAAGTTGTGTAAACTACATGAAAAAGTTATTTTTTATATTTCCGATAAAATTCAAAAAATAAATCCACATTAAGAAAACTAAATAAAGGCGTTTGTTCGGGCAGCAGGCAATTTAATTAATTTTACGTTTTATTTTATTCTTGTGCTGGTTATAGGAATCTATGTATATATAAATCGGCTAAGGCAAAACAGTTAAGAACACTTTCCTCCTCTGTATGTCAACCGATTTGAACAAAATATACACCATTTAAGAGGTATTTACTCAAAGAAGTGCACAATGTATATTTTATTAAAATCTGTTCAATAATTTCAGAGTTATAAGCGTTAAAAATTGTTACTAACACAAATGCAAAATAAATAAATAAAAATTTATTTTCAATTTTCAAATAATAAAAAATTAGGGTGATCGATTATTCGACATTTTTCAGAAACAGGTTTTAGAATATTTCGACTATATAAATCTTATATATAAATCAGACCAGGCAAAACAGTTAAGAACGCTTTCTTCCTTTGTTTGTCAACCGAACCTGTATGGGGAGAAAAAAAGGGGAAATATGGGAAACTAAATTTCTTTTTTTTTACTTTTCTGTGCTTCATGTGATTATTTTTAAATTTTCTATAATATTGAACTTAGAAACATAATATTATAGGTGTAGATCCTGAGTGAGTGATAACCTATAAGATAAAAAATGCTGGAATTTTTTGTTTTTCATTTGGAACTTTTTGAATTTTCGTTAATATTCGACCTATAAAGATAAAATTATACATTAAACTGGGTGAATAAGAGCATGTAAGGGGAGCTTTTTGGTACTTTTTCGTTCTACATCTGGTACTTTGATTAATTTTCGTTAATATTTAACATAGAAACATAAAATTAAACGTGCAACGGGCTGAGTGGATGACAATATATAAAGGAGCCTTTTTAATACTTTTTTGTTTTTCAATTGGTATTTTTTATACTGAACTTACAAAATTAAATTAACTCACGTAGAAGATATGAATATGAACCGGAGGTTGGTCCCTCTCCAAATCGATCCACTTTTAAGGAATAAATAAATGCTCGAAACAAATAAATTCATATATACTTAGATGAATTATGTTTTCTTCATATTTACAAAAAAAAAATAATGGTCGAATTTTGACCATAAGGCGAACACTAGTAGTATTAAAAATTAAAAGCTTTTTGCTATTCTTCTTGGTTGGATTGACTTTTAAGATACGTTTTTTTTAATAAAGTAACAATTAATTAATTAAGAAACAGAAACAACTTGAACATTTTTATAAAAACGGCATAGAATTGCAATTTTTATAAAAACGGCATAGTAAATACCAATTGACTGTCAATAGAAATCGAATGCTGCAAGTAACTACTAAGATAATACAATAATTGTTGCGTTGCCGTCGAGTTGTGTCGACTTTCATTGCAGACAGATACTGTCCATAAACACTTTAATTAAATATAAATTAAATTAAACGATACATGTTTAATAATGTACAACATTATTTTTCAACAGTGGTGGCCAATACGTCGACCGTGATCGAACCGTCAACCGCAAAAAGTTTTAAAAATTGAATATTAAAAAAGTTCCACAGGGTATGACAAACTTGTTATTCCCTTATTTACCACTCGCGGTGGAAAATGTAAAAAATTGATTTTAAAATATTAATAATCGATTTCAGTATAAAATCTAAGACGTTGAATTGATGGCAAAATTTTATTTTTTTATAAGTAAAAAATCGAACTCAGTTTATATAATACCAATTAACATTACAAACTTAAATTATCCAACAAGCAATGTAGGGCCACCAAATCGAGCAACAAGTGCGGTAGCGCATTCAAACAAATATCTGAATTATTTTTTTTGTTTCATAATATTTAATTATAAAACTATGTAATTAAATTTATTTTTTCATTCCGAAAAGATTTCATTTTGTGGTCAACAATCAGTGAAAGCATCATTCATAAAATCTGAAGAAATTTATAAAATATTAAAAAAAAAAAATTTATTCTCAAACATATTTTAGAGATTTATTTCTTTTGCTTCCTGAAACAAAAAAAATTTAAACACCCAAAATAATACATCAACCAACGCAAACATTTGTTTGAAAAGAAAAAACAACGAAAACCCATCACATCTAATGAAAGAAAAATGTTTTATAAATGTTTTTTTTTTTTTTTTTGTTTTTCGGCGATTAACCATTTTAAATCATTATTTTTATTCTTCAGAATTATTTATTTATGATGTTAAATGTGTTTAAAAAATAATTTTAATTTAAAAAAATAGAAATTTAATTTATAATGATGAAATTAACTTAACTAAAATTTTTCGTTGTTCTTTTTTCTTTTAGAAAGAAGTCTACTTTTGAATGTTTTTTATTTGAGTCATGCTGTGTTTATTGTGTGTTTTATTTAATTAATTTTATTTCTTTTCTTTAATTTGTTTCTCATACTTCTTCTTATGTATAAATTCATAAAGAAAATAGCATTGAGTTCTTACATAGAATAAGTGAAAGAAATGCAAAAAAGTTAAGGCGAAATTTAATGACGCTACACAACAAAATTTATGTACATTCATATTTAGGTTAGTAAGGTTACAAAGATAATTAGCTATTTTTAAAATCCAACCAAAACGCACGATGTTAATTGTAAATAAAACAAAAAGTTTTCAGAAAATTATCTTAATTTTTTTTTTATTATGATAATAGAAGGGTCTATGAAAATTGTGTGAAACAAAATATCGGCCAAACGGTCGCCACGGTTTCGGTGGCATACCTCTATCCGGTGCTCCATATTTTCAATGGCTCTGAGACATACTTGAGGTCCTATGTCCTTAATGTGGCGAATAAGCGCATCCTTTAGCTCTTGAATTGTCTTGAAAAGTCCACGGTGTCAATCTCATGACCGTGACGGCCAATTAACATCGCCACGGCGTGAGATAACACGGCCATTGAATTACTCGCACAAGAGAGCCATTGTTTTGTTGGCTGTGTGACAAGTTGTATCATCCTGTTGGAAGCACATATCGTCGAGGTCCATATACTCAATTTCTGGCCACAAGAAGTCCGTTATAATCTCGCGATAGTGAACACCATTCACCGAAACTGCTTGGCAGACCTTCTGCCATACTATCGCGAACAACAGCAATTATTTCCGCAGGACGAACTGGGCGATCATGCACAACTGTTTCACAATTCCTACAGACCCGGTTTGCTTGAATTTGCGCACAATTCTCCCGATTGTGGACACATTAAGTCGATTATGCTGACCAAAAATATCACGTAGTGCACGAAATGCGTTTTGATTTGAACGCCCATTTTCTTAAAAGGCTTCAACAACGTAAACGCGCTGCTCAATTGGTAAAATAAACCGATTATTTAAGTTATATGTAATTTATATAACTTTTTATGAATAATCTCTTAACAAAATGCAAGAAGAGTCAAAAAACATTATGACCAAAGAAAATACAAATCCCTTTTCTAAGCGGGTGTTCTTGTATAAGAATTTGACAGTATTTTAAATATTATAAATATTTTTGTAAAAATGACAACTCTAAAGACAAAGGGGCTTAAAGTGTCCTAACATGATAAGTTGCAAAGGTTCTTCAACTTTTTAATTTTCACGACTTTTTAATCACCTTTAATCAATCCACAAGCTTGACAATTTTTTTTTTTAATTCCCTATGCTAATCCCCGCGGAGCTTTACGCTTGTCTGCAGAAAAAAACCGGAGTCTCTGGCGGGAATTGAACCCGCAACCCCGGGTTGGACAGACTAGCTCACTACTAGCTAGCCTACCGGGCCAAGTAAAACTTGACTATTTTCCACGTAGTTCTTAAGGGACTGCAGATAACTGACCAGTGCCCATGTTCTGTAACTCTCGCGTCGAGAAAGTTTTCGATTGAAATGTGTGAAATCACTCAAAATATTATGTAGTTAAATTCAAACGAAAATTCATTTGAAACAAATTAAAATTCATTTAAAAAACGGATCATTTACATTTCATTTAAAACAAATGATTTTTTCAGTAATTTCTAAGTTTTTTATTTATTGAACATCATATTCGTTAAAATTGAATAGTTTTTACTTTTAAAAAATATATTTTAACCGATAAAAATCAAACAAATTAACAAAAAAAAATACGGAAAACATTATTTTTTGGTAGTTTGTTTTTTTAATAACAAACATAAATGTTGAAAAATAAATTTATTCGTAAAATAACTATATTTTTATTCAATTTTAACAGTACCGAAAACGAATTTAATAACCTACAATCAGTTACTGTAATAATTTTATGAGTGATGAAACAAAAATGCCATAAATTGAAACAAACAGCTGTTTTTCTCACTTAACTGTGTCTGTAACTTTTTTTGGCGAGTACAAGCTGTCACGTAAGGAAATTACTAGCCAATTTACAGAAAAAGTGTGTCTGTAACATTTTGAACTGTCAAATAAACTCACGAATAAAAATGGGGCGAGAAAAAAATTTTAACACTAAAAAGCAAATAAAAATGCAAAATGCAAAGAATAATAATAATAATATTTTATTCTTGGCACATTTTTCATTATTTTATTATTTTGCTTTTAATATTTTTATAAAATATACGAATTTTTTCAAAACTCGTTTGCAAACAACAAACATTAAAGTCGCACTTTACACAATTTGGTATAGCCGACGGTTGTGTTTTCACCGCCGCCGTTGAAAAATTTTCAATTTAAGTAAATTTTGGTCGCCGTCAACGATATGTGTTGCTGGCGTTCTGAACGTCTGCAATGTCACATCGGCTTCGAGTGCAATATTATGACATTTATAACGTAACGACGTAATCTCTTTTGATAGTTTTCGACATGAGTTACAGACACACATTTTTCTCACTTTTCGAGAAACGATGGAATTTTTTGTTTCACATCTTTTCGATGCAAGAAGTTCTCACTTAAGTTACAGAACATGGGTACAGATTCTGAAAATATAGCTTTCAAAAGTAAAACAAGCACTACTCCCTCTATCCTCCTTCCTAGTTCCAACACAATGCAATGCATAAGAAGGGGTGGGTCATCCCCTGATTTCCGGCAAAAAAAAAGAACTCATGATAAAAGAGTTGTAAAACAAAAGTCCAGGGGTTTATTCAGTTTTAAAGCAAAATACATTCTAAAAATCTAAAATCCGTACAGATATTTATCTTCAAACCCTTTAAAATCGGGAAATATACATAAACATATATTTCAGAATTCCTACTTCGTAAAATTCAGTTTTCAATTCCATTCGCCCTTCCAGAAATAATAAAAGTTTTTTTGTGAGCGCAGCCAGAGGGCAAATTACGGTATTCGATATCGATCGAAATTACAATGTAATTTAATTGGAAATTTCGCTCGATGTTGAATGCTGTAATTCGCCCCCAGCATTAGGAAACAGAGTCCGCCAGAAAGGGGTATCCGCAAAAGGAAGATTCCCGTTAAGAAAGATTAAACCCTACAATCTTCACAATATAATTTTTTTTCTGTTCTTTTTATGTCATACATTTTAAATGTCTTTTTTAACATTATTCACAAGTTGAAAAGCCAATACAATAACAAGTTGTAATGAGTTATTTAATTGTTATTGTTGCTGTTCTTGTTCTTTGTTGTTGTCGCTCAAGGGATGTTCTTGCGCCACAAAACAATTATTGTTGTGCCTTTTATTATTCTTATCTTGTATGCTCGCTTAAATGTTTGTCTGCTATCTGTCTCTTTCTAAATTAATAGTTGGTTTTTTTTGGCCCCATCATACCACATTACGCCGCATCGTAACATTCAGCTCTCTATCACGCGGCACAGTTGTCAGTTTGTTAACAATGCTATTTAAAATATTTATAGACAGTATGTGGGCAATTGTTACAAGTATTATTTCAATTATAATTTATAATTGAATCAAATGAAATCATATAGAATTTAAGCAGCATTTAAGCATGATTTTTTTTTATTTATTTTAAGTAGTTTCGCTTTTATGGTCATAACTTGTTTTAAAAAATATAGTTAGCATGAAAACTAGAGATTATACTTGTAGATAGATAAATTGAATTAAAAAGATATTTTCAATGGAAGTGATTTATTATACCCACCAACAAGGCTTGCCAGGCGGTCTGGCATTTTCTTGATTTACAAGATATTTCAGTGCTCGTCCAGAACCAAGAAAAAAATTAGGTTTTGTTAAGATTTTAAAGCCCAACTAAAATAATGTTGTATTTTTAAATTTGTTTAGAATCTTTCTTAAACAAAGCTGTGTAACAAGCAAATAAATATTTCATTGTGTTGTTCTAGTGTATTTTTTTGAAAATTTATCAAAACTACGTTTTCTTTATTCAACAATAATAATATGACAACATCGAGATGCTAATCTGAAACAGAAACCCGTATCAACACTTATTTTTCCCTCTAAGCTCAACACTTATAACACTGTGCTTGAATCGGAAACTTTCTTTTTGCAGCAAGCGGGGCAGTGGTGCAAAATTTTTTAATTTAGCTCTTATTTTAAAAATTGAAAATTATAGTTAAACGTTTATAAAAATGCAATTTTTGCCAGTATTCCTCATATTAGTGATGAAAATGGATCAGCGAACTTGAATGACATTCACATTAAAGAACTAGCACAGTGTAATTAAAAACGTTAAACAGCTGACTTAAAACAAAAGCTTACAGAAACTTTTGGTGCAAATAGACAGTTCATTTGCTTGTATTTTTGTGCTTTTAACTGGGATATCCTTAAGCAGGCTAAGTCTGGCATATTTAAAATCTCTCGCCGGCAATTTGAATATAAACGAAAAATAGGACTTTGGTTAGCCGCGATCTATTGTAATTCTGCTAATTTTCCCCAGAGTGCAACATCAAGAGTTAGGTGATTTTAAAGGCGAATAAGCTTAATTTAGTATAGTGTAAAGACTATTTTAAGCACACCATTCAGACTTTGCAGTTTTTTTAAGAAGTTAATAAATGTAGACTATAGTTTTGAAAGGGGTTCCCGAAATAGTCCGTAAAATTGTATATTTTTTTAACATATGTGGCCTCTACTGAAGATAGATCTTTACGGGACAATAACAATCAACCTAAAAGAGGCCTTGCTAGCTCTTTCAGCGGCAACAAATAGGAAAATGAACAGTCTTTTATTAAAGCAAAAAAAGTTAAACTAATTTAAACAAATGTTCTTTCCTTAATCAAACAATACAGCCCAGTTTTCTCTCACTGCTGTCTACAATAATTTATGCAGCAAATTAAAAAAGAATTTAAAGTAATATATTTGTTTAAAGTGTTAACATATTAAATGCATTTAATTATATTTGTATTTTAATATATGATCTTTTAAATGTTTATCATTAATTTTTGTATTAAAATTTTACTCAAAACAAGTGCCAATGGTAAATTTACAAACACAGCCACAAATACACATTCGGGTAATGGGTGAAATGTAGTAGCAAAAGTCTATGAATTTATGATGATGCATGGTAATATTGCACTTACGCATGTATATAGCAATTCATATTTGTATGTATGTATATTCATTTAATGTAAATAAGTATGTACTATGTATATATATATGTGTAAAGTTGTTAATGTATATATTAATGTAAATAAACAAATAATAGCCAACCACTGCTAAACGATGAGTCGCAACATGCCACACGCCATTAACTCGAAAAACCATTAATGTGCGTAAAATAACATGCAACAATACTACTACAACGCAACAATAACAATATCAGCATGTACAACAACTATAATAAAATACATTAAAATACATTAAACTATTTGAAGCCAAACACATATTCTTATACTCTTGGTAACGAATAAGTACAACTAACCAACAAATTGAATTGAGCCAACCAAATTTAGTTGCTAAATGTATTAAATCTTTAATCGCGACGCGTGATATATTTCGCAAAATGCGACTTAAAATATGCATTTTTTGGTAGTTGTTTAATTAAAGCAAAATTTTGCATATTTTTTTTATGTGAATTTTAAAATCGATTTCATAGTGTATTTAAAAAACTTTAATTTTTAAACTTATGTTTTTTAGGAATATTCTCATATTTAAATATCGCATGCGAATTTTTAAAATTTTACTGATTTTGCTATAAGTTTGTTAAAACTTCTTTCTTAGTTTGGAAACTTTAAATGCGTAGTTTATTTTACTCATAACAGCATATAAAGGCATATATTTGCATATTTTCTGATATAAGAAATTCAATAAAACTTTGGTATCGTTTTGTTAAGATGATTGCTTCAGGTTTTATTGCATGCGAGGGTTGCCAATTCACAACTACAGCATGCACGCACAATCAAGTGTTGGTGCCTGTGGTTTAGTCGTGTATGGGCATTTTGAGTGATTGTACGTTTTGCCGTAGCGATGTCAAGAGTTTGATATTTTCTGGTGGTACCAGTTTGTGGTATTGTAAGAATTATCTCAGTTGAGAAAATTTGTTTTTATATATTATGCAAGGCCACGTAACTAACAAAAAATGAGATATCGGTTTTTTTTATTGACTATGATGCACATCAACATCATCCATGTTCTTTCCAATTTAAATTAATCATTAGATATTTAGTAAATCTGCGACATTCGATTGCCAAAATTGCATTTATTTTTCAATATACATATAACTTATTTTGTTCCATCTGTAAAATATTAAAAATCATAGTTACGTGGTTTTGGATTTAGCTAACGATATACTGCCGTTTCTATCAACTGCAGTTCTTTCACAATAATTGAAATTAGAAAAAAAAACGCAGTAAGTCCGCAGAAAATCGCATATACGAAAAGCAATCAATAAAATTGACCCGATGTATATCGACCCATTTGCGCGAAATTATCGTATATGCAATTTTTTTGAAATTGAGTTTTTAATGCAATCTTATTCTACATTCAAAGAGACGTCGCCTGACAAAATATTGTAGGCGAATTCCACTTCGTTGCTCCAAAAATTTAATGTATATTTTCATATTTATATTGCAAGTGATAGCAGAGAAAAGTAAAAAAATTGCTCTCCTGTAAAATTTGGTTTTTGTAACATACGATAATTTCGCGCAAAGGGGTCGATATGTCGAAAATATCCTATTTATGAAAGACTTTTAAAAAGGCGTTCAATACATTTTAAAAAAATTTCTCAAAACAAATATTGTTAATTTCTCAATTTTTAATTTTAAACGTGGCATGCAAAATATGTAAAAATTATTTGACTTTAATCGCTCACTGCCAATAAAGTAAGCAACTTAAAGCAGTAATTTTAGCAGTTGGTGATGTAGAATTTTATTTTCTTTCACTCAATACCAATTATGACTGTGAAGGATAAAGTTCAGCTTTTGAAATAAGCCTCACTTTAAATCAATTTCAACCCTCTGTGCAACGCCAATAAATCTTTTTGATAGAGAAATAAATGTTATAGATGATCTTCGTACTTATGCCTAAGGATGTCTCAATACCGTGGTATTTCCAAAGATATCTTTCTCCTGCAGTTTGCGTACAGCATGAATTGTATTTTCCCAAAACACCAAAATTTCAAAACAAACTGGTTAACACTAATGCCTGACTTAGATCGAATTCTTAAATTGTTTGTTCCATTGAAAGAATATTTTCTCTATCAACAAAAGAGCCCTATGATATTGCAAAAAATATTTTAATGATCCATGTGATGGTTGGATTGTAGTTACTTAAGAATCACTTTTACTTCTATTTAAAAACAGTAATATTTAAAAAAATTACTTCTACAGAAATATATCAATTATTTTTAATTTGTTTTAAAGACTTTAGCATAATTTGTTTCTTAATATGAATTTCTAATAATTTTATTGGTTTTTTAATAGACAATAAAATAAGTATATTTATTAATAGTAGTTCTACCTGCTAATATCATATTCTTTGAATTATTTTATTACTAGGGATGCGATTTTAATGCACTAAAAAATCGAAAATATGCGCATAAAACATGCACTAAAAATTCCAAAATATGCATTAAAAAAATAAAAAGTATGCACTAAAAACTTGACCATTTTCAATAAAAAAAGCGTTTGTTTTTTTTTTTATTTTATTTAAAATAAAAAACACGTTTGTTGTTTTTATTGTATCGTTATTCAAAGGTATAATATTTTTTAGAATTCCATGTGCCAATCAAGTAGCATATGTTACATACATATATGTAACAGTTTTCGATAAATTGTTTTAGGACAATTGGCAGCCTTAACCATGTAAGGTGCTGCATCGGTTAAAAATTTAAGGATCTTTTGTCGAAATCTTGTATTTTAAGCAGAGCTGAAAAAAATTAATTAATTGACTTAAAAAAAAATTTGTTTATACAATTTGGAAATTTTTCGAAGAACTTTTTTTTATAATATGAAAATTTAAAAAAATATATCACTCAAAAATGCTAAAATATGCAAAAATATGCATTTAAAACCAAAATATGCAAAAAATATGCATTTTCACCAAAATATGCAACAATATGCAAAAACAAATCGATGCCATTGTAACGCAAATTTAATGATTCGGAAAGATAATTGGTCGACATCGGTTTAAGACAATCGACAAAAAACATGCATTTGCATGGAAATCGCATCCCTACTTATTACCTATCCAATAACCTTGATACTATTTATCATTGTTACTACATTTCGAAATGTCCTTTTTTCGTTTTAAAAATTTGGTCACCGTATTTATACCTGATGTGTTATTAAATGTTTCCCCAGGTTCTATATTTAAGTTAAATCCGTATTTCAGAGATTTTAGTAACATCGGAAAGCGAATATACTTTTGCAACTGTCTATTGAACACGTTTTTCATTTTAATGATATTACTCGCAACATTTTTGCTCTTTTTATTTTACTGAAATATAACACAATGGTTTACGAACGTTATTTTTTAATAATTTAGCAACTGATGCTATTCTTGAAACCGTCAAAGCCGGGTAGCTTGTGATTTGATTTGAAAGAACACGGGTCCATAGAGGGTCGTGAGAGTGACTTGTGGTCCTCTAATATTGGTATCCTGGGATGTTCAAGTTTTTAAAAAATTCACCAAAAATACATATATATTTATCGATTGCAAAAAATTAGACTTAAGCTGACTTACAAAAAATCTGCTTAAATATACAGTTATCTCCCTTGCCTTCAGAGATATTCGCATAAAACGGATTTTTTGGTTTGATTTTTTTTTTAACGATTTTTATAGTTTTTCAATCGGGTGGATTATGTTTAATACCAAACTGTTATCAAGAGTGGGTTAAACATTTTTTATATTTGTAGCAAAGCCGAATTTAAGCAATGATATGTTGTTTCACAGAAAAAATTATTTTTTCAATTCAAACAATAAATTTGTAGAATCAAACAATTTTTTGTCTGAAACCGGTCCTACAAACAAATTCGCATATTCAAACAATTTATTTGCATTTTGTTTATTGAAAAAAACGCCGATTTTTTCAAACAAATAATTTTACAGAATCAAACAAAATGTTTACTGAAATTCATATAAATTTTAAACAAATAATTTTGCTGAATCAAACAAAAAAGTTTTGGCACAAGCAATGACACGCACACAAGCAAGCACTGTTGGTGAAGATGAAGCAGAGCAGAGCGGCCGGCTGGCTTTGAGACACATTTTTTTGTTGGAATAATTTTTGAACGAAGTCTTATTTATACACATAATGTTTTTCTTCGTAACTCACTTTTGCTGCATCCATTCCTTTGTTTATGAAGAAGATATGTAACCAAAAACGGCGGCAGACCGACTCGATATGTTCATCATTCTATTTTAGTATTTGATGTATTTAAACAAACTGTTTGAAAAAATTGAATACGGGATTTGGTTTTTTTTTTACCAACTTTGAAACCAACCAAAAATTTATTTTGTTTCTTATAATGTTGTCATTTCTGTTGTTTAAAAAAAATGAAACGTTTTTTTACCTGCTATTGTTTTTGTTGTTTTTTTACTACAAACCTCGTCACGCTATTTTATAATTTTTCTTATTGCTGTACTTTTTTAAAGCGTCCAAAAATAGACTGCATGTGTTTTTTGTTGTAGTTCTTATATTTATCATAAAGAAGTGTTGCTTACAATCAATAAAAAAAATGCAAAAGGACGACAACTTTAAAGAGCATTAAATATTTCATACAAAATTATGAAAACTTGAAACCAATAGCGCGTTTATTATATTTTTGAAGAGTTGTCCACATTTTTGTTGGTTAAATAAAAATCAAACAAAAATATTGATTGAATCAGTAAAAAAATTTGAAGAAATCAAAAAAAAAATTCAAACAAGCGTTTGTTTGAAAATAATTCGGCAATAATTTTTTCTGTGTTTTGTTAAATTCTTACAAAAAAATTAAATCTGTTCAAGAAGTCTTCTCTTCAGCAAAAAAAAAAATTGTAAAATTATCTTTATCGGTTCAAAAGTTACAGATTTTTAAGCCACTGTGCGACGTATTGGAAATGAAAATCAGACAAAAAATGGTTAAGTTATTTAAATTTTAATTAAAATCGAATTGAAAAGCATCAAAAAACTAACATAAATATCTCGCCATCTCGAGTCTGTGGTTAGATTTTTACAATGCTTTAATGCAGAATCAAAGAATTATTAAATTTCTATAATATTTGGTCATTCATTGGACAAAAAATTTTGCGAAATTTTTATTCATGAAAAAGACCCTTTTTTGACACGGTTTAGCTCACGGAAGATTTCTGCGAAAATACTGATAGTTTGGACATTATATTTTTTACATTTAATAAAATGTCTTTGTAATGTTATTTTACTTTTGGAAATAATCTTCTTTTCAAATTATTTTCTAGAATTTACTCTTTAAATGCACTGCCCTTGAACACATTTCATATCTCTATAGGTACTTTTCACTTTATTTTGTTAGTTTTTCTTCTTTCTTTTTTTTAATTTTATTGGCCATTTAAAAATTTTTTTCGCTGTTGTTATTGCTGCTGATATTTTTGAACATTCATAAAGTAAACACTCAATATATTTATTACCATTTTTTCACATTTTCATTTTCATTATTTCATTTTTGTTAATACGATGACTACAACATTTAGATGATGATGAAAATATTTAACAACAACGACAAACGAAAGAAGAAAAAAATTAAATTAAAAAGCATACAAAATTAACAACAACTACAATAAAAATAATATCAAGCAACAGTACAAAAAACGTTTAATGGATTTAATGGTGTGGCAGACATTTATATGGTAACAACTTTTAAAATAATAAACAAATAAGAAGAAAAAAAACAAATTGCCACCAATACTCGAACCACTATCGCTTTTAAACGAACTGCTTATTCATACGTTAAATAGAATAAAAATAAATGTAATTATTTAAATGTTTAAATAAAAAAAGTGAGGGAAACATACGGAAACAGACAGAACGAACGCACTTAACAAATTGTATAAGTAAACAGACAGAGAGACGGACGGACAGACAGAGCCCCAGTGAAAATGGAACTTTTTAAATGCGAAAAATAAAAAAAGGTTTCTGCTTGCAAAATTAAAAATAAATAATTATAATTGAAAGTGGAATTAATTATTACAATAACGAGTTTAAATAATTTAATTTATTTTAAGTATGTGTGTGTGTGTGTGTGTGAGTGTGTTTGTGTCTGGTCGGTTGTTCGACCATCATCATCGCAGACACTCAAATAATAAAATAATTTTTTAACGAACAGAGATTTAAAATCAAAATTCAATTTATTAATTATTTATTATTAACAATTTATGCAACGGAACGGTATTGGAATCTTTTAATGTCATTTTAAAATATTTTATTAATTTTTTCAAATGAAATCATTTTTTTTTTTTTTTGAAGAGAAAATTTTAAAATGCACAAAGAAAGGAAGATTATTGTCGGTATTATTACCTTGTCCCGATTGAAGAAAGAATACTTACTAACGCTTTCGTGCATGGAAATTATAGCACATGACTATCTAGAAAATAACCCCCCCCCCCCCCCCCCCTTCGACGTAGTTGTTCTATGCGTCTCGAGGAGCACTAACCTCTTGACGTAGCACTTTCGGGAAAAAGTAGGTGCAGCCAAGAATCATAGAGTACAAGATAACGCCATGCTCATGATTTCTGGTTAGATGACGTAATCCTTAAGAGTCGCGAATTTTTTTATAAGAAATGTATGCACTTTATAGGAACTGGCAATCCCACAATTAAACAACAATTATATTGAGTTCGCCAGCTTCAAATTATTAGCCAAATGACGCGTGATGTATTTAATGTTTCTGCCATTTTTGGGGGCAGCCAATAAATGAACCATGACAAGGGGGTTTGAAATTATCAAATCAGGAAGATCCGGCAGACTAGAATGTAAGGTGGTGGCATGGGAACATCTGGCCCTTGTCCACTATATTTAATATATATGTATATTTAAGTTAAAAACCCCATATCACGGAGAGGGCGTTCTTATAAATGTTAGATTAAGGGCTTATTTTTGTCTAAAATTGGGAAAATTTGACCAGCAAGCAGATCTCCTTGTGTGATGTTGCTATACCGCAGAAGACGCAGGTTTCAGTGTTGATTTAAGTGTTCCAGCTCCTTATACAAGGGTACGGTTATCGGTCCTGTCACGTACATACTTAAACTGCGACCCATGTTTTGGTTTCTCTTACGTAGGCCAGTTAGAAGACGCAATGTATTCTTTGTCGAAAACACCACTGTCGGGAACATGTCTAACCGTCACTGCAAAATATTACTAAAGGTGCTATCAGACGGGATGTATTTTACATATGTACTGTCAAATTTTCCATCTGTAAAAGTTGTACACATCGTGTGATACATATGAAACTTTGCATGTGTAAAATACGGTGGGGTGTCACAAAGCCATAGGACATAAAGCCATTATGGTGTTATGTCCCATTTGATGTGTTGCGTTACAAATGCTTATATGGTATAACAAAGACCTGCTTCGCTAACTAAAGCTTCGCTGTATAGCCGGCCTTCGGCCGGGCGCAAGGATTTTCTCCTCCATGGTATAACAAACACCGGCTTCGCTTACTAAAGCTTCTCTGTATAGCCGGCCTTTTGGCGGACGCAAGAATTTTCTCCTTTATGGTATAACAAGTACCGATTTCGCTAAGTAAAGCTTGTAAAATCTGTCATGTTTCCGAACGAAGGCCGTTTACGCAGAGAAGCTTTAGTTAGCGAAGCCGGTGTTTGTTATACCATAGAGGAGAAAATCCTTGCGCCCGGCCGAAAGCCGGCTATGCAGAGAAGCTTTAGTTAGCGTCTTTGTTATACCATAGAGGAGAAAATCATTGCGTCCGGCCGAAGGCCGGCTATGCAGAGAAGCTCTAGTTAGCGTAGCTTTTTCGGGTTTTTTCCATAAATGAACGACGTCCCCAAATTTAGGGACTTAGTTCATTTTAGGTTTGGGGAGTTAATTCATTGGGGACTTAGTTCATACCGCCATTTTTGACATAAAACAGGGCGACATGAAACAACAAAGCATTTTCTACATGAAATAGGGGGAATACAATCATTATCAAAAATATGGCTTTATGTCTCATTTTACGGAAAAAATTTATGGCGTTAAGTCCCATTATATTGAGACTTAATGACATATGCCCTTATGTCTCAATGGAATGGGACTTGGCGCCATATGGCTTTATGTGCTATGGCTTTGTGACACCCCACCGTAAAATACATGTGGAAATACATATGTAAATTTTTCGATTACAGCACGCTCTATTTTCCTGTGGCAAACATAAACAAAACAGCTGGTTTGTTTTGAAACGTAAACAAAAGTCAGCTTTTGTTTACATTTATAGGTTATGTCATAAGGAAAAACATAAGCAGGTGTGATAGCAAAAATTATGAATCGTATGTAAAATGGAAATTTTGACATGCATACGGAATTACATATGGACAAGTGACAGTACATATGTAAAATACATCCCGTATGATAGCACCTTTAGAAAGATTCGTAAGCTGGCAGAACTTAGCCCAAATTACAGGCAAAATTAGCCCGTTACATAACGTCTTTAAGATCTTCTTTCCCGTATATGAATTTTGGAAATAGTCTCTACAATTAGCAATCTTGTGCATATATTGTTAAGATCTACCAGTTTATGTTTCGATCCGGTACGTTGAGTTTAACATTAGCGTTAGAACCGGACATTATGGTGTTACACTAATTGGACACTAACAAATAAAACTTGGAAAGAAATTAGGAAAGTTGGTTTGGTTAATAAAGAGCGCTGCGAAGGATCGAATGTAAATATTGAGGAGCTTAATAAAGACTTTATAAACATAAAAATGCCGGCCGTAAATACAAACACTGATAGTCATGAAACAAATTCTGATTATGAAAACCAAATTAACAAGTTTAGCTTTCAAATATTTAATCAGTCAGATGTCCTCCAAGGCTTCTTATCAGTAAAGTCAAACATTTGTAAAAATCCTGCTACCTTTTTTAATTCCTTTCTTTAATACAATTATCACCACAAGTTATTTTCCTCTTAACTCGAAATACTCAAAAATTGTGCCAATTCCTAAATCTCCCAAGGAATATCGTCCTATAGCAATATTGCCATATCTCTCAAAAGTTTTTGAAAAACTCCTGCATACACAAATTCTGGAATATGTTACTAACAGAAATCTTTTAACTACCAACCAGTCAGGTTTCAGGCCAAACCGTGGTTGCATAAAAGTACTTTCGGAAGTTGTCGAAGAGATCCGATGTATTATTGATCAGGGTAATATTGGCTTTTTAGTCCTTCTCGACCACTCGAAGGCGTTCGACACCGTACACCATGGAACTCTTTGTAGAAAACTGCAGCAACAATTTAATTTTTCAACGACATCTACAAACCTAATATCAACATACTTTAGCAATAGATACCAGGCTATATGTAGTAACTCAAGATATTCATCATGGCTGCCAGTTTCTAGAGGTATTCCGCAGGGATCTATTCTCGGTCCGCTTATGTATATTATGTATTCAAATGATCTCCCGACTCAACTAAAATTTATGAAAATCCAAATGTATGCTGATGATGTCCAATTACTCATTGGCTGTAGCATTTCAACATTATCAAACTGCGTCTCGAAAATAAATTCAGATCTATTAAGAGTCAGTGAATGGGCAGCTATAAATGGGCTAAGTTTAAACCCTAAAAAATCAAAATGCGTTCCAATTTGCAGAACACAAATGGACAACCTGCATCAGCTTAAAGTTGTTTTGGGAGATACACAAATTGAGATCGTGAACTCTGCAAAAAACTTGGGATTCATTTTTAATTCAACACTTTCGTGGACAGATCATATAAATAATGCAGCAGGGAAAACGTATGGTATGCTGAGATCACTATGGACTAATCATTATTTTACGCCATTTAAGATTCGAATGTTATTGGAAAAATCATATTTGTTGCCAACACTTTTATATGGATGTGAATTGTTTTCTGGTTGTAGTGCATCTGATATGCGAAAATTAAAAACTTCGTTTAATAATATCGCCAGATACGTTTTTAATCTGAGAAGGACAGACAGCGTCTCCCGGTTTGCAAATAAATTGTTAAATGTTTCTTTTGATAATCTTTTAAAATGTCGCAGTTTAATTTTCCTACACAAAATAATCTACACCAAGGAACCTGACTATCTATTTAGAAAATTAACATTTGCAAGATCATCTAGAGGCAGGATTATATTGCATATCCGATATCATTACCTAATGTCGGAGCGGCAATTTTTTATATACGCCGTACGGCCTTGGAATCTACTTCCAAGTAATATTCAAAGCACAAGCAACGCAGTACATTTCAAAACAGCAATTTTTAATATTTTTGACTAATAATAATGAAAATTAGTTCTTTTTATGGTATATTACTAATAATTTATCAACCTATAATATTTTTACACATCTATAAATACATTTATATTCAATTTTGTTTTTTTTTTTTTTTTTTATTTAAAATTTATTGTAATACTTTATAAGTTATTCAAATTGTATACGTTGCCAATATTGATGTCCAGTGCTAAATTTAAAAGATATTTTATCTTATTGCACTGGTGACATTTTTTTTAATAAACAAAATGACACTCTACTTGAAATTTGATTTCTCTAAATATTGCCTAGGTGTTTGATTAAAATACAGATTATTTTTAATGGTGGCGTATATATATTACGTAATAACACTTTTGTTACTTTATAATGTTTTTCCCTTTAAACCTGCAATGTTCAATGTTACCTTGAGTAACCCAAAAGATTGATAAAATATTTACTTTTGAAAAAACTGAAAATAAGTGTAAAATCTGGCATAAAATGGCGCCGCCATAATGCCTAAAATAATTTCTTAAAGAACAAGTAAGAAAGTATACTGACATATAAGATGTATTTTTTAAAACTAATAAAAGCTTATAAATATATACATATATATATGTATACATGTACGAAAATTCGGTCAGTAAAAAGTGGATCAAGGACTAATATTTTTATGCGTTGCAAGCATCACAACAAACGCAAAATACCCTCCACACCTTTGGTAGCGTAGTGTATAAAAATTTAATCATTTTATCAGTCGAGACTTTATAAAAATATCGTGTGTACGTCTCTGTGGGGGTATTTGATGGTCTACTGGAACATATGAAAGTACTTAAAAAAAAATCATGCGTTTGTATGGGGAAAAAATAAAGTGTTGGTGTTATTGCATTTTTACTACATTTAATCTGTTTTAATTAAAATCTTTTTGTACTTGGGCGACAAAATGTTGAGTGCGTAATTAAAATATGTTTGTATATAAAATGATGTCAACAGATCAAAAGTTTTGTGTTACGGCAAATATATTAAAAATTATGAGCCATTTTATGAATCATAAATTCAATTAAAAATGCAAGTGCAACAAGTTCTAAAGAGTTTATTTATACGATCTACATAGTATTAAAAAATACTTTAAAGATAATAAGAAAAATATGTTTTTTTAGAAATAAACTAATTTGTTTTACTCATTTATTTAAATGAAGGTTGAAGTATATTCAATTTTAGATTTCTTGTAAATATAGGTTTTAATTTATTCTGGTTGCCCTGGTGGTCTAGAGTCAGAATTTGCGAGTTCGTTTCTCGCCAGAGACGGACTAAAGGTCTACGTAATTACTGCTCAAACATATGTATTAAGTTAGAATAAAATTGGTAATTGCAAATTAAATTTAAATACTAAAACAACTTTAAAATAACTAACCTGCACAGATAGCTAAAATTTGCTTAAAATTATATTATTATTATTTTAGTCAAGAATTAATCACTAAAATTCATTTTTGTCTGTTCAACAACGTAAAACCCACAACACACAATAAATTTAACACAGACATTTAATTAGTATCATACGTTTTTTTTCTAAAAGAATATTTAATTTACCTCTAAAGCCTTTAAGTTAATTACACTTTAATAAACATTAAATATGAATAAAAATAATGTGATGATAAACATAAATCAAATTATTTGCCATTAAAATAGTGGTCGGTTGTTGTTTTGCAACAAAAATGCAGTGAAACGTAAAATAACGCATCGTTTTAAAAAAAATAAAGAATATGTATGAAAAATTTTCAACAGGATACAGAAGTGCATAATGACCAAAAAAAAAAAAAAATCTAAAATTCTTTAAAATAAAAAAAAAAAAACAAAAATTATAAATAATTAAAAAGTCAAAGACTACGAAAACTTGTTACTAGAAAGTTTAAATCAAATATAAAAGGATTTTTTGAAAGAAGCATTTTTGCAATTCTTTTGTGCAAAGTATTGAAATTTATTATACTTATTATAAAGAAATAAAGATACTAAAGATAAAGATTGCGAAAAAGCAGAAGTGCAAAAACACAACAACAAGCACATAACAATTATTTGTATAAAAGAATTAGAAATAAAATTGCTTTCGAATCGAGAAAGTACTTCGATGAAAACTTAAAATGGATTAATACGAGCATTGGAAAAAAAGTTAGTCAAATCGATGGAGCAGTTTTCGGATTTTAGGTAAATCGAAAAAGTGGGCGGAGAAAAATTTTCTTTACGTAAAAACCTAAGTTGGACCATGGTGATAATTTTAAAGAAAAAATCGGTCAAGCCGTTCTCAAGTTATGCGATCAGCTACAGACAACATTTCATTTTTATTATATAAATTAGTTTTAAAATGGTTTTTGTGAATTTATAAAAAACAAATCGATGCCATTTTAACGCAAATTTAATGATTCGGAAAGATGACACTGCGGAACATTAAGTTTTCGGTCTGGAATTTGATTGCAAATTTTTACTAATTTGAGGTCGTTGACTTCAAATCGAATCTTCATTTTTCTCTGTCAGCTCTACTTTTCGAGATATACCGTTATATCCAAAATTAAGGCACTTTCACTACATACATATCGAGCCCTAATAGCAAAAATGATGTAACCAACAAAAGAAATTTTACAGGAGTGTTTTTTTTTTATATTATTTCATATTAATTTTGTATGAAATTTGTCGGTTACCTCAAAATTGTTCTTGCTATAAAATCGTAACGGTGCCTTATGTGACCATGACATTTTAGGAGATGATTCAAGTGTTGCCAACAGTGATGTTAACCGTACGGTAATTACCCTTTTTACGGTAATTTTGAGCCCCAATAGGTAGCAAGGTAATTTCATTTAAAACACGGTTATATCAAGAATTGCGTTTTTGATATTCATATACATTTATATGAAGTATTTATGAATTAAACTTTTGAGTGGAAATTTTCAACGGCATGAAAAAAAAGAGAAATGTGTCGTTTAGGCTGTGCGATGATGAATCAGTAACGTTAGAATTTTATTTATATGATAATTTTACTTTCGTATTGATAAAAAATACAATAATTTTGGTTTAAAATGTATTTTAAAACAAAGATTTTATTAAAATTTTTCATAAAACACATTTAAAATTTAAATAAATTGTTTTTGAATACTGCTGTGAATGTTTAAATGAAAAAACCTTTGCGTACGGTAATTTCTTCTCAAAACGGTAATTTTTTGAGGGCCGTACGGTAATGAAAAAATAAAAGTTAACATCACTGGTTGCCAATGAAGTCGTTTATTAAAAAAAAACAAAAATTGAAAATGATGTCGGTTACATAATTTTTGCTATTAGGGCTCGATATATTGGAAAAACTTCACCATATTCAGTTAATAAAAATCCGAAACTCGGCAAAAATATTATCTTTAAGCCGTGATTACATAGTTTTTAAATTTTTCCTGTAGTTTCCGAGATATCGTTGAATTTTTGAAGAAAAAATAGGAAAATTAAAAAAAAACCCATTTTTTGTTCTTTAAAACTTCATACAAAATAAAAACGCGACAAAAATCACAGTTTTGGTCTAAAAATTTCATTGAAATCGGTGCACAACTTTTGATTTTATTCACAATTTACTAAGAAAACTGAATAAAAATTTTCATACAAAAATAACATTTTAAATATGTGTGTGTCATGAATGTTTATTCCTTTTTGTAATCTGCCAAAGGGGCGATTCTATTCTAGACAACTTTTAACATTAATTTTCAAATCACACTATTTTATCCTTTTTTGATGCCAATTTAAAGTAAAATATCTATATTTTATAATAATATAATTTTTTTAGACGTAAGCTTAAATATAAATTTGTTGTGCACTTCGAAGCAATAAGATTCATAGATTTGGCGCGAACAGAAAATTCATTGCATGTTGCACCCGTCATGGCTTAAAGAGCAAATTTCTTATTATTGGATTATATTTCTCTACGGTGTTTGATTTGATAATCATCGTCTGATATCTCATCTTTCGCAATAAAAAAGAATAATACAATTAAAGTTTAAAAATTAGCAGAGTTTTGTGTTTTTGTTGTATGATCTTATGAAAGTTGGCCAATTTTGTTGCACCCGTCATGCACTTTAAAGCACTCTCGTGGCTACTTGATCGTTTCATATAAATTCTTGTAAATAGATAACAATAGTTTACAAAAAAAATGGTACCCCTTCTAGAAATAACTTAATTGCAAATGTTTTTCTTTCTATTAGTAAAAGACGTTTAAAGCATCAAAATGTTTCACCAGTCAGAATAGAATCACCCAAAGGGTTCTGAAAAGTTAGCTAGGGTTCTCGAAATATCGGCCCCTAAAGCTTTTGCATTTTTTTTAAAAGGCGTTTGGTATAAATCAAAAAAAAATATACTATATGTACTTCTGAGCTAAAATACTATTTCATATGTCTTCAGTAGAATTGTATGGCGATTCTTTTCTTAGAATATATTAACCCTCTAACACTCATTTTAAGGGGTAATTTTTAACCTTTTTTAAACTTCCACACAAAAGTATACTAAAACGACACTTAAGAGGGTTCAACTGAGTTTTTACTATGTGACCCTTCCTGTTTGGTAATAGATTAAAGGAAAAAAGTTCACGTTCTCTTTAATCTAGTAGCCGTATTTTAAATACGCCAAACACAAAAAGGGTGATTATCGCCCATCCAGTGACGTATAAACTTTTTTATTATATTCACTGGCATTTTTGAAAATTTTTTTAAAGAAAAATGCAAAAAGTAGATAAGATTAACAATAATTAAAAAACAACAAATAAGATTAACAACAATTAAGTAGTTTGTATTGTTTGCGATCTGTTTAAACATTACAGTTTTGCCATCGGCGTAAATTCGTGTTAAATACACACTTGCTGCTCAAGTCGTCCAAGATTTAATTAAGTCTTGATACAAATGAAGGAAAATTAAATAGGTAGTTAATCTATAAATAGTTTGAAAGTGTCTGAGGAACCTTAATTTTGTTTAACATTTTTTCGAAAATTAATGGCGATTTCTTTTCTGAGAAAAATGTTGCATTAATGTTCTACATTTTTGTGTTCGTTTGTACAAAAAATACAACTGTGGGAAAATTTTTCAAGTTCTTTTGTGAATATGTTGATGAAAAAGATGCAAAAAATGTTGCATATTTTACCCTTACTTTTACTTAAGGCGTTCATACTGTCCTGCTCTACAACTTTGGTACTTGCTACTTTCTTTGTACAAAAAATGCTTTATTTTGTTTGTCATAATTCATGCCGCACATAATTTTGTAAAAACTTTGTTTTAAAACAAAATATAAAAATATTTACACATTAAAATCAAAAAAAGTCTTTTTATATTATAATCGTTTTAATTTTTATAAGCCATTAGTGATGTTAATATTTGTTTCCAACCCGTAATAGCGTACAGAAGCCGCTTAAATAGGTTTAAAAATCGCTCATTAAGTACATTAATGATGAAAGTGTAATAGTTGTAAATAAAAGCACTAATTTTGTTCTATTGAAATTGCACAACATGTAACACTTCGAGTGATTATAGGTAACATTAGAAAATGTAACATGTATATACTGTAACATATTTTTCTCTGAAAAGAAATCGCCATAAGTTAATAAATCGTCCTCGCCCAAAAATGTTTATCTTAATATTTCCAAGTTCACATATCAAATATATTTTATCAGGAATTCCTGGAAAATTATTTTCGGAACAGAAGTCCTAACCATCATGTAATTTAAATAAAATAAACTTAAACAAATATGTGTCCAAAGACCTTTGGAACCCCCTCAAGTTTTTAATACCTTTTTGCACAACTTTCATTTTGCGTGCGCAGCTCTGTTATCATTAACTTAGAAAAAAGACCACACCTTCTGGTTTTGTTTTCGTGGTACAAAATGCATTGCATATAACATTTATTCACTTGTGACTTTTTTTGTAACCAGTATCCATGTTCTGTAACTTTAGTGAGAACTTCTTGCATCGAAAAGATGTGAAACAAAATATTCCATCGTTTCTCGAAAAGTGAGAAAAATGTGTGTCTGTAACCCATGTCGAAAACTATCAAAAGAGATTACGTCGTTACGTTATAAAAGTCATAATATTGCACTCGAAGCCGATGTGACATTGCATACGTTCAGAACGCCAGTAACACATATCGTTGACGGCGACCAAAATTTACTAAAATTGAACATTTTTCAACGACGGCGGCGAAAATACAACCGTCGGCTATACCAAATTGTGTAAAGAGCGACTTTAGTGTTTGTTATTTGCAAACGAGCTTTGAAGACATTCGTATATTTTATAAAAATGTTAAAAGAAAAATAATAAAACAATGAAAAATGTGCCAAGAACAAAATGTTATTATTATTATTCTTTGCATTTTTCGTTTTTAGTTGTTTTTTAGTGTTAAAATTTTTTCTCGCCCCATTTTTATTCGTGAGTTTATTTGACAGTTCAAAGCGGGAACTTTTCTCACCAAAATCTTACAGACACACTTTTTCTGTAAATTGGCGAGTAATTTCCTTACGTGACAGCTTGTACTCGCCAAAAATAGTTACAGACACAGTTAAGTGAGAAAAACAGCTGTTTGTTTCAGTTTATTGCATTTTTGTTTCATTTCACATATTTCAATCGAAAACTTTCTCGACGCGAGAGTTACGGAACATGGGCCCAGTTAAAAATTAGGTTCATGAAAGTATGATTTAATATTAAATTTTTGAATTTTTACTAAGCTCAAAATCTTGGGATTCGGGACTTACATTTTTAGAATAATCCCGGGATTTCGGTATTCGGGATCGGCATCCCTAGTGTTTGCTGGTCAAACGGTTTCTTGATACCGTTACTGCTGCTCCGGCTTTGGTAAATAATCAAAAATTTCAGATTAAATTCAATACCAAAGTGAAACGATTACTTTTGACCGATACCGAGTATTTTTTTACCGATACTACTTGGTACTCGGCTGCTAAGTATCGATTACAAAAATACTTGGTACTTTTATAAAAGTATCGAATATGTACTTGTATTTACTCGTATCGTTTCATCCCTATATACAGCATAAATCCTAAGCGTCAAAATGAGTAAAAAAATCTCTACTCGCTTGTAGTCCGGACTATAACCTTCATTTCTAACCCAATTGTATACCAGCTCCGACCTTGCGAACTACAGCAATTTCTGCAAATTGTCTAACACGTTAGATTGCTAAATAATTTTAAGTTAGAATGTTAAACATTAGTAAATAGCCGCATCATAAACTACATAGTTTGAGTACCTGTAAATTGCAACTTATTTAAAAAAATGGAAGTAACAGGTAAATGGTAAAAAACTAGTACAAAGTTATATTTTACGTATAAAAATAGCTTATGTTACCTGTTAATTTATTGACGGTATGTTATTATTTTAAAAGTGTAAAAACAGGGGCTGGATAAAAGCTTAAATTTGTGTTTAAAAAAGGGGTTTTTATGTTTCAAGGAAGTGGTAATAAAACATAACTTCTGTCAAGAGTATATAAATGCATGCATTCAGAAGAAAATTCAAATAATAGCGCTGCAAGAAGATTCTTTTCGGATACAGAAACGGCTAAAAAATGTACATATGTAAGCATTTTCTGAAAAGATCTAAGTTCAAGAATAAAAAATAAGTATCAGTTGTAAAATACAAGATATATTATAAAAAATATATATTTGAAATATTCAACTTTTACACTGAAACTCAACAAAAAAAATTAAAATGCATTTTGAACTGCCCATTACTTATGTTTCTTTCAGTCGATATTTACGTTTTATAGCGCAAATTAAAGGCTAACATTTACCTATAAAAATATACCGATGCTGTCAAAAGTTATGGAATTTTGACCGCCTTCCCGTTATATTTCCCACTGTGCGCCCCTAAATTGACCATGGAATTGGGATGATAAAATTCTTGGGAATTAAAAAAATACAGCTAAAGGGAAATAAATGGAATCCATCATAATCAGGTCAGTTATTTCACAGATCTGTCAATTATTTATCCGTCATTTGTATTTGTATTTTTTACCCTCCACCACAATTAGTTGTGAAGAGGGTATACTAAGTTTGTCATTCCATGTGAAACTTTTTTATTATTCATGTCAGACCCCATAAAGTATATATATATTATGGGTCCTTGAGTTATTCTTAGTCGATTTAGCTATGTCCGTCTGTTTGTCCGTCTGTTGAAAACAAACTCACTTTCGAAAAGCTCAAAAGCTATAAAAACTTGGTGTCAAATTGCTTGTAGTTATCCTAAGCAGTTTGGGATTGAAATCCAGCAAAATCGGTTCAGAAGGATCAGAGCTATGAATCAAAATGTGGAACCACCACCTAAAAAAAATTGATAATTTTGTTACAAAAACTAACATAAATGGTGGAATAATGCAGAGAATGATATAAGATTTTGCAAAAATTCGTTTTATTCGACTGGAAATCACGCCGCAAAATTTCGTGAAGATACGTCCATAATTTACCCTAGGCCCCATATAAGCCCTACTCCCGGAAAACAGTATTGTACGCCTAAAACCCTAATTAACAATGCTATCATAACAAATTTTGGCACGTCACAGTTTAATAGGACAAGAAATGACACTGTAAAGTTTCGTAAAGATCGGTCCATAACTTACCCTTGGCCCCATATAAAACCTACTCCCGGAAAACAGTTTAGTACGCCTAAAAGCGTAAAAAATAATGCTATCATAACAAAATTTGCTACATCAAAGATTTATGAACTATAAATAAGACTGTGAAAGTTCGTGGAGATCAGTCGATAATTTACCCTAGGCCCCATATAAACCCTACCCCCGGAAACAGTTTAGTACGCCTAAAACCGTAATTAACAATGCTATCACAATAGAAATTTTTACGTTACAGTTTTATGGGACTAGAAAGGACACTGTGAAATTTCGTGAAGATCGGTCCATATTTTATCCTAGGCCCCTTATAAAGCCCACTCTGACCAGAAAAAATTTTATGCAATTTTGTGATATACGGTCCATAATTTACCTTAGATCCCATTTTAACAGCCTTCTGAAACTCACTGCAATCGCTAAAACTAATTGCGCCGCTGCATTGAAATTTATGTTTTTTAATACCAGAAATCACTATGCAGAATTTTGGGATGATTGGTTAAAATCTTACCATGGCTCCAATATAAATTCCCCTACTGAAAATCATTAAAGTTCGGCTTAACCTGTTACGAATCATGATATTTTACTGAAGCTAGTAAAAATTGCTATAAAAAAAAGTCATAAAACTTTCTGATTGTCAGTCAATTATTTAATATATGTCTAAACCGCAACCAATTTTAATGCAGATGCCTGTTTTTATAAAGATAAATTAATAATAAATAGGCATCATACAGATATAACTCCCAAAACATTCGAACTTTTGGTTGATGGTATCAAAGATTCGGCACAGCCTAATATAGCACTCTTACTTGTTTTTTTTATACAAATTCCTATCAGTTCCCCATAAAAATGCCCTAAATTCTTAACTTAAAAGAATAAAGTAACTTTAAGTCTATTAAAAGATTTATAGCATAAAAGGAAATACTTGAAATAATTATTTCTACTTTGTTGTTGTGAACAATATTTAAAACTTTATAGTTTTGGTAGCAGGACAACCAACCAACAGTAACCAAAATTTTTTATATGCCTCGGCCATAAAGTAAGTCAGTAACAGCGCCCGGTAGAAAGGAAAAGAAGAATCATCATTAATTTACTGCTGCTTAACATCAATTATAATAAAGAGAAAAAAAAAACTTTAAGTAATTTGTTCTTTCTTTTAAGTTGAATATTTTTTCGCAACAAAATAGAAAAGAAAATAAAAACCTTCTGAAAAAATGTTCTTAATTTTCTGTGTTCAAATAAATAGTACTTGGAGAAAAGAAAAGAGAAATAAAATGCAGAAACTAAATTGAAATGAAAAAAGAATTTCTGTATAAACAGGCCTTCATGGTTCTTTGAATTTTAATTGGTTTGCAAGCACAATCATCATCAGCTGCCTGACGCTCTTGTAGAAGCACAACTAGTAGTTGCTAATATTAAAAATAAAAAAATTTTAAAGTGAGGAAAAAAATTGCATTTAAAGTGGACTAATGTTTGTGAAACTAAGCCTGCACAGTGGGCTGGATGACTAGGAAATGTTAGGTATCTCTGTTTTAAAAACTTTACCAACCCATTGTTAAAATGCTTTCTTTACTAACCACCCAACCAATTATATTTAACATAAAATTTGACATTTGCCGCCCTTTGTAGGTCCTATTAAAGTCTGGTAGAGATAGTAAAATGTAAAATGTATATAATTGAAGAGGAGAAAGAAGAAAAATAAATTTAACGAAGTTGGTTTCCTAACACCACCCTGGCCTGCTATGGCTGTCTGACTGTCTAACGAACTGGCTGGCTAGTTGCCTTGCTGGCAATGCAATTGGGACAAGGTATCACAAAATTATTTCAACTGTTGTCATGTCTTTCAAGATTTTGTTTGTTTTTAATTTCTTATTTCTTCTACAGTGTCGTTGCTTTTGCTTACGTTAAAAAAAAAAAGAAAGAAATAAAGCAAACACAAAAAGAAATCTTATGCAAATTCTTGAATTGTTTTTGGCGGCACTCTAATGTGGCAACATACAATTCGTTTTTCATTTAGCCAAAAGTATGAAAATTGTTGAGATATAAAAATTATACACGAAAAAAATATAAACAATTTTTATAGTATGTATTTAAAAATGTATGGCGACACAATTGCAAACGTACATTTGCGAAAATGCACAATTCACTAAACACCCAACAAGCGGAATGAGTGGGAGAGAACTTTAAAGGAGTGAGAACATTTATGTTCGCAAACCAATTTACCAATTTTATACTGCAATTGTGGAGTTAGGTTAGCTTAGATGTAACACTAAAATATTGTTCCTAGACCTACCTTTTAGTATTCTCATCGACTCAAAATCACTGAGTCCCGGAGCAATCTTTGTGTCCATAAACCGTCAGTCCATTTTTGACCATAACTTCTATTCTAATAGCACAACAGAAAATAGATTAAGGTGCCATAACTTCCTTATAAGTGTTAGCATTGATATAAAATTTGAAAACGATAACCTTAATTATAGCTACTACCTCATGGCAGAAACAATAAAGGAAGATAGCATGACCAACTTGCTGTTGATGAAGAAAAAGCGTCCGAGGAGCACAATTTCAAGGATATATTAGAGATTACCAAAATGCTCACCAGAAAAAAACTTCTCGAATACCAAACCACTTAAACATAGTGAAGACGTACTGACAACATCTAAGGACGAGCAATTGGAAATAAGGAGATAGCGATTTTCCAGCATGCTTTCTAATACCCCAACAAACCAGGACTGACAGTGCCGACACCACAGCTCCCGAGATGCGTTCTTGATGTTATTGTACGAAATTCTACTGGAGAAACAGTTGCAAGATGTGAACTCGAAAACTAGAGAAATGAATACGCTGAAAATATCTGCACATTTATAAACATATCGTCGTGCCGAAGTTATCTTGCCGTATATCACAAAAATTTTTTTTTGGGAAATCGAATCTTAAAGTTAAAATTTGTATACACAAAAATGTACGTGAAAAAAGTCGTCCAATATTTTTGTCAGATATTGTGTTTGAAGTTCTTTATCGATTTATGTAAAAATATCTAAAGTCATGGAAAAAAATTTTTAAGTTATAGCCATTATCACGTCCGAAAAAATGTTTCAATTTTGTCGTATACGCCACTTTTTGCGATATATTTTTTAGTTTGTGGGATATAAGTCAAAATAAGGTATTAAAAACCTACATTCACGTGTTTTACCAATATTGAAAATTAAGTTATAATAATTTTCGAAACGAAAATTTATGTATGTGACAAATATATTTACGTATAGTTATAGTTTTTTATTGTCGAATTTCCTTATGTATGTATGAATAATTTTAAGGTTTATTACTACTTAAGGGTGGTCTAACTGTGAGTCACACCGTAACGTCAAATTGTTGTCCAACTTAATTTGACATTTCTTGGTATCAGTGCTAAATTCAACCATGGAGAGGAGCAGCACTGAGCAGCGCGTTAAGATTGCTGTAGCCTTTTACGAAAATGGGCGTTCAAATCAAAAATACATTTTGTGCACATCTTGATGATTTTGATCACCATAATCGATCAAATGTGTCCACAATCGGAATAATTGTGGACAAATTTAAGCAAACCGGCTCTGTAGGAAATGTGAAATCGCCTGTGCAAGTTAATATATGGCATACCATCTCCTAATGTAACATTATTTTTAGCAACACCTGCAATACATTTCTGCTGACGTCGCACAGTGCTTTGGCCCATAGACATAAATCAAAAAAAAAACAAGTCTTATATTGTGCTTAAAAATGTACAGATCGATAGATAACAAAATAATTAAAATGAATTTTGAAGAATTTTTAAGATTTAACTCTTTTTGGCGGCGCTAGAGGGCGCCAAAGTTTGAGAATTTATAGTAAAAATGGCCAAACAACTACTTGAGTTTTACATGCTTTAGGAAAACTGTTGTAAAACTGTTGTTTTTTAAAGCACGAGATTGAAATTTTTTTCTGTAGTAGTTTACTATATTTAGAACTAACTGTAAAAAATTTTTATTGATTTATTTTCTCATAAGTGTTTTTTTATTGGTTTGAAAAATGCTTATTATTTACTTAAGCTCTAAAAATTTTCTAACTTTGATGGAATATTAAAAAAAAAAGAAAAATATGGTCTATGGGTTTTTTTCTGATTTCGAATATTTAGACTGTTTTCTAATAATTACAAAAAAAAAAATTGAAAAAATTTTACCACAACTTGAAAAAAAAAAACTTTTTTTAAATGGCTATTTTCATGATTTTTGATCAAATTTTGATAGTTTTCAGGAGTTTAAAAGACAATTAACTACAAATACTGTGAAATATTAATTCAAACTTATACCATTCAATAAAAAACAACAAAAATCAAAATATGTATAAAAAATTTTTTGTGTTTGTCTGCATTTTACGGCATAAGAGGGCGCTGAAATCACAAATGCCCTTGGTTTTTTTATTGTTTCAAGAAAATAATTGTTAAAAATTAATTTTTTGGATTACGAGATTCAAATTTTTTTCTGTAGCAGCTAACTATATTCTAAACCATCTATAAAAAAATTTTACTGGAATTATGCTCCTATACATATTTTTTAATGGTTTGAAAAATGCTTATTATTTAGTTAAGCTCTAAAAATTTCTTAACTTTGATGGAATATTAAAAAAAAAAGAAAAATATGGTCTATGGGTTTTTTTCTGATTTCGAATACTTAGACTGTTTTCTAATAACTACAAAAAAAAAAATTGAAAAAATTTTACCACAACTTAAAAAAAAATTTATTTAAAAAAAATGCTATTTTCGTGATTTTTGCTCAAACTTTCATAGATTGAATTAGTTAAAAAAAAAATAAACTAGGAACATAATAAGAAAAATATCCAAATAGATATACTATTGAATTAGAAAAATTGACAAGATAAATTAAAAAAAATTAGTATAACAGTTGTGTCTGTTTCTTTTTGTCGACACAAGATGGCGCTAAATTCACAGATGACGTTGGATTTTCATCGTATAAAGAATATTTTCAAAATGTGACTTAGTGCCGTTATTTTTTATTTAAATTGAAGATGGTTACGTGACAGAAGTTTTTTTTGGTAACAGCCTTTGTTTGTAGTAAGAGCAATTCTATTGTGGAGTGTTCGAAAATATTGCATACAGGGTTTTAAATTTAAAAGAAAATAAAAATTTTCTATTAAAATGTGAAATCAATTTATATATTTAATAAATACTTACTTTTACAAACGAGTAAAAGTGAGGGCGCGTGGTTCAAAAAATGAACGTGCACATCTCTAATCAATTTTATTGCAATCAAAATCAGCTTATCAAATTTTATTGGAATCTTTCTATTTTTGAACATAGCTCCCATACAAATCATTCTCCCGAAAATAGCTTTTAATGCCAGCTTCCTTAAAAATATATGTAGTAACATACCAATATAAACCATAGGTTACATATAAACCCTCATCCAAAAAACCCATATATGAAGATGAAGATATCTAAATAATATTCGGCAGAAAGAACTTTGAAACGAATCTTAACCTCATAACATAATTTTGTTCTGGTGGGTCCATGATTGCCCATGGGTCCCAAATAGATTACAATCTAGGAACTTTGTTTTTAAATACTATGCTATATGATATCACATGGTCGGGCTTGACCGATTATACTTTCTTACTTGTTATTTTTGCACGAGCATTTTTAGCGTTTTTCACTCATTTTTTATTAAATGATGTTTTTGTATTTTTCACATTTATAATCCGATTCTACCAAAATTTGGCACACATATATATCTAACAAATATGAATTTTCATACCAAATTTTATTACGATCGGATAATTTTTGGAAGTGTTATAACATTTTTAAGAAAAAGGATATATGGCAGGACCTTGAATCCTTGTTCAGATTTAAGTGAAAATTTGCACATACGTTGCTAGTTGTGTGTGTATTAGTATGACAATTTTTTGTAGTTTTGTGGGCATTATTGAAGCTAAAATTACATTTTTCCATTTCAGGACACATGGGAGGTAGGCGTGTCCTTGGACCGATTTGTCCAAAAATTCACATTTTTCTTAACTAAGCTATTCTATGCTTGTGTACCAAATTTCAAAAATTTCTGACAACTCCTTCTATTTATGTCCCTTCGTTATATGGGGACAAAGCACTGTGCGTCGTAATTTCCCACGTTGTTGCATTGGGTTAAATTAAATGTTATTTGAACATCTCTTTTAGTTCCCACGATGTGACGATAATCGCAATGATAAATATAAAGCATAATTATGCTTCTTGCTTTTAAAAATGATTAGATATAAATTAGATTTTATTTGGACAACGGTTCGAACAGAACCTAAGAGTTGTAATCTACCGTTTAAGAAATTTAAAAAATAAATAAATTTGTTTTTTTTAATAAATAAACGGGAAGAAATAATAATTTGCATGCATGCTTGGTGCGGTTTATGGCCAGGCGGCATCATCGGGCTTTACTTCTTCAAAAATGAGGTATGCCAAGCAGTTACTGTGAATGGTGTTCGCTATCGCGAGCTAATAAGGGATTTTTTTTTTTTTGCCAGAAATTGAGGATATGGACCTGGACGATAAGTAGTTCGAAAAGAAAGTGTCGCAAGGCCAACAAAACAATGGCTCTTCTGCACGAGAAATTCAATGGCCATGTCAACTCTCCGTCACGATCATATGATTTGACACCGTTGGCCTTCTTTCTTTGGTAATATTTAAAATAAAAAGTGTACGTCAATAAGCCAAAAACAATTCAAGAGCTAAAGGATTAGATAATTTAACACATTAAGGACATTGAATCTCAATTATGTCTCAGAGGCATTGAAAATATGGACCATACGACAAAGGTATGCTAGCCGCGACGAGCATTTGGCCGATATTTTGTCTCACACATAGTTGTCATAGGTCCTTCTTTATAATAATAAAAAAAAAAATCAGATAATTCTCTAAACACTTTTTGTTTTATTCACAATTAACATTGTGCATTATGGTTGGACCACCCTGAATATTAAGCCTTTAATTGCTTAACAATAAAGAAAATTTAGGCAATATAGCAATAATTCCATCAATATAAATAGCATATAAAACGAAAAATGTTAAAATAACAGTAATATTAATAAGATAGTTTCTTTTTTGTAACTTGCCTAATTTACTTTGTTCACATACAACAAGATAACGCAAGATTTTTTTAATTGAAAGTTTTCATACGTTTTTTGTCGTACATCCACAATTATGCTACATACGATATTATAACGTATTAAATTTTTCGCAAAAGTGGATATACAACAAAATGGCTTCGTAATATCTCATTAACCATAAGAGATAGAGACGCGAGGATTGCGCAGATCGATAGATCTGTTAAATTTACCATAGGAAACGGTCTTATCTCATTTTTTTCGATTTTGTGATATACGACAAGATAACTCCGGAACGACGATATGGCAGCCAAACTAAAAACCCCCAAAATCGAGTCCGCAAAAGCTGGCCTTAAGAAAAAAATATTCCAGATACTGTGAGTTGAGTTAGAAAAAGTTAAATCATTTAGCACCTTCGAAGTATTTTACCGAATACGGCCGGCTACAGAGACGATGTAGCCTATCGAATTTCAAAGGCTAACCAGCCTTTTGGTATTCTACATTCTGTGTAAAAATCACAAATTTAAAAGCACACTAACACCAGGATCTTTAATTATTGTGTTAAGTCAGTGCTTTTATACGTCACCACACAATATAAACGCGATCCAAGCACTCGCTAACCGATGCCTACGAAGGATCTTAAAGTTATTTTTGCCAAATATCATTACCAACACGCAACTATGGCGACAAACAGATCAACGACCAATTCATATCGAAATCTTAAGCCGCAAATGGCGTTGGATTGGTCACACGCTGCGTAGTCCTAAAAATGATATTATATTGCAAGCGCTACTATTTATTGGTAAGCTCAGCGCAACTAAAGCCAACTAAAGCAGTCTAAGCTGAAGTCAAATAAAACATCCTAATAGGAACCAAACCACATGGCAAAATTTCGAATGCAATTGCATCTCAATTACTCCATATCGTCCCCAACTCCTCAAGAATAAACTCCTTCAAACACATGCTTAGCCAAGTCAAAAAAATACAAATCCACCAAGTCAAGAAAATATCCGTATAGTTTGTAGCATAAACGGTAGCTAGACGCGTACATACAATATAGTAAATACACGTCTTTACAATAAAATTTTTTATACAAGGCAATAAAACCTAAAAGACAAAAAAATATTTATTTTGCTCTTAGATGATTTAAACTTTAGTAAATTTGATTTACGCGAAAAGTATTTGCAGCATTAATTGTTGTTGTACATAAATTTTCTATTACATTAAGTGCGAAAAATATGCAGCTGCATTAATCTTTAGATTAAATATAGAATATTTTTAATTAAATTTATTGTAGCGGTTTAAATTTAATTTTTTTTTTTTTTTATTAAATTTATATTTTTTGCGTAAGTGTCGCATGAGTGTCGCAAGAACTATCTATGAAGAAGGAAAAAACAAGTTAATGGGTTTTTAAATTACATCAATATGAATTTGCCAAAGTGATTTTAATTTGGCAGATTTAAAAATTTAAAAAATACTTTGTGTTTTTTTTTTTTTTTTTTTTTTTTTTATTTCTGTAGAGAGAGGAAACAGATCTGTTATAGCACACAGAATGTTTTCTTAATTATGTGGTAAATTACGTAGATTTTCTATAATTTCCTGCCAAATATTAATCATTATGGTGGGTGAAAATATATGAAATTTATAAAAATTTAAAAAATTGGCATAATTCTATACAGGGCTTAAAAACGAAGTCCCAGACGGATTCTTGCCGAAAACCCCAATCAACAACTTCCCAGAAAAATTCTATATAAAAAAGAGTAGATAATTTTAAATGAGTATTTCAAAATAGATCCAAATGCGCCATAACACCTTTCCGAAGGTTTTTATACTTTGATTTTCATATTTCAAATGCTAATATTTTCATATTTTTCATTGTTATTTCTAAATAACTATTGCATCTTTATTTCTTAATGCATTATTAATTTATGATAATTTTTACTCTACTTTTTAGGTTAAAATATGGTTTCAAAACCGTCGTACTAAATGGAAACGTCAAGATAATGTAACCAACTCTGAGGCAGCCGATGTAAAATCGGCAAATCACGGCAAATCGACAACATCATCATCAACATCAACATCCACAACATCGGCAACAACAGATAATGGAAATTGCAAAGGAACGGTAACAACAACAACAAATGGTTCAGTAACCACAACAACATCGTCAACAAATGCTGAAATGATGGTAGTGGCAACAACTAAAAAGAATTCACACAATTCAGCCGGCAACAATAGTAGCAGCACCAATCATAGCAACAGCAGTAATATTGAAAGTAAACGAAATATTGCAAATGAATTAAGTGCAAAATTAACCGCCAAACAAGCGACAAAAATCAAAAAACAATTGAATGCAATACTAGAGAAAACCTCAAAAAATGCTGCAGGCCCAAAGAATGAAAATGGCCATAATACAGGAGGGGGTGCAAATAAAATCTCCTCTTCAGACAAAACATCAAATAATACAAAGGCCATGGATAATAGCACAAATGCCAAACAACAGACAACAGGAGCAACAACACAAAACAATCATCGTCATCATCACAATCACAGTCATCATCACCATCATCAAAATCATCATAGTCACAATCATCGCCATATACCGCATCATCATCATGCAATTCCATTAACGGTGGAGCCTGCAGCACCCCTGGAACAGACTGAAAAATTAGAAATCAAGCTCGAAGAATCACCACAACATCGTGAACTGCAATTAACATTGCTAAGAGCAGCACATGGTCAAAGTCCACACTATGGTGAAATGGATTTTGAAAGTAAATTGGCAGCATCAAAAATTTCGAATGCTTTAGCAATGGCCAAACTAAATGCCAGCGAATGTACTCCACCACCGCCATCACCATTAACCAATGAAGAAAAATCCCATAAAAAAGTTGAAAATGCTGATGAAAAAGAATCTTTCAACAAAAAAGAAAGTTTACAAAAATTAAATAAACTGAATGATAAGGAAGAAATTAAGTCAACAACAAACAGTAACTGTAATGTAGAGAGAGATATTGATGATGAAGAAGATGATAAGAAAATTACTTGTGATACTTTTTACGAGAATCAGCGTTCGGATGATAAAGATCATCAAATGGAATTTAAAGATTTTATTGAGAATAAAAATGGATTGACGGCACATGACAATGAAACAGAAGATGTTGACAACGATGCTAAAATGAAAGAAATTTAAAATTTACTCAAATTTAAGAATATTATATTGAAAAAGATCTTCCAGTCAAAAAAGAAAAGTTAAATGTGTGCCAAAAACTATGAAGAAAAATAATTTAATAAAAATAATGTCTATGATAAAACTAAAATGTAGAAAATAAATTTAATTTGTTAAAATATTATATTGTAAAATCAAGATAAAAATGTCTTAAAAGAAGCTCAATTAGGTTTAAATTAATTATAGAATATTTAAGTTTAAGTTAACCTTTAAAACTTATGTATGAAACTTATGTGTAAAATATATGTCACTATGTTTATGTTTAAAACTTAAAGAATCGAATACATATTTTTATTTAGTCGTTTTGTGTTTTAAATGTAAAATATTAAAGGATTTCAGTTGCGTGAAGCTATAATGAGGATATATCTGAAAGTCCAGGACTTTTAGCTTAATGCACCTCCTGCAAATCTTTACTTCGAAAAAAAACTACCGAATTAAAACAGAATAACGAAACTTTTCCAAAATTTAGACCAAAACTAATTTATGGTACATGAAATGTACCATATGGCAGACCGGCATGAAATCGACCCTGAATCTGTTTCAGCTGACTCTCATGTAAATTGACCTCCTTAGTCCGAATATGAACTCCGTTTGACTCACCACCCCCTATTTTCAAGGGAAAAACTTCGACTTAAGGCTTATGCAAGTACCAAATAAGGATCAAGATAAAGACTGAAGCGGAAATATTTCAAAAAAATAAAAATCAAGGCCTATCCAACAGGTCTGCTTACTTCTACAACAATACAATAATCAACAGGCATTTTGTTTGTGTAAAAGTCCTCGCCGTTGTCAATATCTTACTACTACATAGGCAAAACAAAAGGAAAAATGTGTTTGTGTATGTATGTGTGGTAAAAAACCATACACGTAAACAAAAATATATGTACATGTATAAGGGAAATGTTAACAATTTTTGACATCGTTGAGGAATAAAACAAATAACTATCTGGCTTCTTGCGCAGACCTTTTCGATAGACCTTGAAAAAAATTAATTTGTAAAAAATATAAAAAAAGAGTAAGAGATATAAGATATATTTGGCTATGACGAATCTAATATACCCTTCCTCATGGTTGGAAAAGAACAGAAGAATATATTTTGGCTAAATTCTATCCACCTAGCTTGCTTTTGATGGGCGCCAGGTGAAATAATAGACCGATTTGGCGGATTTTTAATATTTAATAGTGTTTGTATTAGAAAAATATTTTAGCCAAATATGGTCCATTTAGCTCAGACGGTAAGGGTGCTATATTTTGAAAACTTTGCAAATTTTATACACCGAGAATATTTGAGCTAAATTTTATCGAGGTTGGACACTTGTATGGCGGCCAGGTTAAATAGTGGACCGATTTGGCTAAATTTCAATATTTAATACTTCTTATATGTACAAAATATTCGAGCCAAATGTGGTCTTTCTGGTAGTGCCCATACTATACTAAAACCCTTATTTTGGGGAATATAGGAAGAAAAGATAAACTCACTGTTTATTGTTGATGTTGTTAAAAGTAAAGCCTACCTATAGTACACGAAATGTAAAAAGCCACATGCGCATGTGGTTCTGACGTTATTTTGTCATTATCACACAATACAAACTGGCTGTTTTGGCTTTGTAGTGACGTCAAAATTACGTCAAAACGACATGCGCATGTCGCTTTTTACATTCCGTGTACTATTTGCTAAAGACTTTGAGTGTTTATAATTCTATGGCCGTATGGAAAAACTAGATAACTCCATTTTTTTAAAACACGAGAAAAGCACACTTAAAGTTTTAAACATATTTCGCTAGTTATTTAATATTAAACAAACCATTATTTTATATAATGTTAAAGATTTCTAGTTCCATTAAACTAATTTTTGGACATTAACACCGAAAATCAGTGTCAGTTATCTTGTTTTTTCGAAAACAGAGTTATCTTGTTTTTCCAAAAACAAATATTTTTTTTTTTAATTTATTGGAACATTTTACGGAATTAAGGCAACTTAAGTAATGATTTGTGGAAAAACATTAACTATTTGACTCAGCACGTTAATGTACCCGTTTTTTACAAAAAAATGGAGTTACCCGGTTTTTCCAAAAAATATTTTTTTTCCTTTTATGCTTATATATCAAAAGCTAGCATAATTTACGATACTTCGTGAGCTTCTCCCTTTCTTTCGTGAACATATCGCTCATTTATTGCAACATAGTCATATATCAAAAAATCAAAATTATGCAGTTACCTAAGCCAAAGCGCTCCTTGAAACCTTCTTTATATGTAAAAAAAAAAAACAGTTTTATATATCAAATTGAACCAAAGTTATAGCAAAATATCTATCTATATATATAAAAATGAAAAATGTTTGTAAGTTTGTTTGTTTGTTTGTCGCCTTATAGACTCCGAAACTACTGAACCGATTTTCCTGAAATTTTTACAGTAACATCACGTGAGCCCTAAAAATAAAATAGGCTACTTATTTTTTCGATAGGGGCAGGGGAATTGGTACCCCCCATAGGATGCCAATATTAATTATCGCATATCTTAAGAGCTGCTGGACGCATGTTGCTGAACTTTTTGTAGTAGGATCTTCTGAGCCCCGAAATTGAAATAAAATAGCAGCGGGGGTATTGGAATCCCCCATAGGACGCCAATGTTTAACATCGCATATCTTAAGAACTGTAATAGTGAGAATGTTCAAACTTTCTAGAAGTCACTCTTATGGTATACTACACTTTTGAAAATAAAAATAAAGCGGGTAGGCGCAGGGGGGAAATACCTCCCAGAGGATGCATACATTAAATATCGCTCAACTGAAGAACTTTTAAAGGGAGAGTATTAAAACGTGGTTAAAGCTACTATTATAGTAAACTATAAATTTCAATATAAAAATGTGCGGGGTAGACAGGGGAGGAGCAGTACCCCTCATAGAAGACATATTAATAAGAGCCGCTGCAAGCAATTTGTTGAACTTGTGGTAGTAGGATCTTCTGAGCCCCAAAATTGAAATAAAATAGCAGCGGGGGAAGTGGAATCCCCCATAGGACGCCAATGTTTAACATCGCATATCTTAAGAACTGTAATAGTGAGAATGTTCAAACTTTGTAGAAGTCACTCTTATGGTATACCACACTTTTGAAAATAAAAATAAAGCGGGTAGGCGCAGGGGGTGAAATACCTCCCATAGGATGCATATATTAAATATCGCTCAACTGAAGAACTATTAAAGAGAAAGTCTTCAAACGTGGTAAGATCTACTATTAGGGTAAACTATAAATTTCAATATAAAAATAGGCGGGGTAGACAGGGGAGGAGCAGTATCCCTCATAGATAGAAATATTAATAAGAGCCACTGCACGCATTTTGTTGGACATTTGGTAGTATGATCTTCTGAGCCCCAAAATTTAAACAAAATAGCAGCGGGGGAAGTGGTACCCACCATAGGACGCCAATGTTTAATATCGCATATCTTAAGAACTGTTGTAGTGAGAATGATCAAACTTTGTTTAAACTGAAGAACTATTAAAGGGAGAGTCTTCAAAGTTGGCTAAAGCATTGTAGCGAAGCGCAACGGGTTAAGCTAGTATTTTATAAAATGAGTGTAAAAATGTACACTTTAAAAACTTCAATTGCATTTGAATTAAGTTTCCCTTAATTCCTCTTTTTCGGCGCTTTCCCCCCCTTAAAGTATTAGAAATTGCAATTTTGTAGTGGGAGCCCAAAAATTAACGTTCGAGTTTCGAAAAAGTACCGAATTCGTATTTGAGCTTTTAAGATTAGTTTCGAATGTGATATTTACTTTATTTCTATATTTATTGGTTTAAAAGATGGATGGTTGACAAAAAGTTCCAAAATACAGATTTCACCCGTTAACTCCCTAGAAGGGCCTCATTTCAAAAAAGTGCCAGACACCTGTCCGCTTATCTTTCTAAAGAATAACGACAAGTATTACATTTTTTGGATCTCTTTTAGTTAACCTTTTTATCTCCTAAACATTCGAATTTTTAAAAATCCCGTGTGAGCGGATCAATTTGGGCAGAGACCAACCTCAAGTTTTTAGCTTCAGGCGTTTAGGCTATGCGATGATGAATCAGTCAGTTACGTTACATTTTTATATATACACATAGATGAGCCGAATTTTTGTCCCTTCAAGAACTTCAGAAAAGATATAATATGCATATAAAGAATGTATATAATATTCTTTGAATTCTCTTTGTTACATTTCGCTCTTTCTCTCTTAGTTTTGTGAAACAACTTCATTTTAAACTTTTAATTTTTCTGTTTTTAAAGACACTATGGAGTTACCTTGTTTTTTCAAAAAATGCATGGAATTGTCTAGTTTTTACATAAAAATTTGTATTTTTGTGATTTTTATTTTTTAAATAACATTTAAATGAGAAACTGTATAAAATTTTCGATCTGAAAGAGAGATAGTAAATGAAATACGCTTTCTTTTTTTGATGTTATCTCAATTTTCGCAAAAAGTGGAGTTAACTAGTTTTTCCATACGGCCACAGAATTCTTTTTCGCTTTAAGGTTTTATTTGTATAATACTTTTAGCTTTTCTAAAATCTTTGGAAAAGGTTTCCTGATGATCTGGGGTTTAATCACCTACGATATCGAGCAAAATTGATCGAAATTATTTGGTGCCTTTTATGAACTTAATTCGATTTTCGACAGCAGTCGAATTAGCTGATCGAACGAATTTTCATTTGGTATTATGGCGCGCATTCGAAAAAATTTACTATTGTGATTTTGTTAATTCACAGTAGTACATTTTCGATCAGCTGTCACTTAAAATAAAAAATTTTTGTTTAAAAATTTAAAAAATAAAATTAAAGTTAAACGTGATTACGGCGAATTATGGTTGTTTACAAATAATTTAGCTTCAGTGGGGTTTCATCCCATTTTTTTACATGCTGAACTTTGCTGCAAATCATTTGGTGAAAAAAGAATTTTGTTCCATAAGGAATATGAGCGGTTCCAATTGCTGTTAACGACGTTGGACTTGCATAAAATGAACAAAACAGATCAAGAATATTGCATTTGGTATACGAACACCAAAAAATTTACAAATAGTTACATTTTCAACAAGTTTTTTACATTTATTTGCACAGTCGAAAGCAAATTTGTTTTCGTTGAAAAATTCGATGCACAACGAAAATATTCGACAGTGCTGCCAACTCATAATACCAAATTAAGATTCGATAGTCGATGTTCGATAGCCAGCGAAAATCGTTTATCGAATTTAACTCATAATAGGGGCCTTTATTTTGGTATCATGAAACTCGATGTCGAATGAAATGTATTGAATTTAAAATAATAGTATTCGATATCGAGTTACTCGACATAACATTTATCGGGTTTTCATTCTCAACGTCAGTGTCTATCTTTTATTCGATACTATAAGCAACCAGTGAAATGCGAATAGAATCTAGCTTTCACTCAACAATTAATTTCAGTGTATTTATCAAATATGAAAAATTGGGAATTAAGCACGTCATACAGAAATCTTATTAATAATAAATTTTGTATTCACAAAAATAACATTGATAAATATACTTGAATGTGCCAGTGCAAAAAATTAAGTTCATAATCGTAAATTATAAGATTTATTAGTAAAATTAAGATTTATGGGTAAAATGTCGTGTTATTTTGCTTATACATATCTAATTCATTTATGCACCGATCTGGCTGAATTTCAATAGCAAATTTTAACGGAGAAAATTTGACATAAATTTATAACAACCTGTCTCCATCATATCTGCGGTCTTCTGAAAACCCATTTCACCATACAGACGGTGACCGTTAAATCAACTTCGCTACTTATAGCGAAGTCGAGAATATGGGTGAATTCCAAAAGGGCTTTGCAATGCAACCGACCAGTCATACAACCATTTAAACATTGACAATGTCATACGCCCCAATATGTACAATAACAATTATAGATGCGCAATCTGTGCGTCAATAACTTTGTTGATGCTTTGTTAATATTTTTACGAAGTAATCAACGCAGCACGTTACTTTGTACCGAAATAGTATCAAAACCGTATCACTGCAATGTATTTTGATGTTTTCGAACTCACCTTTTATGTATGTAGTTTGTAGGGCTAAAGATCAATATTGTAGAAATGACAAACTTCTTTATACCCTTTCCACCATTGGATGAAGACTATAAAAGGGGGGCTCCCTGATATTCGAAATCGGGAGGTCAGTTTACATTAAAGTCAGCTGATTTGAAATCACGTGATTTTCAAAACAGGTCCGATATTATACTTTTTCCATAGCGAGTGGAACCGAAGTGAAATTCTGTAGCTCGCCAAACGTCTTTACTAATCGCTTTATAATTATATGTAGGTACTAGATTGCCGGTAAAACTCTCATCCTGATGAAATAAATCAGAATTGGTAATTTAATAAATTTTAAGGAGAACTCAGTAAAGTAGACAGTCCTAAATGGTTCATGATTAATCTATTACTTTTTTAATGTTACCTTTACGAGTAGTTCAGTTTGGTAAGCATTGGCTGAATTTATAAACACAGTGTTACAATGAAACACTGAAATGCATAGAATTCATAAACTCCATAGCTTTTGTGCAGACAATGCATTGAGTTCATTATTGCGTGATAACCGCATTCACTGCACAACTTTTGCGAAATGTGTGATTTGTTTTTATTTGTGATGCTATGCCATCGCATTTATTTTCTGTGATGCTTTGCAACAACGCGTTTATGTAATAAGATATTAATGTCATTCGATGTATATCCATATAACGTATGTCGAAAATAATGAATAACTATTTAAAGATTAAGACTTTTTTGGCTTCGCGAAAAGCCAGGTTTTTAGGGACAGAAAACTGAAAGAATTTCATAATGTATTTGTTTAGGACATCTCAATAAGCCTTGGGACCTCGCGTATGGCGAAATTCCCCAAAATTAAACAAACTCGTACTTTTAACAAAAATTTCAGCTTTTTGACCGATTTAATGAAGTAAATTTGGAATTATGGCAAAGGTGAAAATTTTTTTCGTATCTTGGTTATATTAAACCAGTCCTTGTTTGTCCCTCTCCGGAATTAAGATTTTAATTAACACCACTAAGGAAAACTATTTAAATGCCAAGAAAGTTTGCTTTTTTTAAGATCTGGTTTGAATGTCTTACTTAATGGTTTTTCAGAAGAAATTCGTTTTTTGATAAAAATTATCAAATGTGAGAAATCTTAAATATTAGAGATTTTGTTTCAGCATCAGAAAATTTCATTATTAATACGATTTCCGTATGACGTGCTAAATTCCCAATTTTTCATATTTGATAAATACACTGAAATTTATTGTTGAGGGAAAGCTAGCTTCTATACGCATTTCACTGGTTGCTTAGGCCATCTCTTCAGGAAACCTTTTCCAAAGATTTTAGAAAAGCCAAAAATATTAAACAAATAAAACCCTAAAGCGAATAAGAATTATAAACACTGTAAGTCATACTTGTAACAATATCAAAGCTTAAACAAAAACCAACAATAAACAATGAGTTTATCTTTTCTTACATCCCCCTACAATTGGTTGGGTTCTTTCCGACTCGAATTGTAGTTGTAAGTGGGTTAAAAGAAAAAACAAAAATAAAAAACAAACTGCTTCATTCTAATTTCGTTTGTGTCATTAATAGCTGCTTTACACTATCACACAAGTCTTACGTATTTTGAAAATAAAACAAACTTGTCATGATAAGTTGTTTTTGTTTTTTGAAAATTTTCAAAAATTATTTAGAACAGGGAAGCATTTTCGTAAAGTACTTCAAACTTTGTGGGATAGTGTAAAGCGGATCTCTGCAGTGGTGTGTATTGCAAGTTGTTCTAACCCAAATTACTAGAGTACCCAGAGACACAAGGTGAAACGAAGTTTGTCACATTCAGCCCAATTATGAATTCAAATTCCCCGGGATTTTTTTCCCCTTTCCCCATTTTTACAATTGAGTTTACATAGGAAAAATGGGAAAAGGAAGAAAACTCCAGGGGACCTTTTTTTTTGGGCTGATTATGATAAGTTCGAATTTGTTAAATGGAATTTTTGACATAAATTTTTTTCTTTTAAAGAGCTTGATGGAAATTACTTTTGTTTTTTAATACAAGAATTGAGTCATTTAGGATTTCGGAAGTGAATATCCATACTTAAAAATCAAGATTGATATTAGAAATTAAACAAAAAAAAAAAAAACAAATTTGTCCCAAAAATTAAAAACACTTTCACAATTATTTTTTAACTTCAGCCCCTCACTGTCTTTTTTTCTAACCAAATTATAGAATAAGTTTTAATGGCGAAATACATTGGTCAAATTTCCCATCAAGCATTATTGTTCTATCAGTAAAAAATGTATTTGTAGTTTGAAACTAGCGATGCTGGATGTAAAATCAAACCAATTTAGATCAGTGTTCGAAAATAAACTGCGCATTATTTAGATCACGGTACACACACCAAGAAACGATATCTATTTTTTTAAGTATTTGGCTGACTTCCAAAACGTCAAATGCTTTGTATAAGAACAAAGTATAATGTTTCATTACGCCGCAGTACAATATATATGCAATGCAAACCCTTCCAAAACATCAATGGTAAGTATTAGTAACGCAGCAAAAAGCAATCAGAGCATCGGTTTTAAAGTTGATGCTTTGTTATATTTGACATTTAATTTGCAAGCAATACAGATTTATTTTAATATTATGCATTGCATCACTTACATTTCAAAACGTTTTAATAAACAGAACACATAGTTGCATTGTTTCGGTAATTTGTACATGTGCATGGTTGAAATACAGTATTAAAACTGTATACAAACTTTGTTTTAGTACGTTTTGGAAGTCAGCCTATTTGTGTATTAGTACACAACCCTTAATACCGTTCATAACTATTTTCACGAAAGTGACAAAAATTATGAAGTTTTCCGTTTTTCTCGTAGTCCCTATTTACGTTATAAGATTTTTGTCGTTGCGATTCTTACCTTATAGGCGCGAGGGGAGAGAGGAAGAAAAAGGGGTACACATACGACTGTACTCTTCGATTCGTTTTGTTCGCTCCTTTGTTCTTCTATTTGACGAAAGATGTGTTAAAGTCCAGTGGCAGTCAGACCGATTTCAAAGAAGAAACAACAATAATCGGAACGACAAAAATTGTATAATGTAAATTGGGACTTATTAAGGCCCAACCATAATGTGCTTAAGTTACCTTAAGCAAATGTGCGAATACATGTAAATTATATGAGGCAAACCACATTGAACTTAATGAATCTTTTTACTAAGTTTAATGAAACTGTCATTTGCTTAAGCAAAGTGCGAAACTGATCGCACATTCCGTACGGAATCAAGTGTTTTTTTATTTTGTTTTCTTAAGTACATTTGAGAGACTTTTTGTTAATTTTTGGCAGTAGGTTAAGCAAGGCTGTGAATATTATGGTTGAGCCTTAAAACTGAACAATTGTTTTGATTCTGAAGACATAAATTATATATTAATGTTCTTGAGTGTTTTTTTACAATAATGAAGGAATGAGCAAACAAAATATATTTGCAACGCTCCTCACTAGTATTGTTGTTGTTGCATTTGCACAAATAGTCTGTGTGTGTATTGTATACATGTTTGGTTTTTGTGAACATTTTTTGTTAAGTAACCAGGGAAAAGGGCGATGAGTACAACAGAAACGAACGAACATTATTGTACTGAGCCGAACACAATAAAGTTTATGGATTTTTTACGAAACAGAACGCAATAAAATCTTCTCATCTTTATGTTGAGATTAGTAAAATATTTTTATTGTATACGAAGATCACAAACATAGCAACCGTACCGAACACTAAAGAACGTTATATAATATTTATTTTCGAGCACTGATTTAGATATTACATCAAGCACACGTAAACGAGCTTGATGTCAAGCAATATTACAGTGTTTTGGGCCGTTTTATTCCGAAGTAAGTTAAATGTTAAAAACGATTTCTAGTTTTTAAGGCTACAAGACCTAACATAAAGTAATAAAAAAGGCTGTAGGAAATATCGCCCAAAGAAAAATCGCCCAAAAAAAAAAATGAAAAATCGCCCAAAAAAATTGCATGTAAAATTGGGCCTGATTTCATATGAAAAATGGCCCAAAATTTTTGGGCTATTTTTCGTTCTTGTTGGGTGATTTTTCGTTTTTTAAATTTGGGTGATTTTTCATATGAAAAATGGCCCATTTTTTTGGGCCATTTTTCATTTTTAAAATTCTACCATAATCTCACATAGCAGAGAAAACCATGTTTTATTATGGTTGCAAACAACAAAACTATTTTTCAAGAAACTAATTTAACCATAATATGGTTGTCGGCGACAATGATTTGGTTAAATTAAACATAATATGGGTAGAATTTTTTTAAAAATGGTTTTGTAGCTTTTTCTCTGGGTGTATATATTAAATATATATGTATCAAAAATAAGGATTTTCTCTTCTATGGTGTAACAAATACTGGCTTCGCTAACTAAAGCTTCTCTGTATAGCCGGCCTTCGGCCGGGCGCAAGGATTTTCTCCTCTATGGTATAACAAACACCGGCTTCGCTAACTAAAGCTTCTCTGCGTAGTCGGCCTTGTTCGGAAACAAGGCAGTTTTTCGAAGCTTTACTTAGCGAAACCGGTTTTTGTTAGACCATAAAGGAGAAAAACCTTGCGCCCGGCCGAAGGCCGGCTATACAGAGAAGCTTTAGTTAGCGAAGCCGGTCTTTGTTATACCATAGAGGAGAAAATCCTTGCGCCCGGCCGAAGGCCGGCTATACCGAGAAGCTTTAGTTAGCGAAGCCAGTATTTGTTATACCATACAAGATGAAATCCTTATTTTGGATAGATATATTTAATATATACACCCGGAGTAAAAGCTATAAAAATATTTTATCCATATTATGTTTAATTTAACCAAATCATTGTCACCGACAACCATATTATTAGTATCTTTAAAAAAATCATTTGAAATTTTAACGGTATTTTAAAAAATAATTTACACATTTTTGATTATAAGTTAAGTTGCGGACGTTATGACACTTTGCAAAGTGTCATAACGACCACGGACGTTATGACAATTCTTCGATGGACATTATGCCACTTTTAAAAGTGTCATAAAGTCCAAGGACACTACGACACTGGACGTTATGACATGTCACCTAAATTTAAATGAATAATAAACACTTTTTTGCAAATTGAGTAATTTTTTTTTTTTTTTTTTTGGGAAAAAATTCGTTTTTGGGTCATTTTTCATTTTCTTTTTGGGCCCTTTTTCGTTTTTTTTGGGCTAAATTTCATATTTACCTTTTTGGGTCATTTTTCATGTTCGCTTGGGCGATTCTTCATTTGGGCGATTTTTCATTTTTTTTTTTTTTTTGGGCCATTTTTCTTTGGGCGATATTTCCTACAGCCAATAAAAAATCTAACAAAATGTAGCTATTAATATTTCATGTGATAAATTGAAAAATAAAAAAATTTAATAAGAAAAAGTAAAGAAAAGTATACGGTAGAATAAAAATCAGCCAGAAAAACACACATAAAATTTAATAAATATTTTACAATATTCAAGTTTAAAATATCACCTTAAATTTAAAATCACTCTAAAGTTAAAAAAAAGCTCAATTTTAGCTCTTTATAGAAATTGTAAATAGGTATAAATTATATTTTAGAAATTTGTTTTAATAAAACTAGTTTGTATATTCTAAGATTTCCTAATATTATTATTAAATTTATTATAATTTTGTAATAACAATATTCTAATGAAATCAATTTTAATCTGATTTAAGAGAGAAAAAAAATATACAATAAATTATTTAATGTACAAAACTTATGTTTAACTTAAAATATAACTAATAATAAGATGTAATAATAATAAAAAAAAGAAACAGTCATTAAATATACGCCAATAATAATTGAAAATTTTTTTTTTTTATTGTTATGAAAAATATTTAAGGTACATCTATTACACCTTCCTCGCTAATTAGAAATTCTGCATATTCTATGGGTGATTCGGGAGAATAGAGAATTTCTAATTTACGCACAGTTAATAGTATATCATGATGTTGTATTTGTTTGGGAATTTTAACAATACGCATGCGAGTCCGACCCAAATGGGCCCAAGAAAGACCCAAACAAGGAACAGCAGGCTCCTTGTCACTGACCGTGGCCACCTGATAAAAAAGAATCGGGCACAATATTATTTTTCAGATTTTATTAACTTTAATCACGGCTTTATGTTAGTGCATGCTGACGATTATGTTAGAAGGAAGAGATTAGCAAAATTAAAAATAATTATTGAAGAAAAAAACGTGCTCATAAAATATTAAGCAAATAAATTGTAAGCAAAAGTGGTGTAATAAAAAATATTTGGTAAAATAAATCAAAAAGTTAATGCATAATCTTGCTACAATAGAAATTAAAATGTCATACTACTAAAAATTTAGGCTGGTGATTAAGTTGTTCAAGTTCAAAGAAAATTGTGCCTTATGGGAATTAACCGAATCTGCAATAAGAGGCGGGCAAATACCCACATAAAAAAATATTAAAGATTTGAAGCAAAACTTTAACCAAAGACCTTGAATAATTCTATATCTATGTCTGTATTTCAATAGCCTTTAGTAAAAAGTGGTCTGATATTACAAAAATTCTTATATATGGGTATTTCCGCCGAAAGGTACACCGCAACAAAAAAATGATAAGTTCTTGTACGTTTTGCTATGATAAAAGTTCTTAAAAAGAGGCATTATGCATTGACTTTTTCTCTCTAAAACCTTTCGGAAGGTACAAAGAGTCAAAATAGAATGCACAATAAACTATGCGATAACAAATAACAGTAATTTTTTTCTTTGTATTATCTTTGATGTCATGTGCGACATTGAAAAACATCATTTTCTATCAGTGCGTCGAAAGTAAAAGTAGAAAGCTCATCAAATTACCAGGCCAAACAGAGATTTTTTATAAAATTAAAATAAAAAAAAAAATTTCTGTAAAATAGCATGATTTGTGATCTTGGTACTTATATAAAGTTGTTCACGTGCGACATCGTAAGTGGGAAAATTAAAAATTTGAAAATTATTTTTTTATATATGTAAATGACAATTTTGACAGTTTTCTGAAACTAGCTGTTCAACATTCCAATATTGCTCCCAAAAAAACAAAAACTATTAAAATATTTTCCACAGATGTCGAGCATCTTTTGTCTGAAAAAAGGAGGGCTCGAAGAGAGTGGCAATTGCACAGATCCCCTCAACTTAAGAACTTACTTAAAGAGTGTACAAAAAGACTAAGAAAGTTACTGCAGACTAAGAAAACGGCTTCTCTGGAAAAATATCTTGAGGAACTTGATGCAACCCCACAATCAAACTACTCATTATGGCGTGCAGTTAGAAATCTCAAAAGGCCAGTTGTCTCTAAACCACCATTAAGAAACTTGAATGGAAGTTGGGCAAGAAATGATGTTGAAAAAGGAAATCTGTTTGTCAATCATTTAAAAAACGTATTTACCCCAAATATATCTCACGATATTGCGGTCGAGTTACCTCCTGTTGCTGCTAGAGCAGCTGTTCCGCTAAGATTTGAGATAAGAGAAATCGAAAAGGCTATTTGTGATTTAAACCCCAAGAAGGCTCCTGGTTTTGATAAGATCAGCAACAAAATGCTTTTGGAGCTACCCAGCATAGCAAAGAAAATTATTCTTTTAATTTTTAATGCTATTTTACGCCTTGAATACTATCCTCAAAAGTGGAAGGTCTCCTTAGTCACCATGATACCTAAACCTGGAAAGGATCACACAAAAGTTCAGTCATATAGGCCTATAAGCTTACTTTCTAATAAATCAAAGCTGTTTGAGAAGCTGTTAGCGTCAAAATTAACCCCAATTTTAAATGAAAATAGATGTATTCCTAACCACCAATTCGGCTTTAGAAGAGAACACAGCACAATTGAGCAAACTCATCGTATAGTAAACGCAATAAGAAAAGCCTTTGAAGAAAAAAAATATTGTTCCGCTCTCTTCATCGATGTTTCTCAAGCTTTTGATAAAGTCTGGCATGAAGTCTTATTACATAAATTGAAGCTCAACTTACCAGTAAACACACACAAGCTGTTAGAAAGCTACTTAGTCGGTCGAAAATTTATTATTAAAGAAGGTGATTATTTAAGCTCTCCTCAGCAAATTGACGCTGGAGTCCCTCAGGGAAGCATCCTGGGCCCACTTTTATACTTAATATATACCTCGGACATGCCAACAAACAACTACACACAAACTTCAACATTTGCTGATGATACAGCTTTTTTGAGCGTGCACGAAAACCGTCAAGAAGCATCTCGATACCTACAGGATCATATATTTCAACTCGAACTATGGTTAAAGCAATGGAGGATAGAGGTCAATGAGCAAAAATGCGTACATATAACATTCACCTTGCGTCGGGAATCATGCCCCCCTATTAAAATCAATAATCAAATAATACCTCAAAATTCGCATGTAAAATACCTCGGTATTCATCTCGATCGCCGTTTAACGTGGAAAAGCCATATAGAGGCAAAAATAACTCAAATGAAACTAAAAGCCATCCAAATTCATTGGCTTATTGGAAGAAACTCTGTCCTAAGTCTCGACTGCAAACTTCTTCTTTACAACTCCATCTTAAAGCCAATCTGGTGCTTTGGTATTCAGTTATGGGGCACTGCCTCGGCCTCTAATATCGAAAAAATTCAAAGGCGCCAAAATAAACTACTTCGAATAATCACAGCTGCCCCTTGGTATGTTAAAAACTCAAATATTCACAAGGATCTTAATGTTCCATTAGTTAAAACTATGATTAAGAAATATGCAGTAAAATACTTAAAAAGGCTCGAATTGCACCCGAACCCACTAGCACGAAATATTCGAAATGATAGCGGCCACACTCGCTTAAGAAGAAGAGACACTGCAGCACTTATCCAATTAGATGAGCGATAAACACCTATAAAAGTGAACAGAACCCGCGATGAAGAAAATTTTTGTCTGACACTGGCAGGACAAAAAATAACGTATTAGGTTAAGATTTGATTAATTATTGTAAGTTCATATTTAATATATGAAGATTCAATAAATAAATAATGAAGAAAAAAAACAAAAAAAAAATATGTTAATGATTTATTTATGTTAATATATATATTTCAATCATTTTAATCTAGATGAGCAAAAAAAAGCACTAAATTCAAAAGTGTGTGTGTGAAAAATAAAAAAGGGGCTTAATTTGTAGGCGTGTCATAAAAGTGGGCATATTAAAATCTATACATACGTAGTTTTAGAAGGAAGGACTTTCTTGGCACGGGAGAAGGATCCGAGATGACATAAGTGGCGCCCAGAATTTGAGATCGGATTAAAAAGTCACCAAAGACAGAAATGCAGCCACTATCGAGCCATGAACAACGATATGCAATATGATGAGATCGGACTTTAAATGGCAGCGCTAAATATAAAAAACCAAAAGGGCTGTATTTTGGGGCGTGGCAAAAAAATGTTTCCTGTTTTAGAAACTTCATTGACATATCTTTCGTTCTAGGAGGTGACAGGCACAACTTTTTTTTTTTGTATGGAGGTCGACCCAGTCTAATCAACATACATATGTATATATCATGATGGAAAAAAATGACATGTGCGACGGATCACGTGCAACAGCGATTAAAGCTAAATTAAAAAAAGTATGAATTATTTTTATTTAAAATGACAGCAATAATGAAGAGACATGAGTGCATTACATTCTACAATTGTTCGCATTCAAATATTGGCTCAGGTTTCGCTGAAATCGGCATTCGAATTAATGGCCACAAAACCCACTTCTGTTTTCGTCACGTGCAAATGCCTTGTTTTTTGCAATTTTCTTGAAAACGAAACAATTTATCAAAACGAACAATAGCACCAATTATAGGGCTAATTAATAGCTATAACTTGAATCTATTGCCAAAATAAATATACGTTTTATTTTGACATTTTTTTAACTTTAAATGTGTATGATGGTCACGTTCGACAAAATTTTGCAACTACCCAGCAAAAAAAGCGTTAAAAAAGATGTTATTAAATCACCACAACTCGCAAACCCGAAGTACTTCAAATTCGGGTGAATTTAACATTAGCATGTCATTGGAAAAATGTTGTTCATTTTCTACTACTTTTAACTGCATATATTCCACGTTTCTAGTACTTTTAGAGTTTTGATATTTGAATGTCAATTATAAGTAGGGGAAAAAATGTATACTAAAATAACTTTAAGATGCTAAACAAAAGTAGTTCTGCAATAGTAATGAAATTGTCAATTTAAGAAGTGATATTAATGCAGTGATTTTAAAATGCATCTATATCGATTTTAAACATTTAAAACTCCTTTAATTAAGTAAAAAGCATCACTCTTAACTAAAAATGAAAAAAGATATGGTTTCGGTAGTTTTTTTTATTATTAATTAATTTAAATTTTTTTTTGTATTTTTTAATCTAATTTTTATCAAATATGTATAAAATTTATTTGCATGGCAAAAAAAAAATTAAAGTATTACAGGAACAATTCATGTTTAGTATTTTTATAAAAAATAGTTTCAATTTGTTTCGAAGTAAACGTGCATTAAATATACCTTGTTCAATCCTTTTTAAAAATGTCAGGCCAACTACATTCTATACAATTATTTAAGAACAAATGTGCTATTCAAAATCTTATTTCATATTTGTACTTCAAAACTACATCTTTAAAGCTGAAAAGTAGCATTAGCTTCTTTGGATGTAATAAAGATGCCGTTTATGAAGTATCACTTCCATTTTTTTTTTTTTTTTGCTGGGTAGTATTAGATCAAAGAAAGTTTTTATTCGGATACGGAATAGAAGTCTGCAACATACCCACTTACAGATCATTTCAAGTTACGCACACAATGAATCGAATGAGTAGACATTTTTTACAATTCATTTGATGAATCGTTTTGTGTTTTTTGTTTATTATGCATGTACAGTAGAGCGAGTCAAAAAAAAAAATGATTTTGTTACCCCTCTGAAAATAAAGCGTGATATGTTTTATGATGATTCCCAAAATATTTTGGTTCTAGCGTTGACCATCCGTGAGCTGCACCATTTTTAAAAAAGGTATTTTTTCAGTTTTTCGAATTTGTTTGTACTTTGCTCCAAGAAGACGTAAATAAAATTTGGTATCATCGAAAAGAGTTTTTGAAGCAGCTTCCAATGGTATATAAAACTTGACCACTTGCGACCTACTAATTGAGATATTTAACTAAATACATATTTTCGTTTCGGGTTTTCATGCAAATTCTACGTGTGTGGAAAAATACCTTTTTTAAAAATGGTCCAGCTCACGGATGGTCAGCGCTAGAACCAAAATATGTTGGGAATCATCATAAAACATATCAAGCTTTATTTTCAGAGGGACTCATGCTGGAAGAATGAGTCTGGAATTTAACGACTACTGTAGAAGTCGTCAGAACGAGGAGGAAGAGGAGACTGTGCTTCTCTTTCTTTGTCATTGCCCTGGATTGCGGGGCATTAGGGAAGAATACCTGGGGGAACCGGTGTTTCCCTGCTTGGGGGATCTGTCCAGGATGAAACTAAAATCGATCCTTCTCCTCACTAGGAAGACGAAGTGGTTGGACTTTGCAGTGACGCCATCTGAGTAACTGCTCTAAGGGATGGGCATTGGCGCCGGGTATCACAAAGGGACCAATAAAGGACCAAAGTGAGCTGTCTTTTTGATGGCTGCCCATGGAACCTAACCTAACCTTATTATCAGAGGGGTAACAAAATCACTTTTTTCAGCTCCATACAAGTTGAGTCGGTCTAATGTACAGTCGTTATATTCATAAAATATTTTTAATTTGTATAAATATGTATATACTAGATGACCCGTGTGAATATTTCGCACCGTTAGTTGTCATTTTTGTAACATAAAATGAAAATAATTATTAGAAATTTTAGTAACTTCAGTACATTTTAAAATATAATTTTTATCAATGAAAATATTAATTTTTCAATTTCTAATTATTTTTCGTCATTAGTGTTAGAAATAAGCTTTAAAATGAGATATCATTCATTAAATTTGATGCGGTGGTATGGGAGATATTTGCAACCGACAAAAAAAAGTGCTTTAGAAATAATATATATGACTAGCTGACCCGGTCTGCGTTGCTGGCCCTAAGCAAACATTAGTGTTGTATTACCAGACGATTTAAATTGAGCTTTAAACGAAATTTACGGCCTTTAAAATTTTCCTTCCGCAAAAACCTAAGTTGGACCATGGCGATGATTTTAAAGAAACAAATCGTCCAAATCGGTCTAGCCGTTCTCAAGTTATGCGCTTAATAGAAAAAGTGGGCGTAAAAGTAGGCGTGATACTTTTTTCTTTCGATGAAAACGTAAAATGTATTAATACGAACATTTGAAAGAAAAATTTGTCAAATCGATGGAGCCGTTTTCTGATTTTAGGTGATTCGAAAAAAGTGGGCGGGGCAAAATTTTCTTTTCGTATAAATCTAAGTTGGACCATGGCGATAATTTTAAAGAAAAAATCGTCCAAATTATTTAGTCATTGCTGGTGCAATATGAAAATTGGATTTTGCCACGCCCCTCCGCCCGCAGACCAAAAATCAAAAATCAGACTTCACAGTGTCACCCGCCTGAATATTCAGAAGATTCCCTGAAAATTTCATCAAAATCGGACCAGCCGCTTTGCAGTCCATACGTTACATACACACATACATACATACATCCTATTTTATATATGTATATAGATGAATATGACTGTATAGAAATACCAAACAAAAAATGTGAAAACACAAAACGAAATGTAAAAACAGAAACGATTTATCATGGCCATGCGATTTATTAAAAAATAAAAATTTCAACTCATTCAATTCATTGTGTCAGTGAATTAAAATGATTTGTAAGTGAACTTGCTTCAGCTCCCTAATGCGAAAGCAAAACACAACTTTATCAAATTATTAAAAAGAAAACCTGAAAGTAATATAACTGCATAAAAATTATTAAAATGACTAAGTAATTTATAGGGTTTTTTGTATGATTTATATCAGTAGAATGATCCTTAATCTAGTTTTTTTCTAGATCATTCGGCCTAATTAAGATAGTATCGAAAAAATTTTTAAAAGTTTAAATTAAACATCAGACCCTAAACATGAATCGGTACTTTGTAAAATTAATGATGATGCTGTATTAAAAAAACAAACATTCAAGAAACATTTTTGGGAGTAATAACCAAAATGTTTCATAATCAGGCCAGGCACAGAAATCAATTCCGTTCGAAAGTGATTTGCTTTTATGTGAAGCAAGAAACGAAATTATTTCCACTTTCGATCGAAATTGATTTCTGTGACTGGCTTGAATATTTCAAATTCTAAGGAATTTTAAATGCCAAGATACTCAACCGATTATCTTTCATTAATATTGCGTTATGACGTTTTGTTATGGACCTCCACAAATGTAGTTTATTGTTGGTTGCCCCGGTAGGTTAGTTGGAAGTGAGCTAGTCAATCCGTGCGGGGGTTGCGGGTTCGATTCCAAAAGTTTAGAAATTAAATCGTGATAAAAATTATTGAAATTTATTTCAGAAAGCCTTCGAGCTTGTTTTTTGCAGCATTTGCGATAATTAAAAAGATTTCACATTGAATATTTTATAACGTTAAACATTTTCCAAAGATTCTTTCGAACAATTAATCGGTCATTATTTCGACGTTCTAAATGATAAACTGCTTCGACTTCGAGTTAAGTTCCTCAAATTGCAAAAATATATTTGTTATTGACTTCTCTGGTCGATGAATGTTCTTTAATTGTTTTTCTCATAAATAAATTGGATGTAAGTCGACCGATCGGCTCAGACTCACTTTCTGAGTCGAACTAATGACCCCCGCCCTTACTTAAGGGCAAACAAATTTCACATATCTGATAATATCTAAATTATATTCGGCACAAAGAACTTTTACATAAATCTTAACCTCACAACATAATTGTGTTTAGGCAAGTCCATGATTGTCCATGGGTCCGAAATTGTTTTTTATATACTGTGGTATTCGATATAATGTCTTACTTGTTTACATATAAAGAAGGTATAAAAGAGCAATTTTGCTTAAATAACTTCAATTTTTTTTTTTTTTGAGGTATGATTACGTTGCAATAAAAAAGCGATATGTACTATGTTTGTATAGTTGTATTCATTTAATAAAAATTTTAAAATTAATAACAAGTAAATAAACAAGTAACAATTGTTACAAATTTTTAACAATTTTAAGTAAATGAACACAGCTTGTGTAATTAAAAAAAGTTTTAGGATGTGAAATTGAGAGCCGTGCAAATATTTTTTTAAAATGTATACACTGTTATATATATGTACATTTGTGTATAGAAAACATTTTTTATGCTCACCTGATTGACACATATCACTGCACAATTGTATTTATCTGCAAAATGAAGTAAATAATTCGCCAACTTGCGCATATCTTTAGCCCGTTCAATATAATTTGTATAAGTACGAAAAACAGCAGCCACCGAGTCAATAATAATCAAACCAATGCGTACCGAAGACATCAGTTTTGGCAAACGTTCGGAAACACACTTTAAAAGTTCTTCCTTAAAGGGCCAAGAAAACGCGTCAATAAAATTAAGTATTTTTGCAAGGACGCAATATATTACACAAAAATATTTAATAAATTTGAAAGAATTTTCAAAAAAATAAGCAACTTACACTGTGCAAAACATGTTCCACATGAACATTAGCCAAATAGTTAATATTTAGTGAAGGGTATTTCTTGTCAAAAGTTTTAGACATTTCAAATAAACGTTTTGAGGGAAAGGTATCCTCTGTGCATATAAATGCAACACCTCCACCTAAGCCACCCAATTCATGGGACAGTTGCACTGTCAATGATAATTGTAAAAGTAACTGGGTCTTACCAGCACCAGAAATGCCGCAAAATTCTGTAATACCGCGAGTAACAATGCCACCTCGGGTACATTTATCTAAAGCGGAACAGCCAAAGCTTAAACGAGACCATTTTATACAATTAGGAAGACTTAAAAGTTCTGAAACTGAAAAAATATAATAACTTTTGTTTGAACACAACAAATAAGGCAGCTTCTTACCCTTTATTTCCTCCTTTGCCAATATTTTAGCTGCTGAAGATTTCAAGACATAAATATCTTCAGGTCTACTTTCTTGTAGTAATAAATGAGCCATGGGCGTTAAAATGGCCTGTTCGGCACTTTTAATTTTAGCTTATTTTCAAGAAAAAAAAAAGAAATTAGTAAATTAATAATTTTTGTAGCATGACAAATTGAATATGCATGTACCTTTTTCAGCTAAATCTTTGGACCCGGCAGATAAATTTTCCAAGAAATTTGCCATTTTACAGAAGTTCACGTAAGAAAAACTTTTTTGTAAGTACCGTTATTATCTGTATTATTTGTGTAGTTGGCTGGATGACTATAGTTTTTGCGTGCTAATGCATGCATTGCATGTTAATTCACGTTAAAAATGATTAAACTTTTACAACTATAAATTTATCACACTTGAAGAAGATTTTATAACAAACACTTATTTACAATTTATTGATTAAACACTTTTTTATAAATTTACACACTTTTTCCAAATTTATTTAGAATTTTTTTGGAACACGACGAGTTACTTTTTTAAGGTTTAATTTTCTATTAAATTTTAAAGAATAATCGACACTTTTCAAGTTTATCTTTTTCTTTAAGCAGTTACTACACTTTTCTACTTTTTTAAACACTTCATGGTTTTAACAAACAGTTTTGTCTCTCTTATTAACCGGAAAAAAGAAAATTTTGCGACATTTCGATTAAATTCCCGCACAATTTTATTTATTATTTTCTAGCAAGGAAGTTGCCACACTTGAAATAAAAGAGGCATAAACAAAGTAAAATGTTGCCAATTGGTTTTTAATCAGATTTAAAATGGTTGTGGTATTTGCTAAATGAAATCTATGTGACAATTAACGTTGGATTGATGGCAATTTTAAAAATAAATTTAGCTCCTTATTAAGCTGGAATCACACGATTGCCGCAATGCACCAATTTTCACACTTTTTAATACCCCAATCGTGTGACTGCACAACCAATTGGCTCATGTACCAATCGAGGACAATATTGTGCTTACTTTTAACAATCAAATGCAACCCTGGTACGGCAATCGTGTGACTGTTTGCTATGGAACCGCGCGTCAATAAAAATAACAAAAATGCACCAATATTTATTGTGTTCTTGTGCGGCAATCAAACAACACAATTCGCGCCAATATTTGCCATTTTTTTTTTTATTTACTTTTTAGTGTTTCTTTTAGTAACTAATATGAATTTATTTATTATGCGTTATAATTTTATGTATATGTATGTTCACAAGCATAGCTATCCAGTGTGAATATTTTTATTCAAGATATTTAAAAAAAAGCTAGGATCGCCCGGTGGCCGAAATTCGACCACTCGACATTTATTTTCGAGAAAACCTGTGCGTTCTATTTTTAACTATTTTTGTGAAAAGAAAATATTTATTTTCACTTTTGTTGCTATATTTACATAATGTAACAGTTTTTGAATATTGCCACATACATACATACTATTTACATTTATACATACTATACATAAAATAAAAATAAAGAACGAATTTTACAGAATGTCAAAGAAAAAAAAAAACAAAAATTTATATTCAGTAAGTTCTGTAAAAAAAAGAAAATAGGTCTATATGGGTGTTTCTCTGGTTATGCACGCGACATTTGTACGCGTTTTATTGTGTTTGAATATTAAAAAAATAGAAGTGGATTGGAATTTTAGAATGAATTCTAGAATCGTTACATTGTTTGTGATGAGTTCTTTCTAAAAAGTATATATAATGGTAAATTGAGCACTGGGTAACCAAATGCCATGCCAATCAAAGTTGACTTACTCACGTGACAAAAATAGAAGTGCTTTTTAGGACCGTAAGAAAAAGTGCGAAAGTAAGTGAATTGTAGGAGGTTTTTATTTCGGAAAAAATGTTTTTATAAAGGTAAGTAATGGGCCTTTATAATCATGTTTTGTTCAAAAGCAACTATGCATGGGTTGGCGAAGAAAAAAATAAATTGTAAATTACGCTAGTGACACTTTTTACCTTCATACATATATGTTTTTTATTATTATTTCCACGCATTTTCCCATAAATGTCTTAAAATTTGCTTAACAAAAAAACTTAATACTCCTTTTACAATTGATTGTAATGGAGAGATTATGAAGAAAGAGTGTAAACATAACATATTTCTTGCATGTAAAATAAGTATATAAAAATGTCTTTAAAAGTAGAAAATACAGAAAAATATAAAATTTTCCAGTTACCAGCCCAATTTGCTCAGGTAAAACAGCTCAGATATGCTAGGAAACCATTATTTTATAAGAACATAGAATTTTTTTCTAATAATAAACAATAAAAGACGATGATAATCAACATTTTATTTTTTCATCCTGGTAGACCATTCTGTGGAAATGCCCATATATTACAATTTTATCGTTTTAAATGTATGCTGATTCTGCTTATATATAATTCACAAAAATTTGATGTACATTAGACTTCATTAATACCAACTTTTCAAAAGAAAAGTCTGACAATAAATTTCGTCTTGGACTATTCAAGGTATATTTACACAAGGTAGACTCATTTGGGAGTGTAGACATGCTGCTCTATAAAAGGAACCAAGTTGTCAAAATTGTCTTCATATAAAACAAAAACAATTTAACGCACACATGTACAAATTTTGGCTCATATACACGAAATTTGACGTTTGGGTTCCAACTAGGGGTAATCAGCTGACAAACATATGGGCCAACGAGTTTACTCTGTGTACATTAGGGGTATAATCAATTTTTTGGCATATTACCATGAGGTCAACCATGTCCTAGTAACCACGAAAATCATAATCTTTTGTAATTTTTCTCAAAAAAGTTCACGCGCCAATTGGTTTGTCTAAGCCAATGCAATATTGGATACTCATAATTTTATTCGCCCAACAAACACGAAGTCAAACCTTTGATATGAAATGACTTTGTCATTTGACATCAAACACAATTCTCAAACGTTTTTCAATTGTTTGATTTAACATTTAAATTCAAATTGATAATGATTTGAAAATAAACATTTGATATCAAATGTTTTATCAATTTGATTTCAAATGTTTGTCAAATGTTAAATCAAATCAAAAATAAACTTGGCAATACTAAAGCGAAAAATAAATGTAATCATTAAAAATGGCGATTAAAGTTAAATTTTTTACTTTGCGGTTACATGTGTTTTACTATTAAAAATAAATTTTAATATAAAGTGAACAGCTTATTTCTTGTGAAAAGTAAAAATTATTTGTGAGTAATTTCAATGATTAAAAATACGAAAAAAAGGAAAATAAAACGGGAAAGTGAAGAAAGTTTGTTGAACGATCGCGGTGCTACAATCCTCAAAATAAAAGGGAGCCAAGTTGTCTTTCCAAGAATAAGAGGACATTATTTAATCTTTAAGCTATGGTGCCGAATGTTTATCTCAGAGTTTATTTAAATAAATAATAAATTTATATTAAAAAAAATAAAATATTTTTATTTATATTCCACATTGTATTATAATCCACATTTGAAAAACATTTGAGAATTACGTTTGAAAGCAAGTTGAAAATAAAGGCATTTTTCAATTTGAAAATAATATCCCCTTTTTGTTGAGAACGCTATGATTTTCAAATCATTATCGAACGTTTGTCGTTTGTGAAAACGTTTGATTTCAAATCATTTTCAATTTGAAATCAAACCTTCGTGTTTGTTGGGCGTTTTTTTTTTTGTTCTTTTTTAATTTTTTTAATTTTTTTTTTTTTAAAGGTTAAAGATACGTTTTAGTTTGCGGAAAAATCTCTTACCATCTCTAAATATTAATGAAATTTCATACTTGCGCTATTTTTTGTTTTAAATAAACATATTATTAATTTTTCTTAACCAAAAAGAAAGTTAAAATTTTCAAAACTTCATCGCGGTTGGTGCGTGAACTTTTTTGACCTTAGCGAAAAAATAAATATACGTTCCCTTATAGTTGTTTATGCTCTATCGGACTGTGCTATGCCAATTTTGATATTTTAAAAAATTGTTAAAAAGTCATATCCCTAGTGTACGTATACCTTGGGACTATTGATGATGCCTGCAAATAAATATAGTCGTTCAACGGGTGCTGACCACAAAGTATACTCTGTGGTGCTGACGACGTCAGTGGGGTGTTACACGATAGGAATGCTTCCTTCAAAACATTATATTTGAACCAGCTGTGTCAAGTGTTTACACAGCGTTTACATTTGCCAGTACTGGCAAGACAGTAAGCATACCCAACAAACACGAAGGTTTGATTTCAAATTGAAAATGATTTGAAAGACAGAAAAATGCCTTTATTTTCAACTTGCTTTCAAACGTAATTCTCAAATGTTTTTCAAATGTGGATTATAATACAATGTGGAATATAAATAAAAATATTTTATTTTTTTTAATATAAATTTATTATTTATTTAAATAAACTGTGAGATAAACATTCGGCACCATAGCTTAAAGATTAAATAATGTCCTCTAATTCTTGGAAAGACAACTTGGCTCCCTTTTATTTTGAGGATTGTAGCACCGCGATCGTTCAACAAACTTTCTTCACTTTCCCGTTTTATTTTCCTTTTTTTCGTATTTTTAATCATTGAAATTACTCACAAATAATTTTACTTTTAACAAGAAATAAGCTGTTCACTTTATATTAAAATTTATTTTTAATAGTAAAACACATGTAACCGCAAAGTAAAAAATTTAACTTTAATCGCCATTTTTAATGATTACATTTATTTTTCGCTTTAGTATTGCCAAGTTTATTTTTGATTTGATTTAACATTTGACAAACATTTGACATCAAATTGATAAAACATTTGATATCAAATGTTTATTTTCAAATCATTATCAATTTGAATTTAAATGTTAAATCAAACAATTGAAAAACGTTTGAGAATTGTGTTTGATGTCAAATGACAAAGTCATTTCATATCAAAGGTTTGACTTCGTGTTTGTTGGGTATACATATTAGTTGGCAAAACAATGCAAAAACAAAATAGCTGTAAAAGTGTTTATGTATTACTTGGTGGCCACACGATCAAGTTTTGCCTTTCAATTCCATTCAATTTACTCAACTTTCTCATTTTTTTACTAACACACTCACACTTTTTAAATTGACCACGAGATGGCTTTCAATTTCACCTCTCCATTTGTTTGACAATTTACTTTCAATTTAACAGCTGAGTACATGTTTGTCTTTATAAATTGTTTTTTTTATGGCATCTTGAAAGTAAATTGAGTGCCACCTACGTCACAGCTCTCAATTTTTGTAAATTTTGACAAGCAGTATGTGCTGGTTCACACAGGTCAAGTTTACTTGAACAGTTTTATTTAAATTTTCTTTTGAACTTGCGTTCACGTTCATGCACAAAATTAATTTTTGTTTTCTTTTCCTTCAACTTTGTAGCTTTTTATTATATTACGGATGAAAAAAGAAAAGAAAAATACAAAACTGACTGGTACGGTCAAGTATGTACCCCTTTCCATTCTCTTTACCCCTCTCTCCTAAAAGCTCGAGACTTGAAGAGTCAAACTTGACCTGTGTGAACCAGCACTATATGTAAAAGACTATCAAGAACAACTTGATCGTGTGGCCGCAGAGTTAGTGAAAAAGTTTGAATGAATTGCTACTGTCTTGCCAGTACTGGCAAATGTAAACGCTATGTTAGTTTAACTGCCCGTCTACAACTGACATGATTTGCTGTTATAACTTGAAGTTATAAAAGCGTTGTTAAAACATTTGCATTAACAACCGTGTTATAACATGAGAAAACTTCTAACATGATGTGTCTATACCTAACACTAACATCATATTAGTGTTAAAGTTAAGAATTTCATGTCAGTTGTAGACTGCATGTAAGAACAGGGTGCACCGTATGCAACTTTATGCAATATTCAAAAACGGTTAAGGGGCCCATAGACACATACTGCTGACAGCTACTGCCGATGAACCCTTCGTATACGTGTGTGATTGATATTTTACTACACACTTATCAATCATCATTTTAAAATAAATTTTATTACGTGAAATTCAAGAAAAACCCTATTTTCTTCCCACTTTTATTTCTCAAAAATTATTTTAAATTTGTTTTAATTTAAATTGAAAAGAAAATTATAACAAAAAATTTATTTATTTATTTTATTGTTCATTTTTACAACTGTCAGCAGTATGCGTTCATTTCAAAATCAAACCTATTTTGATTTTTCATACTGCATTGTCGGTGTGACGCATACATAAATAAAAATTTCAAATTTACAAACACATGTTTATTGCATGAGCATAGGCAGTAGCAAGGCCCATTGAAAAGGTCTGCGCAAGAAGCCTGATGATCATTGTTTATGTTCTTTTTAGTTGTCAAAAGTTGTTTACATTTTGCTTACATGTGCATGAATACGTTTGTTTACGTTTATGGTATGCCACACATACACGTTTTTTCCATTTGCTTTGTATATGTGGTAGTAAATTTTTGACAACTAAAAAGAATCGTTTTTTGTTTTTGTACAAGTAAGCAGACCTGATAGATGGGCCTTGGGCAGTAGGTGTCTATGGGACCCTTTACATTATGTAAATATAGCAACAAATGTGATAAATAAATATTTTCTTTTCACAAAAATCTAATCAAATCTAATCAAAAATAATCAAGAAATCTAATCAATAATTTTTTGGATTAATTTTGATTAGAAATGCTAATCGTCACTAATTGTGATTAGATTTTTGATTATTTCTAATCTAATCAATTAGTAATCGTCTAAAATGGCTAACTAATCATAATTAATCAATTTTTCAGCACAATTCCAATTTCTAATCCAATTGCTAATCATTAGGATTTCTAATCATTATTCCCAAGCTATGATTTAAAGCATGTCGCTAAAAACGAAGACATGTCATCTCACTACAAACACTTTTTAACAATGACATGGTCCATGCTTGCATTACATCGGACCAGTCCATGGAGAAGTCCATTTTATCAAAATGGATCAGGTGGTCCAATTTTATTTGAAGGGATGGCCCAAAGTCGGCCATGCGGAGAAGCTTTAGTTAATGATTCGGGATTTTAAAAATTTTGCTTCTGGGACTTAGTTCGTAGCCTTGAAGCGTTTAAGCGAAATCTGTTTTTTTAATATATCAAATAAGCCATAAAATGAATTAAAAGGCCCTAAAACTATAAGGAAACTATAATTTGCTAACAGCGGCATGATAGAAAAGTCTTATATTTATTAATAAACGTTAATGCTATAAAGAATCAGAAAACTTACAGTTCAAATATCTCTTATCGAAAACATGGCAAAAATTCGGGAAAAAATTCAAAAATGGAAACAAACTCTACACTTTATTTGAAAAAGCTAAATAACCTAAAAAACATGTCGGAAAATAGCATAAATAGCGTTAAAAAGTGAGATGTAATGATGAAGAACAAAATCAATAAAAAAATAATTCGAGATGGGATAACTAGTCGATGTCGACACAACATTCTTATAAAATACCAAATTAACGTCGAAGTGATGTAGTCGTCGACTTGATGTGACAATTTAAAATTATTGTCGACGAAGACTTACATAATAAGGGGGGAAGTTTTACCCCCTTATGCAAACAAGTTAAAGTTCACGTTAGTTCACTACATAACAAGTCCATCAAAATCCGTGATCACTCATATTTTGCACCAAATATAGATTTTTCATGTTAAAATTAACGGGCATGTTCTGACAATGGCAAAACGCTTAACATTGGCGATTGTCTTCAAATCGCATAATAGGTGTTCTATAAATCGCAATAAGAAGTTTGGCGACTTCAAATTGCAAAAGTATGCTCAAGGGAACTAGAATATTTGTATGAAACTATGCCAGATCGCAAGCTAAAAGCACAAGATTCGGAACAGAATAAAATAAATCTAGCGTTTTGCGATTTAAAATCATGCGATTGTCAGAACATGGCCCTGAAACAAAAACTTTAAACTTCATTATTACAAATTCTGTCATGCAATTTAAGAAAGCTTTAAAAATAACTAATTTTTTTACTAAAAAACGATATAGATTACAAATTAAGACTTTTTTATGAACTGTGTCGCATTCTGTTATCTTATTCATTCTATCAAGAATTCCTAAAAATTCTTAGGACCATTGCCGTTAGTTAAGGGTAGAATTTTGTTGGACGTATAACTAGTTATTTATTCTTTTAACTTTAGCCTACTCGGTAGGATTTTAGTTTAAAGCAATGTCGTGATAGTGAAAAACTTTATATACCTACGTTGTACAAAACCCTACCTTTAACTAGATATCGGCAATTCGTAATAATGGCAATAGATTATCTGCATTTTGCATTGGGTTTAAGCTACCCCTTCAGCAGCTAAGCCATATTCATAAAGCCATCACAAACTACGGCTTATCCCTGACGAGCCTCACCCACAAGTTCTTTATTTTGAAATCTCATCATTAAATGCAATTGAGATCAAATGTTTTCGGCAACTAATTTAAAATTTTTTAAGTAAACACTTTTTCTTTTAATCGCATCCTAATTTAAATTTATTCTTCAAAATCAACAGTTGCTGCACAGTTTTATTTTTTTTTTCAAGAAAAACTATAAAACAATGATCACTATTTAGATGGATTAAAAACGTATCGCGACATGATAAACGCTACACCGCATTCTACATACAACACTTGCATAGGTTTAAAATCCATTAGTTATTTAATTTAAATAAAGTTTACGAAATACAGATATTAAAGTGTGAATTTAGGCTTTCTTGGCGGGTTTCGACAATTCCTCCAAAGCACGCATTTCAGCAGCAGCATTACGTTTCTTTTCCTCAGCCAATTTGGCGTCACGGATAACCTTTTGTTGGGCTTCGATTTCGCGTACCTTCTCTTCCTTTTTGGACAAACGGTTTTGGTGGAAGGCACCATAACCAATGCCTAGGGTCAACAAGGACCATCTGCCGAATTTGATTAAAGGAGACACACGCACAGGAGCTTGAGACATTTTTGCTGAGTTTTAAAGTTATGTAATGAAGCGAGCGTTTAACGTTCAAGTTTGAGAAAATCTGAATAAAAAGAAAAGTAGTTAAATCATTTCTGGCGCTAATTTTTTGTTGAAACTGTTGATTTTCGTTTCATGATAAGAAATAACAAATTTCTTCTTAAATTTTTCACAATTATTTAACATAATTTACCTAATATCTCAAATTTTGGAAAACCAAAGCAAATTCGCAAAAGACGATGATAAAATTGTCTAACCTCAAATTCGCCTATTGACAGCTGTCAAAATGTTTTCTAACAAGAATGTCAGAAGGCAAAAGAACCAGAAAAAAGTTATATGGTATTGCCAGTTAAACATTTTACAAAAAGTATAATAAATTCAATATGTGGCATCTTTATTTTGTTGGTTTACAAAAATATTTTGACATCTCTCTAGATTTTAACCTCAATCAGGCTGTATTGCCAGTGAATCTTTGTGAAGATTTTTAATAATTTTCTACTTTTTTTTAAATTTGTCTATTTGTATTTCCTAACAACCTATAAAATGAGCCGAAATTACCAGGAAGATCAAAATAATGAAATTGAAGCTTTGGATTCCATATATTGTGGAGATATGGAAAGTAAGTGCTTTTAATGTTGCTTGTGGTGGTCTATGCTTATTTGTAATTTTTTTTTAGTTTTGCAATCAGAGCCAGAATATAAATTCAAAATTCCCATAGCCACAGAAGAATATGACAAGGAACAGTGCGCTAATGGTTTGGCTTGTCATTTGGTTTTTACTTACACACCCACTTACCCCGATGAAGCTCCTTTGGTGGAAATTGAAGATTCGGTAAACTTCGAGAATGGCTATGAAAAAAGACTATTGGAACATATAGGAAAGTCAATAGAGGAATTTATTGGCATGGAAATGATTTTTAGTTTAGTTAGTACAGCCCAGGAATGGTTAAATGAAAGATGGGATGAATTTAAAAAAGCCAAAGAAGAAGAGGCCGAGCGTAAGCTTTTGGCAGCTGAAGAAGCAGAACGTAAGAAATTCGAGGGTACACGTGTAACCGTAGAATCCTTTATGAAATGGAAATTGGATTTTGAGGAAACTACAGGCATTGCCGCCAAGAGGGAAAAATCTTCCGAATCGAAAAAACTTACGGGTCGTGAACTATTTATGTGTGATAATACCCTTAATGAGTCTGATATTAAATACTTGTTGGAGGCAGGCGACAGCATTGATAGTGTTAAAATCGATGAGACTTTGTTCCAAGGAATTGGTGAACTTGATTTAGATGAGGACGATGAGGATGATGAAGATTGGGTACCTGGCAATGATGACGATTAAATTAAAAAAAGTTTTGAGTTTAAAGCATTTTTGTCTCTAGATATTTATTATTTTGTTATATAAAAAGAGAAAATTTTGTTTTAGTTGGTAAGAAATTTGTATGAAAAATTATTAAAATAGTCGCTTAAAATTTAAAAGATTTAGGAAATATCCAGTTTAAATTAATTTACATACATAAATAGGTAGTTAACAAAATTAATCTAAATCATTTTTAGACGAGGCTAATTCAGACAATTGAATGCCGGCATTTACAGCTTCTATGTCATCGAGATTGAAGCCATCTTCATCGGACTCATTTACCGATACAGTTTTTGTTCTAGCTAGCTGTTGACCTGCCTTAATAGGTGCTGGCAATTTTTCACGGGAAAAATCTAATTTTGACCATGATCCGGGTTCAGCTTTAGGCATTGTAATTTCTACCTTGGTACCATGCATATGGGCCTTCGTGTTTTCAACATTTATAATCTAAAATAGAAGGTTTCAAAACACATTGGTATGAGAAGAACGTTATGTAGTTTAATTTACAGATATTTACAGCCAGGCCCACCCACGATGTCACACGTTAACGTTCGCATAGAAAATTACATTTAAAACAAAAACTAATTTTAGAAATTGGTTATGTTTTATTAAATGTAATTTTCTATGCAAACGTTAACGTCTGACATCGTGGGCCTGGCTTTTAGTATTAAAAGTTTCTTAAAAAACTTAGTTCTAACAATTATTTTAAAAATTATACGCCCTTGTTCCGTAAATCGAGTAAAATGTAAATCGATGGAGGTTTTGTATACAATTTCTTCAAAAGAAGACGAAGCATTTTAAGAGTAGTTCTGATAAATATTGGTGGTAGTCAAATTTGAACACAGGATCGTTTTTAAAATTTGTTTGATCTCAATATCACTCGAATTCGATTTGTAGAACATGGCTGTTAATATTTTCTAAAAACATATATCAGTACTAAATGATTGAACAATTTTAGCACTATGTTTTTTTTTTATCAAAATCTTACATGTTACCCAGCAAAAACGCTTAGGCATAAGACAATAATAAAAACATTAAAAAGAAATTTAATTGACTCTATTGATTGAATTATATAAATTCATATCGATACCTTCCCGCAAGAATGTATTTAGCGACACTTTTTTCGAAAATGACTTTTTGATGTGGAACTATACTAGAAGTTAAGCGCCACATTTTGGCTTGGGTTTCGCGGCCCTATCATGGATGCAAAGGAAACTATAGAGAAAATAAAATGGTATCAACCGTCAAGTTTTCTCATTGGAATAAACTTGCTCCCAGAAATTTGTATTATCCGCCAAAGAAATTATGCTAAGCGACATTTTTAAAAATGTAATTGTCGTAAGCAACAAAAGGTCCACACAAAAATTTTGTTAGATGTCGCTTAGTTTAACCGAAATTGTCGCTTTGCACACTCATCCAACTAAAACTTGATCCATTTTTGTCGCTTATAACACTATAGATTATGATTGTCCTTGAGTTTAAAAAATTTTTCTACTTTCAAAACTGCCAGTATCAGGCCCGAAACGAAAGGATTTGGAGAGTCTGCTCAAAAGAAATTTTATTCCTGAACGATACATACAAGAATACGAGGATATTATAAAAAATACATTTGGTGAGAAAGAAGACGAATTGGGAGAGACAGACGAAGAAGATGATTTGTCTGACAATCAAAATGATGATCAATAATCTAAAAAATTTCCGTTTTGATCTCTAAGTGTAATTTTTTAATTTTTGTTTTGAAATAAATGTTTTGTTACTTTTTATATAGATTTTGATTTATTGTATTGTTTAACGACACAATTTATTTCAAACCTTTATTTTTTGTGTTCATGTCAATGTTTTAAGCGCCATTTACCATTGTATCAAGCGCCAATGTGTTGACCACGAAAATGTACTAAGCGACAAAAACTTTTTATCTGACTAAAATTTTGGTTTTGCAATGATGTCAAGTTTTGTATTCTGAAAATCGCTTTCCAAATATTTATTTATTTATTTATTTATTAACAGTAATAATAAAAGCCTAATTTGGCCAAAAAACATTATTACAGAGCTTTCATTTCAAGATATGTATGTACATAAAAGGAAAAATATCCCTGAAGGAAACCTGGGTGCAAGTGTCTCCAAGTCACCAGTTTTGTCGACTATATTGGTGACATTGTCAACGAAGTGTCTACACTACATTACATTTGCCACTATATTTGGCTTTAATACGAAAAACATTTTATTAATAACAACTGAGAAGTACAATTCCTATTAAAAATGAAGAAATAATAAAAAAAGATTGTTATGATTTCGTATTCTTACAAAAAGTGTAGACTACTTTTACTAAAATGTACTAGCGATTCTATGGTTCCAATGTCTACATATGTTCCCAAAGGAACTACCTAGTCAGTACCTAGTCGGTATTACCAACGTCAGTAGAAGATTTCTAATGACACGCACATGTTAAATGTCTATAGTAAATAATATTGCCTGGGGTATAATAAGTCACTAGTACTGGTGACTGTGTCAATAGTGAATCACTACAGATTCACTAGTGACATTTCCTGCAGGGATGTTACATATACATACACATATGTATGCTTTGTTCATATAAACATACATACATGTTCATATACATTTATAAATACATACTATATAGTATATAAAAAATGACTTAAAACTATGTATAGTAGATATGTAAATTTTAGTAATCAAGAAAAAAAATTATGAATTTAGGCCCCCCAGCCAATTTAAATAAGTTTTAAATGCTTTAAAGTAGTCCATGTAAGTGACAAATATGTTCTTAAAGTAAAAAATATTCAAAAGGCACAGAAGTATGGGACTTTTTATCTACATAATGCATTAGAATGTCTCACAAACATAAGAATAAAGCCTCTTTTTAAATATATTTACTGAATTGTTAAACATTCTAAGATTTGGTGGCAAATCATTCCATATTCTGGCTACCCTAACCATAAACGATCGTTCAAATATTGACTTCGATATTTCCTTTCCTTTCAATAAAATATACAAATAAATATCTAAATGAGACGTTTTTTTCGTTTCCTACACAATTTTAGAAATGTCGCTTAATACATTCTTGCGGGAAGGTATCGATATTGTGTTGAAGATTTGAGGAATATTCTAATAAAACTTAAAAATGTTAAAGAGAATAAAAGTTTATTTCAGAACCCTTTTAATCATATGAATTTTAAATAAGTCATATAGATCATATTTTTCTGAGTCTATCAGGTATGTGATGGAAATCGATTTTAAAAACGAAACGATTTGAAACCGAAAATATCGTTTTCAGTATCTTTTAAAATGGATTTTAAATACATATTCCTTTTATTTTCAGCCTTTAAACTTTTTAATTTTATATAATATGCGTTAACTGAAGTGTATTCTGAACGAAAATTGAAGACTATAAATCAGAAATGGATTTTAAAATCCCTCGAAATTCATCACACCTTTTAAAAACGTTCGTTTTGAAATCGATCGATTTTCATCACATACCTGTATATTTCAGAATTTTTCAATTATATTTCAAAATAGCCCTAAAGTTCAGAACTTGTTTAAGAATTTTATTTCAGAGTATAATTATTATTCCGAACATAGAAATTTTATTTTTATGTATGTTATTTTTATGTATAGTGTTCGCCTAATGGTCAAAATTAGACCATAAATTTGTATGGATGTATATATGAAGAAAACATAGCACATCAAAGTGTACATATATAGTAATTTACGTCGATCGATTTGGAGAGAGAACAACCTCCGGTTCATATCGTTCCTTTATTGCAACATAGTCATATCTCAAAAAATAAAAATGTTAGGTTACTTAAGCAAAAGAGTTCCTTTATACCTTCCTTATATGCAAAACAAAAATCAGCATTATATCGCAAACTGAACCGAAATTATAGCAAAATATATTTTATTAAATCTGTATATAAAGGTACATTTTGAAAACTTTAATCGCATTTTCCCAAGTTTGATTTTTTTTTTTGAGATAAGACTATGTTGCAATAAAGGAGCGATATGTTATCTTCCACGTAAGTTTAATTAATTTTGTAAGTTCAATATAAAAATGTCAGATAATTTCAACGGAAAAACAAAAAGTATCAAAAAGTCTCCTCTTATAGATTCTCATCCACTCAGGAACATGCATGTTTAATTTGATCTTTATAGGTCAAATATTAACAAAAGTTCAAAAAGTACCACATTATTCATCTTATAGGTTTTAATTCACTCAGGACAGGGTCCTTAGTTCAATAGTTCTTAGTTCAATATTATAGAAAATTGAAATATCACATGCAGCACGGAAAAATAAAAGAAAGAAATATAATCAAAATATTCGAAAACCGGTTTCTGAAAAATATCGAATAATGGACACCCTATTTTTTTCAATTAAAAACCAAATTAGTTTTTGGGTTTGTTTCAAATTTTCTATTCGATTCGAAACCTAGAACATACCTGACTATAACAAATTTCCAATATTTAAAATTGTTTTCTCGCCTTTTAAAATGTAATCAAATATTCGCGCAAACATTAAAAAGAATGTGCTTAATATGTATATGTATTTATGGGTCGAACACGGATGACGACTGAACTGAAGTTGAGTTGCCAGCAGAAGGATCCGGCAACGCCTCAAATGTTAAAATATAAAATAAAATAAAATAAAAAAATTGTATATTTTAACACGCGTTGCCTTATTTCGCTGTTGGTAACCCAACTTCAGATGTATTGCTGTCCGTAATCAACTCATTAGTATATATTTAAGTTTAACAACCCAAAATTAAACACATATAAACTTAAAGTTAGCAACTGAAAATTTAATGGGTCGATTACGGATAGCAACACAACTTAAGTTGAGTTGCCAGCAGTGAAATAAAGCAACGCGTGTTAAAATATACATTTTTTTATTGTATATTTAAACATGAGCGGCCTTGTTTGATTTCGCTGCTGGCAACTTAACTTTAGTTCAGTCTTCCTCCGTAATTGATCCAAAAAACTTAATTAATGTTAATAAAAAAAAAAAAAAAAAAATTATTATGTACTAAACAAAAAAGTACTTACACCTCTTAATTCCAAATCCATTTCAAATTTAGCACTCTCCTGATCTGGAAAGACTAATACGCAATGCAAACGCACAGGATTTACCTCTATCGTACTTTTATCATAGTGATATTTTTTAGCATATATCGAAACAATTACATCTTTGGGTGTTTGATGCCAATCGTAGCGACATTGCACAACTCTCTTGTCATTATCTTCTTTAATGTATTTATGCTGTCCATACACACAACCCTTTTGCGCCATAAACACAGCAAAATCTGATGTCTTACGCTGGCAACAAGACCAATATTTCATGCCCTCGTGGAAAATTGGAATACCGCTATGGTAATAACACTCACCATAATCAGAATCAGTGCCGGTATATGAATAAGTACAGCCAGAGTTCTTGCAAGATGTGCCCATTTGGATTTCACTTAAACAATATTTATTCAGTAAATTAATCGTTAGATATTTCAAACTAATAATAAAAATAAAATATCTAACCCACAAAATGTTACTTCATGTTAACATAATTGCTTTATTTTGATCGCAATTTAGGCATAACTTCTAATTTAGTTGAAAGTTACACATTTTTCCATACGCATTTGTAGTTTCAATGGCATACTTACCCTGAATCCACGCAAATATTTAAGGAGGGTGTTTTAATGACCATATTATCTATAAGATCCTTTAATGCAGGAGCAACAGTTGCTTTTATTTCAGTCATTGCTGAGACAACAGGTGGTCTCTCCATGGATTTTCTAATGGGAGCTCTAACAACTACTTCATCTTTATTGTCATTTTTTGGTTGCTTCTCAGGCTCCGGTGGCTTAATATTTGAATGTTTTGAAATAGTGCAGCCTTTTATACTTAAAAATTCTGTAAAGTCCACAGATTTCTTATTGCAACAAGACCAGCCTTTATATGCATCATGAAAAAAAGGTTCACCAGGATGATGAAGACAAGAGTCTGATAACAAATTATAGCCAAAAGAATATTAGGCACAGAATTTTCTAGATTTTTCTTTAAACTAGATATATTTGTTTCATTGATACACACAATTACAAATTAAAAATTTAAAAAAAAGCCTGTCCTTGGCAACACATTAAACGAATTTAATTATACCGCTAAATTTTCCAATTTTTTGCACTTTTACAATAAATTTTTAACACAGTTGCCTAATATAATACATTTTGATTTTAATTTACTAATGTTAATTATTTTAAACAACACTTTAATTCAACTTTAACAAAACTTTATATTAAAGTTTACAAAGTTTATTGGTTAGGTTTAATTTGTTTACTCGAATTTATTTCGCACTTACCATCTTTGTTATTTTCTGGTAAATATTCCTGACCACATCCTCGGTTGTAGCAGCGTAACATTTTCTTTTTATACTTATAATTTAAAAAGGATTTTATTTAGTTTTTGTGTCTAGAAAAGCCGAGATATTAATTGCAAAATTAAATTTTTATCATATGGTCGACAAATAAAATTTTAAAATGACAACAGAAAAGAAAACGTCAAATAACAAAAACGGTTGTATTTTAAAGTAGTAGTTAGTATAAATTCAATGCCCCGTAGTATTAAAAGAAATAAATTTTAGTGCCAATTCTTTTTTAGTTCAAAAAATTATTAATGGCACTGGTCGGAAAAAAGTCGGTAGCAAGAACTTTGTTATGTGATTTTAATTAACTTCAGCGTGTTGAATCCAAACCTGTAGTGGTGTCTGTAACTTTAAACATTAACCACAGTTGTTACAATTGTCAACCTGTTTTGTTGTTTGCACTAACGATTTTGTGATTCTGTAAACTGTTGTTTAAATGGGTTTTTTCTGTAAACTGTCATCACTTTCTTCATAGAAAATAGATTTTCTTAGGATTTTTGTACGAACAACTTTAAATTCGTTTTTTTGGAAACTATAAAAGCTAGTGCCAAAATAACGATAATCTGTGGTCACTTCTATTTTCGATAGAAAATTGATTTTCTTAGGATTTTTGTATGAACAACTTTAAATACGCTTTTCTTGGAAACTATAAGAGCTAGAGACAAAATAACAAAAATCTATGATCACTTCTAAAAATTGGATTTTCTAAGGATTTTATATGAAAACTTTAAATGCGTTTTTCTGGAAAACTATAAGAGCTAGAGCCAAAATAGCGTAATTCTGTGATCACTCCTAAAAATTGGATTTTCTTAGGATTTTTATATGAAAAACTTTTAATGCGTTTTTCTGGAAAATTATAGGAGCTCGAGCCAAAATAACGAAAATCTGTGATCACTTCTAAAAATTGGATTTTCTAAGGATTTTTATATGAAAAACTTTAAATGCGTTTTTCTGGAAAATTATAAGAGCTAGAGGCAAAATAACGAAAATCTGTGATCACTTCTAAAAATTGGGTTTTCTAAGGATTTTTATATGCGTTTTTCTGGAAAATTATAAGAGCTAGAGGCAAAATAACGAAAATCTGTGATCACTTCTAAAAATTGGGTTTTCTAAGGATTTTTATATGAAAAACTTTAAATGCGTTTTTCTGGAAAATTATAAAAGCTAGAGGCAAAATAACGAAAATCTGTGATCACTTCTAAAAATTGGATTTTCTAAAGGGTTTTATATGAAAAACTTTAAATGCGTTTTTCTGGAAAACTATAAGAGCTAGAGCCAAAATAACGAAAATCTGTGATCACTTCTAAAAATTGGATTTTCTAAGGGTTTTTATATGAATAACTTTAAATGCGTTTTTCTGGAAAACTATAAGAGCTAGAGCCAAAATAACGTAATTCTGTGATCACTCCTAAAAATTGGATTTTCTTAGGATTTTAATATGAAAAATTTTAAATGCGTTTTTCTTGAAAACTATAAGGGCTAGAGCCAAAATAACGAAAATCTGTGATAACTTCTAAAAATTGCATTTTCTAAGGGTTTTTATATGAAAAACTTTAAATGCGTTTTTCTGGTAAACTATATGAGCTAGAGCCAAAATAACAAAAATCTGTGATCACCTCTAAAAATTGGATTTTCTAAGGATTTTTATATGAAAAACTTTAAATGCGTTTTTCTGGTAAACTATAAGAGCTAGAGCCAAAATAACGACAATCTGTGATCACTTCTAAAAATTGGATTTTCTTAGGATTTTAATATCAAAAACTTTAAATGCGATTTTCTTGAAAACTATAAGGGCTAGAGCCAAAATAACGAAAATCTGTGATCACTTCTAAAAATTGGATTTTCTAAGGGTTTTTATATGAAAAACTTCAAATGCGTTTTTCTGGAAAACTATAAGAGCTAGAGCCAAAATAACGAAAATCTGTGATCACTTCTAAAAATTGGATTTTCTTAGGATTTTTATATGAAAAACTTTAAATGCGTTTTTCTGGAAAACTATAAGAGCTAGAGCAAAAATAACGAAAATCAACGATCACTTCTAAAAATTGGATTTTCTTAGGATTTTTATGTGAAAAACTTAAAATGCGTTTTTCTTGAAAACTATAAAGGCTAGAGCCAAAATAACGAAAATCTGTGATCACTTCAAAAATTGGATTTTCTAAGGGTTTTTATATTGTTACGTTTTTCCTTTAATAAACGCGTTTGAGTTCTTTTAATTGCAAATCCGAATAAAAACACACACTTATTCAACTTAACAAACTTTATTGAAATTAATTATTTTTGTTCACAATTGTTAGTTACGAACAGAACCGTTTTTCAAAACAGACTAAACTAATTTTACATGAGTCACCCCTTTTTATATTTCATAATTATTTCTAGATTTTTCCTGAACCTTCCCGTAAAAACTATTTATTATGTTCTATAACCATTTCTAGAAATTACTGGGAAATTTATATAGGAATTATTTTTAAAATAACAGTTGTGTTGAAAATTATACATGACAATTTTAAGTAACATAAAACTATAACTTACAAGATAACTTATAACTATTACTATAAATAATTCTAAGATAATTTAACTTTCGTAACACTGCCCTCCACTTAAGCCTGTTCGTCCCGAATAGGCTCAGATTCTCCTTTTCCATAATGGGCTAGTCGTTCTAGATGTACCACTTTCATTTTTGATCTTGGGCTCTTATATTTCTGGATCCGATACACCACGTCATTCAATTTCTTTATTACTTTATATGGGCCATCCCAATGAGTCTGCAGCTTTGGAGATAGTCCTTTCTTTCGTTGCGGATTAAAAAGTAAAACCAACTGGCCCTCTTTGAAACCTTCCGAATTTGCCGCTCGATCGTATCTGGCTTTCATCTTGTCACTGGACAGCTTAATCCGACTTCGCACGAACTCATGAAGTTCATTAAGGTCATCTTGTTCCTGTGAGGTAGAGCCTTCATTGCTGCCATCTGTTGGTCCAGGCTTAACAACAAATTCTAGATCTCCAGGTAGTCTGAGCTCCGTTCCAAAGACAATTTTGGCAGGTGTACGAGAGGTGGAATTATGAACAGCTGATCTATATGCCAACAGAAACTTTGGAATGTGTTCATCCCAGTCCTTCTGATGAGTGCTTACTACTTTACGCAAGTGTTCCTCTAATGTGCGGTTAATTCTTTCAACCATGCCATCGGATTGTGGATGCAAAGGAGTTGTTCTAGTTTTCCTTATTCCGTACAATTCGCACATTTTTTTGAACACAGCAGATTCAAAATTTCTGCCTTGGTCAGAGTGTAATTCTATTGGAACTCCGTAGCGGCACACCCAGTTATTCAAAAATACGTCCACAACGGTTTTGGCTTCTTGATTTGGGATGGCATACACCTCTGGCCATTTACTAAAGTAATCGATAACAACTAACACATAACGGTTGCCGGCATCACTCACAGGAAAAGGTCCGGCTATATCCATTGCGATTCGCTCGAATGGGGCACCCGAATTGTACTGTTGAAGCGGTCCCCGACTTCTCCTTGTTGGTCCTTTGGCGGCAATGCATTGGGTGCAATTTGATATCCAATCGGCCACAGCTTGTTGGCACCCAACCCAGTAGAAACGTTGTTTTAATTTTTCTAGTGTTTTTGTTACGCCAAGATGGCCACCACTTGGACCATTATGGAATTCATTTAAAACTTCATGTACTTTTGACGATGGCACTACAATGAGGTTACGAACTGATTTTCCATCGGCACTTTCCCATGCTCGGTACAGGCAGCCATTTATCAACTGTAGGCTGTTCCATAGGGCCCAGTAGGCTTTTGTTAGGGGACTTTCAGATGATATTTCGTTTCGATTCGGCCTTCTGCCTTCTTCTTTGGCCATCATAACTTTCTCTAATATAGGGTCAGCTTTCTGTGCCATTGACCAGTCTTCGTTGGACTCTATCTGCAGTAGGCGAACTTCACAGTTGTATTCCTTTCCTTCAGCCTTTACACAATGCTTGCATTCCAGTTTGCAGGGTCGTCTTGATAGAGCATCCGCATTGCCATGTTTTCCACCTTTTCTGTGCTCAATGGTAAAATCATAACTTTGTAGGCGCTCAATCCAGCGAGCTATCTGACCTTCCGGATTCTTGAATTGCAGCAACCACCTTAGTGCAGAATGGTCTGTTCTTAGCTCAAAATGTTGACCATACAAATACTTGTGGAAATGTTTTACGCACTCTAGAACTGCCAGAAGCTCTCTTCGCGTCACGCAGTAATTTCTCTCAGGCTTCGAAAGTATTCGGCTGTAATAGCCCACGACTCGCTCTACGCCATCGACTACTTGGGAAAGCACACCTCCAATTCCGTATCCGCTCGCATCGGTATCAAGCACAAATTTCTCTCCAGTAATGGGGTAAGCCAAAATTGGCGCTGAGCACAACAATTCCTTTAGTTTCTGAAATGCTGTTTCCTGTGCTTCACTCCAGATGTATTTTTGCGCCTTTTTAGTCAATTCGTGTAAACTTGCAGCAATATTTGCAAAGTTTGGCACAAAGCGCCTGTAGTATGTACATAGGCCTAGAAAACTGCGTAATTCATGAATATTTTTCGGGCGTGGCCAATCCATTACAGCTCTTATTTTATCGTCGTCCGTTGAGATGCCTTTGGAGGTTACACGATGTCCCAGGTATTTTACTTCCTTCTGGAACAGTGAGCATTTCTTAGCATTTAGTTTAAGTCCTGCCATTGATATACGTTTCATCACCTCTTCTAGGTTTTTCAGGTGTTCATCAAATGTTTTCCCCATTACAATAATGTCGTCAAGGTACACCAAACATGTCTTTCGGTGAAGACCTTTTAACACCTGCTCCATTAAACGCTCGAATGTAGCCGGAGCATTGCAGAGTCCAAATGGCATCACATTAAACTGCCATAAGCCATCACTTGCGCTAAACGCAGTTTTCTCCTTATCATTTTCCGCAATTTCCACTTGCCAATAACCGCTCTGCAAATCCAATGTAGTAAACCATTCCGTTCCGGCTAACGTGTCCAAGGTATCATCAATTCTAGGCAATGGATAACTATCTTTTTTCGTGACGTCATTCAGTTTTCTGTAATCTACGCAGAATCTGGTACTCCCATCTTTCTTTTTCACCAAAACCACTGGTGAGCTCCAAGGACTTGACGATGGTTTAATAACTCCGTTCTTTTCCATCTCGCTAACTAGCTCTTTTACTTCATTGCGCTTTGCTAGAGGAATGCTTCTTGGCGCCTGTTTTATTGGCTTAGCTTCGCCTGTGTTGATTTCGTGTTTCACGATTGACGTTCTGCCTTGGTTTTGACCTTTCAAAGCGAATGCAGAGGCATATTTTCTTAGTAGTTGTTTGGCCTTATTTTTGCAAGGCGGTGTTAGCTTTTCGGTCCATTTTCGCACATGTTCCTCTAGTGGCTCGTGGTCTTTGCTAATTCTCCTGGCTACGCCTTGATGCTGCTCGCAATTAATTACTGCCTCTGTTGAAGTACATTGTCCAATCTTGAAGTTCTGCGTAAGGACTTTTTCACTGCTGGATAAATTTAATACTCTCACAGGAACTAGACCCCTGCTGGGTTTTACGAGGGCATTCGCTGTTACGATATCTCCTTTAACTTCTGCTGGCTCTACCACCCATAAACTGTTGTCCTCACAATCTCCCTCCATTCGCGCCCATACTAAGATTTCTGATTTGGGTGGCAGTTTTTCACGTTGAAGGGCGATTAGCTGTCTTACATGGGCCTTGGTTTCGTATCCAACTTCAAGGGGTATTTCCGCATCACGCCAATACATAATTTGCTGACCCATATCCAAATGAATACCATGTTCAATCATGAAATCTGCGCCAATGATTACCTCGTCTACAATATCAGCCACAATAAATACGTGATGGGCGATTGCATTGGCCATACTTAATTTTGCTTTTACTTTTCCATAGACAGTGGCAGACTCGCCTGTAGCTGTTCGCAGACTTACCCCGCTTAGTGGTTCGATTGATTTTTGTATTAAATCGGGCCTTATAATGGAATGTGATGCCCCAGTGTCCACAGTAAGAATGCGTTTTTGACCATTAATGTAACCATAAGCAGTAAGATTCCTGTTACTCCTTTGCACTACTGATATAGAGATTGTGGGGCCCTCAGATGTGGAAGCTAGCCCATGCCCCGCGGTGCTAGCTATTTTTAGTTTAAAGGTGACTCTTGTGCCACCTGGTGACTAGCACGTTGGTTGTTTCCTGGTGGCGAGGAAGATCTCGATCGTCGTCTTGGTGCTTTGCAGTTTCGCTGAATATGGCCAGTTTTACCGCAGTTATAGCATTTAACTTTGTTTTTACTTTGCTTCTCTCCCAAAGCCTGCAAAACTGCCTCCTTCATGCTTCTCATTTCCTTCAAAATATCTCCTTCGTCTTCGGCTGTTATATCGAGCTTGCGCACCTTGCATATGTGCGGTTTTGAAATTATTCTAGCGGTTTCTTGTGCTAGGGCAAATGATACCGTTTCTGCAAATGATGGCTTCTGTGATGCACATACCGCTAGTTTTACATCAGCATCCCGTATACCGTTTACAAATGCCTCGGTCTTAAAATGATCTAGCAATGGATGACTTTCACCTGGATAAGTAAGCTGTACCAAGCGCTCAATCTCTAATGCGAAATCCTGTAGCGTCTCGTTTTGCTTTTGTACTCTACCCCGTAATTCCATTCTGAATATTTCTTTTCTATGTTCACCACCATACTTGCGTTGCAGTGCTGCCATAATGTCATCATAATTATTTCTGCAACTTACTGGTACACTTTCTAGAATTTCAGCCGCAGTTCCTTTTAAAGCCAGAATCAGCTCTATGGCTTTTTCTTCATTGTTCCAAGCATTTTTATTGGCAACTGTGTCAAACTGGAACTTAAACACATTCAATGGTGAGCTGCCGTCAAAACTTGGAGCTCTTATTCTATTCAAAACTTCTGGAAAAACTCGCACCACTCCCTCTTGGCACTGAAGACTATTTACTCTTTCTTCCAGATGATGAAGTTTTCCATCAAAAACCGTGACTTGTGTTTTCACATTAGTGACTTGAGTTTTTACATCAGTGACTTGTGTTTTTACATCAGACAATTCTATTTCCATATCGTCTACTCTTTCGTTTATAACAGTAGAAATCTCTTGAAGCTTCTCAAGTTTTTCATTAGTAGCCTGAAGTTTCTCGTTTGTCACTTAAGAATTTTCTTGAATTTCGGCTAAGATGGTGCTTGCATTTTCTTTTACCATCTTCTCCATATTTTTAGAATTTTCTGCTACGATAGCTTTTGAATTTTCTTCCATTTTTCTAGAGGTTACAGCCGAATTTTCTTTTACCATTTCCTCCATTTTTCTAGAAGTTTCTGCCGACATTTTTTCCATTTTCTCCATCATAGCAGCAAACATTGTACCAAGATCCATGTTGCTTGTTACTGCACGGGTAGCAACTTCTATTTCTTCTTTTTCTTCAAATTCATAAGTTGCGATGTCAATATTGCGTCGCTTAAATTCATCGATTAATCTTTTCTGCAGCTCAGCTTTATTTCCAGCAGTAGGCAGATCCAACTTGCCCAACTCTTTCTTCAGCTGTTCAACTTTTAGCTCATCGAATTTCATTGTTGTTTGTATAGTTTTTTTTTTTATTATTTTATTTTATTTTTTTTTTTTTTTTATTGCAATTTCACTTCTGACACCAATTGTTACGTTTTTCCTTTAATAAACGCGTTTGAGTTCTTTTAATTGCAAATCCGAATAAAAACACACACTTATTCAACTTAACAAACTTTATTGAAATTAATTATTTTTGTTCACAATTGTTAGTTACGAACAGAACCGTTTTTCAAAACAGACTAAACTAATTTTACATGAGTCATCCCTTTTTATATTTCTAGATTTTTCCTGAACCTTCCCGTAAAAACTATTTATTATGTTCTATAACCATTTCTAGAAATTACTGGGAAATTTATATAGGAATTATTTTTAAAATAACAGTTGTGTTGAAAATTATACATGACAATTTTAAGTAACATAAAACTATAACTTACAAGATAACTTATAACTATAATTATAAATAATTCTAAGATAATTTAACTTTCGTAACAATATGAAAAACTTTAAATGCGTTTTTCTGGAAAACTATAAGAGCTAGAGCCAAAATAACGAAAATCTGTGATCACTTCTAAAAAATTGGATTTTCTTAGGATTTTTATATCAAAAACCTTAAATGCGTTTTTCTGGAAAACTATAAGAGCTAGAGCCAAAATAACGAAAATCAATGATCACTTCTAAAAATTGGATTTTCTAAGGATTTTTATATCAAAAACTTTAAATGCGTTTTTCTTGAAAACTATAAGGGCTAGAACCAAAATAACGAAAAATCTGTGATCACTTCTAAAAATTGGATTTTCTAAGGGTTTTTATATGAAAAACTTTAAATGCGTTTTTCTGGAAAACTATAAGAGCTAGAGCCAAAATAACGTAATTCTGTGATGACTTCTAAAAATTGGATTTTCTTAGGATTTTTATATGAAAAACTTTAAATGCGTTTTTCTGTAAACTATAAGAGCTAGAGCCAAAATAACAAAACCAGTGATCACTTCTAAAAATTGGATTTTCTTAGGATTTTTATATCAAAAACTTTAAATGCGTTTTTCTGGAAAACTATAAGAGCTAGATCCAAAATAACGAAAATCAGTGATCACTTCTAAAAATTGGATTTTCTTAGGATTTTTATATCAAAAACTTTAAATGCGTTTTTCTTGAAAACTATAAGGGCTAGAGCCAAAATAACGAAAATCTGTGATCACTTCTAAAAATTGGATTTTCTAAGGGTTTTTATATGAAAAACTTTAAATGCGTTTTTCTGGAAAACTATAAGAGCTAGAGCCAAAATAACGTAATTCTGTGATGACTTCTAAAAATTGGATTTTCTAAGGGTTTTCATATGAAAAACTTTAAATGCGTTTTTCTGGAAAACTATAAGAGCTAGAGCCATAATAACAAAAATCTGTGATCACTTCTAAAAATTGGATTTTCTAAGGATTTTTATATGAAAAACTTTAAATGCGTTTTTCTGGAAAACTATAAGAGCTAGAGCCAAAATAACAAAAATCTGTGATCACTTCTAAAAATTGGATTTTCTAAGGATTTTTATATGAAAACTTTAAATGCGTTTTTCTGGTAAACTATAAGAGCTAGAGCCAAAATAACAAAAATCTGTGACCAGTTCTTAAAATTGGACTTTCTAAGGATTTTTATATGAAAAACTTTAAATGCGTTTTTCTGGTAAACTATAAGAGCTAGAGCCAAAATAACAAAAATCTGTGACCAGTTCTTAAAATTGGATTTTCTAAGGATTTTTATATGAAAAACTTTAAATGCGTTTTTCTGGTAAACTATAAGAGCTAGAGCCAAAATAACAAAAATCTGTGATCACTTCTAAAAATTGGATTTTCAAAGGATTTTTATATGAAAAACTTTAAATGCGTTTTTCTAGTAAACTATAAGAGCTAGAGCCAAAATAACAAAAATCTGTGATCACTTCTAAAAATTGGATTTTCTAAGGATTTTTATATGAAAAACTTTAAATGCGTTTTTCTGGTAAACTATAAGAGCTAGAGCCAAAATAACAAAAATCTGTGATCACTTCTAAAAATTGGATTTTCTAAGGATTTTTATATGAAAAACTTTAAATGCGTTTTTCTGGTAAACTATAAGAGCTAGAGCCAAATTAACAAAAATCTGTGATCACTTCTAAAAATTGGATTTTCTAAGGATTTTTATATGAAAAACTTTAAATGCGTTTTTCTGGTAAACTATAAGAGCTAGAGCCAAAATAACAAAAATCTGTGATCACTTCTAAAAATTGGATTTTCTAAGGATTTTTATATGAAAAACTTTAAATGCGTTTTTCTGGTAAACTATAAGAGCTAGAGCCAAAATAACAAAAATCTGTGATCACTTCTAAAAATTGGATTTTCTAAGGATTTTTATATGAAAAACTTTAAATGCGTTTTTCTGGTAAACTATAAGAGCTAGAGCCAAAATAACAAAAATCTGTGATCACTTCTAAAAATTGGATTTTCAAAGGATTTTTATATGAAAAACTTTAAATGCGTTTTTCTAGTAAACTATAAGACCTAGAGCCAAAATAACAAAAATCTGTGATCACTTCTAAAAATTGGATTTTCTAAGGATTTTTATATGAAAAACTTTAAATGCGTTTTTCTGGTAAACTATAAGAGCTAGAGCCAAATTAACAAAAATCTGTGATCACTTCTAAAAATTGGATTTTCTAAGGATTTTTATATGAAAAACTTTAAATGCGTTTTTCTGGTAAACTATAAGAGCTAGAGCCAAAATAACAAAAATCTGTGATCACTTCTAAAAATTGGATTTTCTAAGGATTTTTATATGAAAAACTTTAAATGCGTTTTTCTGGTAAACTATAAGAGCTAGAGCCAAAATAACAAAAACCTGTGATCACTTCTAAAAATTGGATTTCTCTAAGGATTTTTATATGAAAAAGTTTAAATGCGTTTTTCTGGTAAACTATAAGAGCTAGAGCCAAAATAACAAAAATCTGTGATCACTTCTAAAAATTGGAGTTTCTAAGGATTTTTATATGAAAAACTTTAAATGCGTTTTTCTGGTAAACTATAAGAGCTAGAGCCAAAATAACAAAAATTTGTGATCACTTCTAAAAATTGGATTTTCTAAGGATTTTTATATGAAAAACTTTAAATGCGTTTTTCTGGTAAACTATAAGAGCTAGAGCCAAAATAACAAAAATCTGTGATCACTTCTAAAAATTGGATTTTCAAAGGATTTTTATATGAAAAACTTTAAATGCGTTTTTCTGGTAAACTATAAGAGCTAGAGCCAAAATAACAAAAATCTGTGATCACTTCTAAAAATTGGATTTTCTAAGGATTTTTATATGAAAAACTTTAAATGCGTTTTTCTGGTAAACTATAAGAGCTAGAGACAAAATAACAAAAATCTGTGACCAGTTCTAAAAATTGGACTTTCTAAGGATTTTTATATGAAAAACTTTAAATGCGTTTTTCTGGTAAACTATAAGAGCTAGAGCCAAAATAACAAAAATCTGTGATCACTTCTAAAAATTGGATTTTCTAAGGATTTTTATATGAAAAACTTTAAATGCGTTTTTCTGGTAAACTATAAGAGCTAGAGCCAAAATAACAAAAATCTGTGACCACTTCTAAAAATTGGACTTTCTAAGGATTTTTATATGAAAAACTTTAAATGCGTTTTTCTGGTAAACTATAAGAGCTAAAGCCAAAATAACAAAAATCTGTGACCAGTTCTAAAAATTGGATTTTCTAAGGATTTTTATATGAAAAACTTTAAATGCGTTTTTCTGTAAACTATAAGAGCTAGAGCGAAAATAACAAAAATCTGTGATCACTTCTAAAAATTGGATTTTCTAAGGATTTTTATATGAAAAACTTTAAATGCGTTTTTCTGGTAAACTATAAGAGCTAGAGCCAAAATAACAAAAATCTGTGATCACTTCTAAAAATTGGATTTTCTAAGGATTTTTATATGAAAAACTTTAAATGCGTTTTTCTGGTAAACTATAAGAGCTAGAGCCAAAATAACAAAAATCTGTGATCACTTCTAAAAATTGGATTTTCAAAGGATTTTTATATGAAAAACTTTAAATGCGTTTTTCTGGTAAACTAGAAGTGTGATCACTTCTAAAAATTGGGGTTTCTAAGGATTTTTATATGCGTTTTTCTGGAAAATTATAAGAGCTAGAGGCAAAATAACGAAAATCTGTGATCACTTCTAAAAATTGGGTTTTCTAAGGATTTTTATATGAAAAACTTTAAATGCGTTTTTCTGGAAAATTATAAAAGCTAGAGGCAAAATAACGAAAATCTGTGATCACTTCTAAAAATTGGATTTTCTAAAGGGTTTTATATGAAAAACTTTAAATGCGTTTTTCTGGAAAACTATAAGAGCTAGAGCCAAAATAACGAAAATCTGTGATCACTTCTAAAAATTGGATTTTCTTAGGATTTTTATATCAAAAACTTTAAATGCGTTTTTCTGGAAAACTATAAGAGCTAGAGCCAAAATAACGACAATCTGTGATCACTTCTAAAAATTGGATTTTCTTAGGATTTTAATATCAAAAACTTTAAATGCGATTTTCTTGAAAACTATAAGGGCTAGAGCCAAAATAACGAAAATCTGTGATCACTTCTAAAAATTGGATTTTCTAAGGGTTTTTATATGAAAAACTTTAAATGCGTTTTTCTGGAAAACTATAAGAGCTAGAGCCAAAATAACGACAATCTGTGATCACTTCTAAAAATTGGATTTTCTTAGGATTTTTATGTGAAAAACTTTAAATGCGTTTTTCTTGAAAACTATAAAGGCTAGAGCCAAAATAACGAAAATCTGTGATCACTTCAACAAATTGGATTTTCTAAGGGTTTTTATATGAAAAACTTTAAATGCGTTTTTCTGGAAAACTATAAGAGCTAGAGCCAAAATAACGAAAATCTGTGATCACTTCTAAAAATTGGATTTTCTTAGGATTTTTATATCAAAAACTTTAAATGCGTTTTTCTGGAAAACTATATGAGCTAGAGCCAAAATAACGACCATCTGTGATCACTTCTAAAAATTGGATTTTCTTAGGATTTTAATATCAAAAACTTTAAATGCGATTTTCTTGAAAACTATAAGGGCTAGAGCCAAAATAACGAAAATCTGTGATCACTTCTAAAAATTGGATTTTCTAAGGGTTTTTATATGAAAAACTTTAAATGCGTTTTTCTGGAAAACTATAAGAGCTAGAGCCAAAATAACGAAAATCTGTGATCACTTCTAAAAATTGGATTTTCTTAGGATTTTTATGTGAAAAACTTTAAATGCGTTTTTCTTGAAAACTATAAAGGCTAGAGCCTAAATAACGAAAATCTGTGATCACTTCTAAAAATTGGATTTTCTAAGGGTTTTTATATGAAAAACTTTAAATGCGTTTTTCTGGAAAACTATAAGAGCTAGAGCCAAAATAACGAAAATCTGTGATCACTTCTAAAAATTGGATTTTCTAAGGGTTTTTATATGAAAAACTTTAAATGCGTTTTTCTTGAAAACTATAAAGGCTAGAGCCAAAATAACGAAAATCTGTGATCACTTCTAAAAATTGGATTTTCTAAGGGTTTTTATATGAAAAACTTTAAATGCGTTTTTCTGGAAAACTATAAGAGCTAGAGCCAAAATAACGAAAATCTGTGATCACTTCTAAAAATTGGATTTTCTAAGGGTTTTTATATGAAAAACTTTAAATGCGTTTTTCTGGAAAACTATAAGAGCTAGAGCTAAAATAACGAAAATCTGTGATCACTTCTAAAAATTGGATTTTCTTAGGATTTTTATATCAAAAATTTTAAATGCGTTTTTCTGGAAAACTATAAGAGCTAGAGCCAAAATAACGAAAATCAATGATCACTTCTAAAAATTGGATTTTCTTAGGATTTTTATATCAAAAACTTTAAATGCGTTTTTCTTGAAAACTATAAGGGCTAGAACCAAAATAACGAAAATCTGTGATCACTTCTAAAAATTGGATTTTCTAAGGGTTTTTATATGAAAAACTTTAAATGCGTTTTTCTGGAAAACTATAAGAGCTAGAGCCAAAATAACGAAATTCTGTGATCACTTCTAAAAATTGGATTTTCTTAGGATTTTTATATCAAAAACTTAAAAATCGTTTTTCTGCAAAACTATAAGAGCTAGAGCCAAAAT